>CM060957.1:57131946-57291946 GCA_030765055.1 Mantis religiosa
TATTATTATTATTATTATTATTATTATTATTATTATTATTATTATTATTATTATTATTATTATTATTATTATTATTATTATTATTATTATTATTATTATTATTATTATTATTATTATTATTATTATTATTATTTTAATTATTATTATTATTTTAATTATTATTATTATTTTAATTATTAATTATTATTTTAATTATTAATTATTATTAATTATTAATTATTAATTATTATTTATTAATTATTATTTATTATTATTATTATTATTATTATTATTATTATTATTATTATTATTATTATTATTATTATTATTATTATTATTATTATTATTATTATTATTATTATTATTATTATTATTATTATTATTATTATTATTATTATTATTATTATTATTATTATTATTATTATTATTATTATTATTATTATTATTATTATTATTACTATTATTATTATTACTATTATTACTATTATTACTATTATTACTATTATTACTATTATTACTATTATTACTATTATTACTATTATTATTATTATTATTATTATTATTATTATTATTATTATTATTATTATTATTATTATTATTATTATTATTATTATTATTATTATTATTATTATTATTATTATTATTATTATTATTATTATTATTATTATTATTATTATTATTATTATTATTATTATTATTATTATTATTATTATTATTATTATTATTATTATTATTATTATTATTATTATTATTATTATTATTATTATTATTATTATTATTATTATTATTATTATTATTATTATTATTATTATTATTATTATTATTATTATTATTATCATCATCATCATCATCTCCAGATAAGGAGAATGCAGATGAAAAGTCAGATGCTCTAAATTCAGGGTTGCCACTTCGGCTGATGCAAGGTTTAAAACCATTCTCCTGAATTGTTCTTTGATTTGCCTACCACGCAAGGAGTTCAATTCTGTGTCTGACCATCACTCTGAGATCATGTTATAAGGAGAAAGTAAGAGAGTAACACCATGTATCACAAAATGGCATGCTTACACATTATTTAGTAGGTGCAGAGGAAGACAGGTGACTGAAATGTTCATACATATGAGGAGCATTTTTTTTCAAAACTCGATAGAGAACAAAAAGATGCTTTTACAGAAATTACATTTTTTTTTTATTCTAGTACATAACCTTAGTTTTGGAAATAACTAAACCTTATCTTGGGACAATTTCATACAACAATGGAAGTCCTAGATGATAACCATATTTTTCATAGTATTGGCCAGTTAAAAAATGTTTATTTTTTTATTTTTTTAAAAAACTTGAGAGAGAACATGGACTATGAAACAAGCGAATTTGACTGAACCTTAATTTGCTACTAGTTTTATTGTTTTTATTACTGTTTTGATTTTATTTTCATTTCTTCATAATTTATTTTATATGCAGTATACAAATGTAATAAATGGCTAAATTTACATTGTTACATTAATGAAATAATAGCCCGCCTCGGTAGCGTGGTGGTAGAATGTCTGCCTCCCGTTCAAGAGGTCCCAAGTTCGAATCTCAATCAGGGTGAGTTACCTAGATAAGGTTTTTCCAGGGTTTTCCCTTATCCTCAAAGGCGAATGTCAGGTAACTCTAAGCTCTATGGACCCTGGGCTCATTTGAGCATCATTTCTCCCATTCCATTCATTGTCCGATATGACTTAACGTTGGAGGATGTAAATTACAAAAATAAAAAAAATAAAAAAATAATAGACATTTATAAAAGGTTACAAAATTATTAAATTAATGCATGAATTTCAAAGTACAAAGTAAGTAATAATGTGTATGCTTATTTTTATATCTTAACAGTTGCATGTAGCAGTGTGTGGTGTCTTGAATGCAAGATTATAACACTTATAAAAATGAACTTTATTTGGATAAGTAGCATGTGGATAGATTTTCCTTTTCTTTTTTCATAAAACATTTTCCACATTATTTTTAATATTTAATTCCGGTGGAGGTAGTTTCTTGAAGATTTTCATCTACTGTAGTGGCTTACTCTGCACCTGTAGCTCTTAATATCATTTTTCACAGCAATGATAAACTCCTTGTCCTTTGAACCAGTTCTATCCCCTCCTCAATTTTCTTTAGGTAAATTCCCAGTAGAATAAAATTTTCTTGCAAGGAGGGACAGTCTATCCTTAGACATGCCTGCTATCCCTGAAAACTTTCAGCACAGATTAGTAAAACATCTCAATTTTTCTTTCTGACGCTATATTTAATACTCACAGATTGTTTTCTTTTTTAATTTTCCTCCTTCACTTTCTTTCATTTTGGAGAATTAATTGTCATGTATTTAAGCAGGAATTTGTCTTGGTCCACTTTATTTATATGTTTTACTTTATTATGGAAATCATTAATGTCTTCATATGTCAGATCTCCTACTGTGCATTCCTTACTTTCCCCTGAATTCCATGATAACATTTCATGGACAGTTTTTATCATTAGGTTTTTAGCTTAAACAAGACATTTTCTTCTATTTTTCCTGCCATCATCAGATCCAGTCACTGGAGAATCAAACCTGGTACTTTTGTCCACGACTTAGCTTGTGCTTGCGAGAGACCAGTTCAATCTATGTACATAATACTAGTGACACAGTTGTAGAAGTGATTCAGAAAATGTAACATTCTTTACTGTGTGATAAACAATGGTTTTAAACAATGGCCTATATTGTAGTAATGCCCCGCTAAGCTGCAATATCCTGAGTGTGGAATATATTTGACTGTTAGGTCTTTGTAATGCTGCTTTGAGAGCAATATTGATAAAAGTTTCTGAAAGAGTACGTGACAACAGAGTTTGTTGTTGATATAAACCACATGCCAAATAGTATAGTCATTCTCTTCCCTTCAAATCAGAAAAGTACAGCAATAATACCAAATAAATCATCCTCTATATTATTTAGCCATGGGAAGGCTTTGAAATAATGATATGGTTTTTTTATAGCATTTAATTCCAGCAAAGCAAGATCGGACAAGCAGAATATTGCAAATTATTATCAGGTCTGTGACAGGGTCTTGACAAGTCTTGACATTTAGACTGTGCTGTATCGAATTTTGTAAATCACTGTGCATGTGCTCTATTGAGTTATGAAAAAACACTCATGATTCACTATGCTATACACACAACCCATTTTCTAAAAATTTGTGCTCTATCAAGTTTGGAAAAAATGCTCCTCATATATTAGTAGCTACTGAAAATGTAATTTATACAATGAGAAAGATATTAGGAAAGGTTTCACATGTAATTTACATATGTAAATAAGCAAAAAGTGCAATATATATAAAACCCATTTTTTTAATAAGATTCACGAGCTGTTGCTCCCAACATCAGTTGAGTCTCGGCTGATGCAAATTGTAGTGTTTTCCTCCTTCTCTGTGCCGTTGGTAGTTTGCATGATTTATTTTGTCAACTCCATGTCCATGGTGGAGTTTCAAAATACATGATTCTATGACACTTTTTATTAATGAAGATGTTTTCCCATAGAGAAATAGCTATAGGACTAACCTGTTTCATTAAAGCTGTCACCAAGTGCATATCTTGGCTGGTATTTAAAAAATAAAAAGTAACTACTGATTTTTCTATTTATTTTTCTACCGTTTTTAATGTTGCATATATGTTCCTTAGTTCTGATGTCAATGTTTCTTTTCGTTTTTCCTACATATACTTTAGGGCAAATTTAACATTTGATCTCATAGATCCTGATTTTTCATTTGCAGTAACTGAATTTTTTGGGAGGCCTTTTAACAAATTCTTGATATTGAATCTATTTTGAGGTGCAAGAACTGTGCTGAGAAAATTTTTTGGAATTTATTATGGACTGAAAGGTGGAAGGTAAATTTCTTAATAATTTTCTCTTTTTCTCCTGTAGGTTCCAGGATGGTGGTTTCTTTTAATTTTCTTGGCCCTGTTGAGTTTGTTAATTTTTAAGTTCACTAAATATGGGTTGAAACTATTCAACATAGCTCTTGTTTTTATGTGTAGATATTCTTCTTGATAATCTTGTCCTAAAATAAATGTGTATATATATATATATATATATATATATATATATATATATATATATATATATATATATATATATATATATACACAGCATTAAAAACGATGAAATAGAAAAATCAGCAGTCGCTTTTCATTTTTTAAATACCAGAGATGATATTAACTTAGAGACAGCTTTAATAAAACAGTTAGTCATCCTATAGATCTTTCCGAATGGGAGAAGATCTTCATTAATAAAAATTCTCATAGAATCATGAATTTCAAAAGTCCACCACCGGACATTTTGACAAATTCATCATGCCATCTATCAACAACAGGAGGAAGGAGGAAAACACTACAATTTGTACCAGTCAAGATTCAGCTGATGATGGGCACAACAGCTCTTGAAACATGTCCTGTTAAAAAAAGGTGTGAGTGATGTGTCAATATTTTCTCAATTCACTTTTATTTTAACTTGTGCTTCACCGTCTCTATGCTTCTTTCAGTTTTTATACTTTAAAGTAAGGTATATTAACCAAAAGGTTTAAGAGAAGAAAAACTTTAAGCAGAAATTAATTCATCCCCAACTTTGTATTGTTTATATTTGGTAACTTGTACTTACTAATTATACAGTGTTCAGATATAATTTTGGGGATCTTCTGAAGTTTTAAAAGAGATTTCTCCAGTTAGCTGATTTTAAAGAATCTTAAGGAGAATAAATAGGTTGCAGAATGTCATACATATTAAACTTTTGTGCAAATAATGCATACCAGTTCTCCTACTGAAGCAAAGCTTTTCTTTAAATAAGTACAAATAAGAAAATATATTTAAAGGAAGTTAAAGCTATTAGATGCTTCCATAAGACCAGGCAAATTAACAGAGAGAACAATAACATCCACTGAACATCCAACATTGTTATATCGAAATTTATTGTATTTAACAACACTGTTATCTTTATGTTGAGTTAATTAGCTGCTACATTTTATTAATTTATACAGATAATGTTTAATTCTATAATATATGTGTATATTACAAGTTAAACAGAAAGTTAATATACATATATTAATATAATAATTGATGTGAATAACAAAATCTGATGAAAATGTTTAATATTTATTAAGAGTAGTTGTTTCCCTAAAAGAAAAGGGTAAATTTATTACAAGGTATAAAGTTCATAATAAAAATGTTTCTTTAATATAGATATCAAAGCTATGATATTTGCTACACCTTCCTCTTTCTCACTTCCTTTTAAGTTGCATAACTTAAACAATGACAGAATATAGCAGCAATAAGTATTCATATTTCCTGCAAAGAAATATGAGGCATAACAAATAGGACTTCAGTATTTTGAAGTTAAAGTTTATTAATTTCACTCCACTTTGATATATCTAGTGTCATCCCTTCTCTTGCCATGATGTGCATCTCAGCTCTGTCTTTCTAAAAGCTTTCAAGCAAGTTTCAGGTGCTAATGACACAGCAAAAGAATATTCACAAACTGTGTGTATAGAGGTCTTGGTATGTGCAGGCTTGGGTTCCTGGGCCGCCGCAGTGCTGAGAAGGCTGGGCTCTGGCGACTCTTCCACAGGGACTCAGTGGACGACATACCCACGTCCCTTCCGCGACAACCCACGCCTCGTCACAGACAGAACGTATGTTTCATATTTGTAATCCTCACTTCATTTGCTGTTCAGTGTATCCCTTTCTAAATAGTGGCACCATGCTTATAGTTTCTGTTTTCAGCTCTCTCTTACGCATTCAGATACATTCAAATAATACTCATTTGATACATGTTCTATTCATTCTGATTACATTCAACTTGCATTTCATTACTCCACGATTTTTCCTGTCATCAGTTAATTATCTTATTGCTCTTATTCAGTATTTTCTCTGTATTTGTTTTTCTTTCTTTTCACTTTCTTCCTCACTTTTGTCTATCTTTTCAGTACTTAATTTCCTTCATCTGCTAGGATTCCCAATTAATAACCACTTTGCTCATTGATACCTCTGCATATACATATCTATTACAGAAATTCTATTCAATCATATTATCTATTTCTTGTCATTACCTAACTTTATTCATATTCATTCATCTTCAGTAAAAGTTGAAATTTCTCAAAATGTATTTCTTTCGTGATTTTCAGATCAGAAGAGCTTTTTAACATTTATTATGTTTTATGTCATAATAGATCCTTTTAGTAAATGACTACCTATCCTTGATTATCACATATATATAAAATTATGTGTTTTAAAAATGTCCTATCCATACCAAGTTATCACTCTACACTTTTGAAATTGCACCTTTCTGGTTGATTGTTAAAGCACTTGAGTGTTCGTCATTCAGCCATATGTGTTTACCGTTGCCTTACCACCTATGCAATAATAACCTTATTCACATTTGCAGTAGCGCACCCACAAAACAAAGAGTATCTGTCTAGCTTCACATAGCTTATAAGCTGCAATTTTTTTATGTCATTCATTTAACTTAAATCCTTTGAGTCCAATCACTAATTGTTCTTCTGTGGTAGATGGTGGGTAGAAAGTAAATTATTCTCTTTCAGTCATAGCACTAGAGCAGCTTGTTTCTTCTCTTTCTGTCCTGGCTGTTAGGGATAGTTGCTAAGTTGATGTAGCATGTTAGCTGAAAAAGTTAGAAAACAGGCATTCTCTTTCTATAAGGTTGACCAGTAGAGATAATGAAGGACTTCTCCATACCTCTTTCTTTTCTTAAAGTAGTTCTAAAAGTGTATTAAAATAGCAGTTGACAGGGTGAGAGCCATATTGGGATAAATTCCATTTTCCATGTATTTTAAGACAATCTCATTTACTGACTTAAAGGTAAACATAAAAATTAAAATCATATACATTTTTAAAATAAAAAATCAGGTAATGAATAACTATACCTGGTTCAAATCCCTTATGTTATGATAAACTAGGGCAAAAGACACATCCCAAGTAAATTGCAATTTGTTAAAGAACCATAACATCCAAACTGCCAATAAGCAAAGAGGTTTTCCATCATATCTCTAAAGCCATTCCATACTTGCATACAATTCCTTGCAAACAAGCAAAACAATATATCGCGATTTAACTGTATTGGAACACCACAGTGAAGCGAAAAATTATTAAATTATAGATGAGTCGTATTTTTTACACATCTGCTTCACTTTCGTACCTATTTTGAGGACATGTTTCGCAAATCATCGCTTGCATCTACGGCTCTTGTGCGACTGAAGTTAGATCCAGCGGTGTGGGTAATTCTGGGGTTGCTGCTGCCATCTGTGGATTTAGTGATGAACTTAAATGTGGGATTCTCTTCTAGCGGGATTTCAAAGTTCATTAGTTGGTTTTTATGTTTTTCTATGTATATCCTCTCCCATATGACGAGTTCACTATGTTTTTGTACGTATTTTAGTAATTCTGTGTTATCTTCAATTTCATGATTTTCAGACCAGAAATGAGCTTTTAAATATTCAGGAAAAAATATTCAAGAAATACAATATAACATTGGCACCAAGAAACAATTACAACATTAAAAACCTATCGAGATTCAACTGTATTGGAACACCACAGTGAAGCGAAAAATTATTAAATTTTAGATGAGTCGCATTTTTTACACATCTGCTTCACTTTCGTACCTATTTTGAGGACATGTTTCGCAAATCTTCGTTTGCATCTACGGCTCTTGTGCGACTCAAGAGCACAAGAGCACAAGAGCACAAGAGCCGTAGATGCAAACGAAGATTTGCGAAACATGTCCTCAAAATAGGTACGAAAGTGAAGCAGATGTGTAAAAAATGCGACTCATCTAAAATTTAATAATTAATATTAAAAACCTACTTCACAGTAATAATACTGATAAGATAAAACCAGAGGAAAAGTCAGACATTTACAAGATTAAGTGTAAAGACTGTGAAAAAAATTTATATAGGGAGGACAAAAAGAAACATAGGCACTAGAAAGAAAGAACACTTCAGGCACTTAAGATACAAAAATATTGATAAGTCCGCAATAGCAGCTCATTTCTGGTCTGAAAATCATGAAATTGAAGATAGCACAGAATTACTAAAATAAGTACAAAAACATAGTGAACTCGTCATATGGGAGAGGATATACATAGAAAAACATAAAAACCAACTAATGAACTTTGAAATCCCGCTAGAAGAGAATCCCACATTTAAGTTCATCACTAAATCCACAGATGGCAGCAGCAACCCCAGAATTACCCACACCGCTGGATCTAACTTCAGTCGCACAAGAGCCGTAGATGCAACGATGATTTGCGAAACATGTCCTCAAAATAGGTACGAAAGTGAAGCAGATGTGTAAAAAATACGACTCATCTATAATTTAATAAGCAAAACAATGTAAACAATCTGATTAAAACCTATTTAAAATCGTTTGGTGAACGAAAGCTGATGTAAAATATCAAAAACTGTTTTAGTCATTGGAGTGCCATGGTTATTAAAATTAGAGCAAAGCGTTGACATAGAATGCTGATGTTGGCAAACAATTATTTTTCTTTTATTGCATCTGAGATGGGAAACAGGTGTGGTAATATCACATACACACAAATCTGGATGTGTAAAACAGTTCATAGAATACATTTAATGAAAGGTGGAGTCAATTTCACTGTCAACAGGTAGATCATGCTCACAATACATGTTCTGCATAATAGACAGGTGAGTGAAGCTTGGAATGTTCAATTTAACTGCATTCAATGCATTTGTCTGTATACAAAGCATTTCTATGAAAATATGTGTATTTGTACAAAATTGAATCGAGAATATATTGACACATTGCTTCACTCACCTGTTTATTCACAGGACATGTTTCAAGAGCTCTTGCTCTTATCCTCAGCTGATACTCGACTAGTGCAAGTTGTAGTGGTTTCTTCTTTCTCCGTATTGTCAATAGATGGAGTGATGTACTTGTCAAAGATGTCCGGTGGTGGAGTTTCAAAATTCATGACTCTATGACGATTTTTGTTAATGAAGATTTTTTCCCATACGGAAAGGTCTATGGGGTGATTAACGTTTATCACCCCATAGACCTTTCCGTATGGGAAAAAATCTTCATTAACAAAAATCGTCATAGAGTCATGAATTTTGAAACTCCACCACCGGACATCTTTGACAAGTACATCACTCCATCTATTGACAATACGGAGAAAGAAGAAACCACTACAACTTGCACTAGTCGAGTATCAGCTGAGGATAAGAGCAAGAGCTCTTGAAACATGTCCTGTGAATAAACAGGTGAGTGAAGCAATGTGTCAATATATTCTCGATTCAATTTTGTACTAGTTTGTGCTTCACTGTCCCTACGCTTCTTTCAAGTTTATACTTTATGTGTATTTGTATTTGCAAGCAATTGCATTCAAATTTGGACTAGGTCTAAGCCAAAAGCACATCAGATATAAAGAAAGTAAACAACAAAATGTAGGAAAAATTGGCCAAATGGAGATTTTTTCCGGCTGGCTGACTGACTTGCTGTTTCTTTGACTGACTGAGTTCCCAAGTGTCGATAGAATTGTTTCTAGAAACATCTAGAATTGTCTGAATCGACCTCTACGGCTATTTCGCTAATTGCCTTCTCACCGCCGGTTCTGTGTTGGTGGCTGGCAATGATACTGCTTCTTCCTCTAGACTATACCTCACTAGGTAAAGTAGTGAACCAAGTGATCTGAGTGCACCACCCGCAACTTTCCTTGGAGCAGCTTCTGGATGAGGTAGACTATGTCATTGATCCTCTTTGCCTGAGATATGGTTTCTGTCATGATAGTTGGAATTTAGAGCAATGCCCATTAATTCGGAAAGAGCAATAAAGCCACACCAGGTCACCGGGCTAGAAACCATGGCTGTTGGCTTGCTAGTCGTACAGAATCTTCCTCTGTTTATGTTGATGTGCCATCTCATGCATGTTGTTACACGCTCCACAAGGCTGTCTATGTAGTCGAAGCTGAATATTCTGTCCCAGACGGCTCCCTAACATCAGGTCGCATGGTTGCTATCGAAGACCAAACTAGTTGGTGTCATCCCTGTGGTATCTGGGTAGACGAGTGATAGGCCCAACCAGAAAAGTAGTATCCTGACATTTCAGTCAGTTGGCAACAACCTTCCTCGAGTGTTCTTCGAAAACTTTAATGTTTGCTCAACCATACTGTCTAGTGCACTCCGAGTCTTCCTATCACTTCTCTCATTAGGTTTAAACACAAGTGTCTTGACTCCTGGCTTGGTACCGTATACACCTTTGGCCTCTTGGTAAAGTAATCCATGACACAATGATATTTGTTGCCCGTGTCGGACGATATACTCAAAAGGTCCTTCCATGTTATACTGTTGCATGTAGCTCCAGTTCCTAGTCTGGACTGCATCTTGCCGCACATACAAGTCAATGACGCACCAACTCTTAGCATATGCCTGTAACCTCAGCCAATACCATCTGTGCCAGAGCTTATTGATCGTTCTATTGGATCCAAGATGCCCTACCAAGGTCCCTGCATGTGCTTCCTCCTATACTTCCACTACCTTACTCCGAGGAAGCATAGCTACTCTCTCTATCGATCTTGCTATCAGGTGACTTCCAAATTCTGTACAACACAGCGGCCTTGATTTTCAGTGAGTCCCTGTAGGACTTACTTCACTATTCCTGAGAGAGATATCCTTCCAGCATGGTCTAGTTCCATCTACCACTTCTCTAAGGATCGGCTCCAAGTTTGAATCCGCAAGCTACTCCTTCCTCTAGGCTGCCCCATCCCATCGATCTGCAGGTATCGTTGTAACTGCAAGGATAGCTGCAACTCATTCCTTCTCTTCCATTTAGTGCAGTGGCCGCACTCCTCCGGGCAAAGTCTTCTCAACAAGGTATCCGAATTGGAGTGGCTTTTGCCATTCCGATGTTGCGGTGTAAAGTGGTACACTTAGTGCCATGGACCGAACATCTAAGTATCTGGCCCTTCAGACTCTTGAAACTCAATAGCCAAGTGAGGATGGAATGGTCAGTCCTCAGGAAAACAGCTGGCCATAGAGGTACTTGCGGAAATGTTCCGGCACTTTCATTACCACCAGGTCAAGTGGGTTACACAGTAGTTTTTCAGCCTTAGAGGGTCTTAATGTAGTAGGCAACTGGCTCCCATCCGTTTCTGGACTTGAGAAAGTATGACTCCAATGCTGGTTTCATCGCAGCACTACCCACGATTAAATCGGTTATAGGTTGTGGGAAATTTAAAAGTAGTGTGCTGCGACCTCGGCTTCTTCTGTCCATATTTAAAGGTTATATTCTTCATCACGAGAGTGAAGGGCTTTTTAATATTGGAGAAACCCCTGACTGGCAGTAATGGCTGCATAGACTCCGAAGAAAGCTGTGCTACCACTTATCCTTCGGGCGAAACTAATCCTTTACATTCTTAAGTTTCTATACATTACTGGCCCGAGTTGGTGAGGTTATATGGCCTAAGTAGTAAAACGTCCTGCAGAATATTCGCACTTCATGTTCAGTTTTAGGTTGGTTGCCTACAGTCTCTGTAGTATGTTGCTCCGGCTTTTCAGATGATCCTCGAATGTGCTTCCATCCACGTTGATGTCAAGATATAACAGCCAGATGTTGTAAATGAATCCCTTACCACCGATTTTATTAGAAGCTGTAAGCGGCCAGCGCGTGCATAAGTCCAAAGGGCGTAGCAGTAAACTGCTAAAGGCCTTGGGCTGTCGAGAAAGTGGTGTTCTCCTTGTCTCTGGAATCTAGGGCCTACTGTCAGTATCCCAATTGCAAGTCCAGAATTGAGAACTATTGGGCACCAGCAGGTGTTTGAAGGTATCATCAAAACAGGGTAAGGGAAAACAGTCCTTTTGAGTGACAGCATTCAACTTCCAGTAGCCCATACAGAAGCATAATTTGCCATTCTTCTTCTCCACCAGAACCACAGGAAACACCAAGAGCTATCAAATTCTTTGATGATCCCTGGATCTCATGTGCTGCAGCATATTCTGAACTTGACTTAAAAAAACATATTAATTTAAAATCTCCTATAATTTAAAAATTAACCCAATGACTTAAAAATTTCTTTAAATGTCTGCTCCTCCAATGACACGTCTAAGTGGTAGTTGGATGGGTGGAGCATCTCTGGGGTCCTTCAGTAAGTCTTCCAGATGAGGCCCCAGGTCTTGCTATGATGTTGGTTCCACGGATCCATTGCACAAAAGTCACATTCACAGAAGGCTAGCATTTCCCCAGTTCTGCTCCGTCCTGTATGTCCTATGTTCAAAGGATTCAGCAAGGTTCTTTACAGAAAGGCTGTAACTCGCTTTGTCCAAAGATGTCTTCTGGTCCGGTATCAGTTTCCTTGACCACTGTCCTCACAATCACCTCATATCTTGTGAGCACTATCAGAGTGAACTCCTATATGCTCTTTCAGATGCACTGTACAGATTTCTGGGTGCTTGTTGGGACTCAGGAACATTATCCCATTTGGGCCAAATCACAAGACTCTCCTGCGATGTCTATCTCGCTTTGTGGCTCCTGAGAGAGTCCATGCCTAATATCATGACCCACTTCCGCAACAGATACCCTCATACTTACTCTGCTCCAAGGTCAATTCTAGCAAGTTCTCCTTTTCCACAGGTAAGGTGTCGCACCATGGCATAACTAGGGGCTGAATGATTTCCCTGTTAGCAATCCCTTCCAAATGATAATGTTTGATCATCATCTACCAGTATCTGGTAATGCCTCCACTACACCCATCTGTATGCAACAAAGTACACAAAGACAACAAAAGTCAAAATGTGTTTTTCTTATGCTTCCATCAAGTATAGCAGTATGGGGAATAATGTGTAAATGAATATGTTGCAGAACTTAAAACCTTTTTTTTTAATAACCTCTTCAACCTTTTCTCCAGTATTCTTTTAATCACTTCTCCACAGTTCCTACACTTGTTGGATAAAGTCACTAAGTAGGTTAGTTATCATTTGATATTTTTGTTCAGTAGTTTTGCTGTTACTATAAATCAAACCAAATCTTCTATGTCTCTACAGCTTGGACATTCCGGTCTTCAGAGTGGAAAAAAAATACCCATTATTATAAAGACCAGAACAGACCAGTTTAGATTTGTATGACTTTAAATACCCTTTTCTAGCAGCATCAATTGCTGGATATCAGGAACAGTGGTAAGAGGCAGGTGCATAAGATGAGCTTTTTAAGGGCTCTGCTCTGTATACATTCCCTGTTATCTATTTTTGCAAGGCTCATCTAAACAAAATGCATATTTGGAAATATGTGCAATTACGAGGGCTGCTCAATAAAGAATGATCATAAATTTTTTCGGTCATAATTTTTCGCACTAAAATTCAATCTTATTACATTCTGTTAGCTAAATGTGAAACAAACACGCCATAGTAGTTTCATTGTTGGTACTCCTGGTTCCCGCCTGTGAGAACCAGGCAAGTTCAGACATGTTCAGTTATAAATATTAAAAGCAGAAGCATTATTAACAGTGAAGTATTCTTCATATTTAAATTTGAATTTATGAGTCACTATGTTTACACTCAGTCTTCACTTACTTGTTGTTGTATAATTGAAATACAATACAGACAATCAAAAGGTTTAGCAATGGGGAGCCCACTTTCGCCTATTTTAGCAGACCTATACAGGAGCTATTTTGAAACACACATAGTAAAGGCCTTCCCACAGATTTATAAATTTTGGCAGAGATATGTTGATGATATTTTTGCTATCATTCCAGAAAAACTTAGAGAAGATTCTCTAAAATTCCTAAACCTGCAAGATAATCACATCCAATTTACTATGGAAGTAGAAAGAGACAACACCCTACCCTTTCTGGACCTCAGGATAACTAGAAATCATCATGGTGTAGATTTTGGAATATACAGGAAGCCCACACACATAGATAATTACATAAAGAAAAATGAATACAACCCAGTTTCACATCAACTAGCTGCCTTTAGAAGTCTAATTCACCGGCTATACAACGTCCCACTGAGTAAGGATGAATTTTTGAAAGAACAACAACACATAAAAGACATAGCGGTATTAAATGGATTCAACCCAGCCATCATAAGGAATATGATGAAGAGGAAAGAAAAACTGAAGATAAGATCAAAAAATACCACTCTCACACCACTTAATAACACAAATTGGCAATATAGAAAATTCACCTACCATCCATGGGCTTTTAGAAAATTTGAACGAATCTTCAAAAGACTAAACTTAAAACTAGCACCCCAAAACAAATTCACTCTGAGGAACCTGCTAAATAAACCACTGAAAAATACAATCCCCAACAATTTGAAATCAGGAATATATCAGATTAATTGTGAAACCTGTGAAAAAAGCTACATAGGAAAAACTAAGAGAAACATGTTAACCAGGCAAAAAGAACACCAAAGGAACATTAAGTTGAAACAAACAGAAAAATCTGCAGTTTCACACCATTTTTGGACAGAAAACCACAACATTGGCCACAACATTAAACTGTTAAAGTCTTTAAGTACACCCATAGAATTGGATATTTGGGAAAAAAATTTCATAAACAAAAACCGTGATAAAGTTATAAATTTTGAAATCCCGGCATTAAATGAAGTATTAAAACTTAGTGCCCCTAACACCAGATGGCAGAGTGATCGGAACTCTGTAGTAGTGGAAGAAGAGGAAGGTTCATCTAGTCACCAAACAGCTGATGATGAGATCGAATGATCTTGAAAACGTTTCAATTATACAACAACAAGTAAGTGAAGACTGAGTGTAAACATAGTGACTCATAAATTCAAATTTAAATATGTTCAGTTATGCCTACTGCTGCAATGGAGGTAACACGCGAGGAACAATATGTGACTTTGAAATTCTGCTTTCGTCTCAACAAATCTTCAGTTGAGGCCTATACAATGTTACAGGAGGCTTAATGGAGAGTCTGTTCTTCCCTACAGAACAGCTCGAAGGTGGTTTAAAATGTTTAAAGAGGGGAGACAATCAATTTCAAAGGAAGGAGGATCCGGTGCTCCAGTTACTGCTCTTATGGAAGACAACATCAACACTGCTGCTGCCATTGTGAGAGAGGATTGACGAATTACCTTAAGATCACTCTCTGAAATACTGAACATTTCATTGGGTGCCACCCACACGTTGGTGACAGAAACATTACACATGAAACGTGTTTGTGCGCGATGGGTTTCAAGACTGTTGATTCCTGAACAAAAGGACATTTGTATGCAGGTCTGCATGCAGTTAAAGTTGATGTTAGAGGAAGATCCAGAGTTTCTTTCAAACGTAATCACTGCTGATGAAACTTGGCTACATAATTTTGATCATCAGAGTAAACAGCAAAGCTCAGTGTCGAAATCTTCTTCATTACCAACCCCCCAAAAAGCAGAAGTGGTTACTTCTGCTGGGAAAGTTATGGTCATCTCATTCTTTGATATTCATGGAATGGTTTATCAACATGTTGTACCTGCACACACATCAGTAACTGGATAATACTACAGGGATGTCCTGAAAACATTGCAAGTCCATATCAGGCGCAAAAGACCACATTTCCGTGAAGTAGGCTGGATGCTGTGTCACGATAATGCGTGGCCACATATTGCCAATGTTGTTGCTGAACATCTTGCAGAAATCAACGTGAAGTGCATCCCTCACACTTCCTATAGTCCAGATATAGCCTCATGTGACTTTTCTCTATTCCCTAACTTGAAGAAACGCCTTTGTGGGAGACATTATCCATCATCAGAAGCAGTGGTGAAGGCTGTGGAAGCAATTTTGAAGGATCTCTCAAAAAATGGTTTCCAGCATGTCTTTGAAGACTGGCAGAAACGCTGGGACAAGTGCATCACATTCAGGGAAGACTATTTTGAGAAGAACCATCAACATTATGAGGATGAGTAAAGGTACGTTGTCAAAGAAAAATTGTGATCATTTTTTATTGAATAGCCCTCGTATTTGAGTGCATTATACAAAGATTTGCACATCAAGTAACTGCATTTAAGGCAAATCATTTCACATCTTCAATTATACACAGAATAAATTAAATAATTTATACATAAAATAATACGTAGATAATAATGCATATTGCATAATAATGCATAAATAATGCATACATAAAATCCCAAAATAGCTACATAAATTATGAACCATGAATTTGATTTCGGTATTTGTAAGTCAATAAGTGGAGGTAGACATTAATTTAAATATGTAACCATGGAAAAAATGCTGCAGTGAATCATATCAACTTTATGGTTCTAACTGATATCCTTTCAACATTTTTTCAAGTACAGCAACCCATATTTTTACATTTTTTGTGTAATGTTCTTAATTAACATTTTTAAAAAATGTGGAGTTTTCAACAGTATAGCTTTACCTAATACTGCTTAAAGCACTGATTTATGTGGAAGTTGATACAAGAGAAAAAAATCTGTGTTACATTCACATGAATTTCTCTGTCATTATAGATAAAGAGGAAGGCAACTGTCAAGAGTTTAAGAACTAAATGCTATATGATGGACCTGAAATTCCATAATTTCCATATAATGGTAGCAAAACACTGAATAGCAAATCAAACCATCAAAAACATATGTCTCAAAAATGGCTGATGACACAGATAAAGTTATTTAAAATAAACTGTGTCTTAAAGAGATTGATCTCATTTGTGCAGTATGTTTTTTACTATAACTTAATGTAACAGCTATATAAAAATTCCTTCAGAAAAAGCCCTACCCCTAGCCAGGAATCGAACCCGGAACCCACACACTGCAGCATGTGCTCTACTGACTGAACTACAGGGCCAGCCAGTAAATATATTTAATACATGGCATTTCAATCAAAATTAATAGAGCCATTTGTGAGAAAATAGAAACTTTCAAATTGGAGTGAGCATAGTTTTTTGAAAATCTTTTTGTAGCACCTTTGGAAGATGCTGAACTTAAATGCTAATTTTTTATTTAGATAAGTTTTATATTCTGAATTATTCTATCCACACATACACACATATAGATACACAGTCATTTAAAAAAATGATTTTTTCATCGAGGATACCTCAAAATGTGTGTTTCAGTGAAATCTTGATATTGAACTTTTGGATGGAATACAATACCTTCTCTCCCTACTATGTATAACATAGTCTGTTAACTGAGGATAAACTCAAAAATATATTTAGAGCATGCCAGCTGTGTACAAAAGTTACAATTTTATAAAACACATTATTCGATTATTTAAAAAGGATGGGATGTTTTATTAAAAATAATATGAGTTACCTTGGGAAACCAGAAAATGGATTCTGTTCTGTTTTAATATTTAATTAGTTTAATTGGCAGAAAAATATGTAACGCCCTTCAGGACTGTGTTCATTGAAACATGGACACTAGGGGTTATAGTATTGGTGAATGAAGTTATCATATTTATTATGTGATGCTATCATGATGTATTACTTTTAACTTAACTCTTTATTAAAGCTAAACATGGTGTTGCATTTCTTTCTACCAATCTGAATACAACAGAAACTATCTACTAAAATATTTTAAGTGAAAATTTAGTGACCACTGGGGTTTGATAAGTATCATTTAGAACAATTCTTTACAGCCTGTTTCTAACTTGTTCAGCTAGGTACAGCTAATACTGGACTTTTTTCAACCTCCATTATTCCCTCTCCACATGCCTTTTGTGATATGTTAGTCGTCCCTTTGTAACTATGTGTACTGTATTTGGTATTTGCTTGCAACGTATATCTTCTAGATACTGTCTACGTTTCAAGTTGGAAAGAAGGGTGCTGTTCTTCTGCCTACCAGTATAGATGTTTGTTGTATTAACTGTATAGTTGTTAGATTTATTAACAGTTGGCTTCTGTTTCTGTGCTTTTTCTGAGCTCTTGTGTTATTTCTGTTTTTATAACCTATTGTCACTGGTCCCATACTCACAGAAACCATTACATTTACAAAATATTTATAGTCATATGTTAATAATGAGCCATTAACACTTCATACAATTAAAGTTATGATAAATTTATAATTTTTAATCCCAAATCTTTCTCCTGCAATAATGTTCATACTAGAAGCATAAGCAAGAAATCTGCATTAAGTTCAATTTCTAATTAACACTCTAGTAATCAGGATTTTTCTTACCTTACTTAAATCAATGCTGAATATGAATGAATACATTTAATATAGCATATAGTATAAAAATATATTTTAAAAATTACATTCTAGTTATTTTTAAAACTTCTTTAAATATGGCTTTAAGCATATAACGTACAGAGTTGTCAGATGGAGTCAACATGAAAAATTCAATGCCACAGCTGGGATTTGAACCATGGATCTCCTGGTTTCCATCCAGTCGCTCTTACCCATTGAGCTACCATGGCCAACTTGCCATCATTACATTAAATTCTCCATTTGTCACTATGGCAAGTTGGCCATGGTAGCTCAATGGGTAAGAATGACTGGACAGAAACCAGGAGATCTGTTGTTCAAATACCGGCCATGGGATTGAATTTTTCATGTTGACTTTATCTATCAAAAACCTTAGCCTATAAATAGCTAGTATGAAGAAATGATTAATTTCCATCAATTAACTAAAATAATACAGAGTTGTCATTTTGAGGTTCGGCTATTGTTGCATGATTTGCTTGCATTATGCTAACTTGATATTGTTCTGCTAACTCTCTAGTGGTGAACGACCCACTTAAAGCTATGCTTTATGGGCTGTAAGTTTCTGCATTCCATTGATGCTGTGAAGATTGGAGTTTGTTCATTATGCATCTTAAAAGTTAAAGCCTATTCAAACATCTGTGTTGTCTGTGAATTATTTTAAAAGTATTCTTATTCTTGTTGCTGTCTTTGTTTTGTTATTAGTAAATGAAATGCCTGCAAAAAAATTCACACATGAACAAGAATTTTTATGTAATATATGTACATACTTAAATATCATATAATGTTGACAGTTTAAGAGACAATTACTGGTATTCCATTTCCAAATGGAGATAGTCATATTTCTGCTTATTAAGTTTAGACAATGGGATCCCCAAACCTAAGAAACAAAAATGACTTGTTCTAATGGAGGAAAATGTTGATCAAATTGATGCATCCATTCAAATATTTTCCAAAGAAGTCTCTAAGACATTTGTTGCACAGAAAATCTGTGTTTCATATACCTCTATTCATTCAGCTATTAAACTTTTAAAATTGAAACCCTATAGAGTGATTATTGTACATGAATTACAATCTTACAATGGCACAAATGTCTCAGTGCAGGTAAACACTTATAAAAGATTAGTAGGTGCTCATTATAGTGCATATACTCGTAACTATGTAATACAGAAGTTTTAGAATGCAAAACTGTTCTGATTTAGCAAACAGTATTATTGTGCAGCTCAAATGGTTACCCTGACTTTGTCTTTGTTAATACAAACATCTCAGATAATGCACTGCTTATTCTTGGAAGAGTGAGAGGGGTACTAGCACACTTCTCGGATGTGTGCTAAGCACCAAGGAATGCATCACTTCAACCAATGGAATGTGCAGGAATCACAAATGACATAGATGTTATGTCCTTGTGAAGTAATCAATGCGTTATCTGAGAGGTTTCTATTAACAAAAATAAGCAGGGGTAACCTTTCGAGCAGCGCAATTGTATGCAGAGCAGGCATACACATGATCCAGGCCAGGCCATAAAATGGCCAATCTGTATTTACATGGAATAAAATATTTGCACAACATTTTATTTTGCAAAACTATTTAGATTTGGAGCTAAAAAAAATTTGTTTAATATTTATTTCTGTCTTTTTCTTTCCGTTACTGCCTACTGTTTATTTATCTTATATTATTTGTTTATAATAAAGCTTTTATTATATTCCTTCATTTATTGCAAAATATATGTAAACAAGCAGCATAAACTGCAATAGAAGTTTGAAAATAAACAAAAGGAAATACATAATTTCATAAACTTCGAAAGATTTCTAATACAAAAAAAGGTAAATGACATATAAACACTTCATCGAGTACTTATATAAGACAGACACAATGAACAAAATATAAATAGAAAAAGAGCAAAGGAAAGAAAAAGAAAAGAAAGCAGGAAATACTCACCTAACTTATTCTACTGATGATAACTTTTCATATTTCTATTATGATACTCATTAAAAGTGATTCCTCTATCCATTTTGTTGTTCCTGATAACTTTTAACCTGGGAATGACTTCAAATATTTTTAAATAGTATTCAAATACATAGCTGTGGAAAGAAAAAGCAATAACCATGAAGGTTAAAGTATGTGTATGAAATTATATATACAGGGTGGACTATTTAACTTGAAACAGTACAATATCTCTGAAACTAAGCGCTGTAGAAGGAAATGTGTTGAATAAAATTCTCTTGCTATTATAGGAGAAAGTAAATGCCATTAGTTGTCTTTTGTTTGGAGGACTTGTGATGGTCATTTTAGGGTCAATTCAGTTATTTTAAATGGGAACCTATCTTTTTTATTTTATTTTCTCACTCCTCAGAAAAGCTAAATAACTTTTATATAAAGCGCTCTGCAATTGTTCTTACAGCAATGTAAATAATGATGAAAATTCTGAATGGTTGCCCCATTCAGCACAGTGCAGCATAATAGGAGGCCATGAGACACTGTGTCTGTTTTGTTTACTTTCCACATGGGACAGTTTCCTTGTATCTATCATTAGTGTACTTACAGGTAACAAATGTATTACCAGCATGATGGATGCCCTGTTCACTATGCACGTACTGCTAGGGAGGTTTCAAATAACAATTATAATGATAATTGGATATGACGTAGGTCTCATTAATTGTCTAGCTTGATCTCTTGATCTTACATCACCAGACTTTTTCTTATGGAGTTATTTCAAGGAAAAAGTGTATTGTGAACAGCTGATAACATGAAGGTGCACATTGACATGCTTGTGCCAGTATTGAAGAAAACATGCTTTTACGGACACATCAATTGTTCATTCACAGAATTGGAAAATGCATTGAGGTAGAAGGGCATCATTTTAAACATTTATTGTCCTAAGGTACGTGGTGATACTCTGTCTAGCTATCTCTCATCAATATTTAATTATCTAGTGAAAGATACATGTACTATGAAGAAAATGGTTTATAACAACTGTTTATTTTGTAATAAGGAATAAGGAAACCAAATAATAATGTTGGTTCCCAATTAAGACAAGTACTTTGACCCTTAAATGGCCATCCATGGATGTTCCAACCAATCACACTCTTCGTACACAGCCATTCAGCATTTTTGTCATTATTTACTTTAGTTTAAGAACAATTGCAAACTGCTTTATATGAAAGTTATTTAGTTTTGTATGAGGAGTGAGAAAACAAAATGAAAAAGGTAGGTTCCCATTTAAAAAAATTGAATTGACCCTAAAATAACCAAGTCTTCCAAATAAAAGACGACTAATGGCACTTACTTTCCCCCGTATAATCAAGCCACTTTTATTCAAGACATTTCTTTCTACACCGCTGTTTCGGAGATATTGTACTGTCTCAAGTTAAATAGCTCACCCTATATATACTCGAGAAAGCTAACTGTGTAACAGAATATTTCAAAAGTGGCTAACATGAACAACTGTATTTGATATAATTTTTGAGTCGAACTGGTACTCAATGCTCCACTTATTGCTAGTATTTACCTAGAACACGTTTCGTTAGGATCTTCTTAACATCATCAATTATTGTGAATATTGGATGTTGGTTTGGTGAACTCCTTGTAGGTGATAGGGGCATCTCTGTCAGTATCTTGATGAACTTGAAGTTTGGGTTCTCTTCAAAGGTAGTATCGAAATTGAACAATTTTCTTTCATATTCCTTTATGAAATTTTTTTCTCAAGTGGTTAATGCAGCTGGACCTTGGACACTTTTTAATAAGTGGATTTCTCGTTCTATATCATGATTCTCCTTCCAGCTGCATTAGCCACGTGGGAAAACATTTTCATAAATAAATATGAAAGAAAATTGTTCAATTTTGACACTACCTTTGAAGAGAACCCATTAGTCAACAACAGCTGATGATGTTACAAAGATCCTAACAAAATGCATTCTAGGTAAACACTAGCAATAAGTGGAGCATTGAGTACTAGTTCGACTCAAAATTATATTAATTTTGTGCTTCATTGTATCATAGACCTTACACATTGGAACTGTACTTGACTTTAATTGTGCATTTTAATCCTTTCAGTCACAAATTGTTTTCTACTTATGCAGTCTTCCTCTAATTTGAAACCGGTTTTCATAAGGCTGTATGCAATACCTTCAAGCAACTGATTTGAATAGCCATGATCGTTACAGTGACACTCAGTGGACTGCCCATCCACTCAAAGCCAGAGGTCGTGAGTTCGAGTCTCAGCAATTCAGTCAAATGTACCTGTGATAAAGGACGGGGAGGGCCCCGTAAAATAATCGGTGTAATGGCATGTGTGGATGTTGATGGGGTGTCATTTGACTGCAGTTGCTTGTATTTTGCCTTCTTATACTAAAAGAAATTACAATGTAATTCTAAAAGAATATAATATTTATAATTCAGAGCATCTCAAATGCATATGTTTAATTGGTTAAGGACAGTCTAACAAGAAGTTAAGACCATTACAAATAGGAGAAACAGCTTATGGCCATTATAATGGATGCTGGGACTGAAAGGGATAATGGGACTCGCATTTTACAGGCAGAAACTTGTGTCTCTCTTGTATGATTTTCCAGTTGTGCAAACCTGTAGATAATCCAATAAGTATGAAGATGATTTCATAGGCTATTTAAAAGAATTTCAAGATAATATAGGTTTAATTTGTTAAATTATTATCTCAGATCTTCTGTATTTGAAGCAAAATTGTTTATTATGTTTTGGTACGTGAAAAACAATATACTGTCTCCCTTCCCATCTCTCTCCCTAGCTACTGTTTCCCTATCTGTCCTTCCACTTCACCCTCCTTCTCTCTCTTTGTGTTTGTTCAGTGAGATCTTGATATCATTTTTGAGTAAAATATAATACTTTCTTATTAATTTTTAGATGAGTCGTATTTATTACACATCTGCTTCACTTTCGTACCTATTTTGAGGACATGTTTCCAAAATCATTGTTTGCATCTTCTGCTCTTATGCGACTAAAGCTTGATCCAGTGTAATAAATACGACTCATCTAAAAATTAATAATTATTTCGCTTCACTGTGGTGTTTCAATACAGTTAAATCTCGATAATACTTTCTGTACCTATTTTTGATAGATGATAGATAAAGTAATTTCTATTAATAATATATATCAACTACAGAGGGACTATCCATAAGTTTAACATCAATGACTTTATAATAGTTTTTCTTTCATCTCTATAAGTTTATTAGTTTACCTAGAAGTGCTGTAATAGCTCTCAGAAACTCATAAAATGAACATGATGATTATAGTCTTCTGTATCAATGGTTTAAAATGAACAATTTTTTAATAATTATTTTAATAAATATTTTTATAACAAAAAAATTCACATTTGACTGAGAAGACCATAATGACTGCGCCTCTGATTAAATTGTGCATGAGTTTATGTGAAATATGTCTCAAAAGTATACTTTGTGGTTTTCTAATTGATATTAAAAATTCATAAAATTTACAGTTAAAATCAATATATTTTAGGAATCTGTATTAATTGATTGTAGAGGCTATCATACTCTATTATAGGTGACCCAGTAATCATTACCATTTGCAATTAGATTGTCATGGGTAGGCACTGATAAAATCCACTACAATACACTAAAATCTACAATAACACCTTATCTCACAAACCCAAAATTTTGCCAGTAAAAATTATATCATGGAAGGGCATTCAAAACTGTGGTAGAGCCGGTGGAAAAGCATACAATGAAGTGCTGGAAGTGCTGCTTCCCCAAAAATTTCAGGAGAAAAATAAGAAAAATAAGAAAATTCATGCCAAACAATGTTTTATTTTCTCTGGATATATTTTCAAAATTTATTCGTGAGCATCCGAGTGCTGCAGACAATTTGACAGCTGCTTAGATTTGGGTGACTAGTTCTGTGAGTTCATTCAATACTGAATATTTCTGTATTTACACATTCGTAACCTTGAATACAATCACGACTCTTCAATAGTTAGGAAGCACTGACAGACTTTTCACATGAAGTCTCTATAGTGTGTGAAGGAAAGTTTATTTTTCTATTTTATGTGGTGCTTTCAAATAAACTAAGTATATTTCAATAATATTAGCAATAGTATTTTATGTAGATTGGTATTTAGTGATAACAAATAGGAAATTCTTGTGAATTTTTAAATTATTAGCAAAATTGTGTAAATCGTATACTATCTGTGCTAAAAGTTCCCACGGTGTGGGCCAGCTATAGGAAAAACTGAAACGTCTTGAGTGGAGAGGGAAAGCAGAAATATGTCTGCTTGTAGTATGAGCAGTCTTGCAATGCAAGAAGGGCCTAGATGTGCCTGTACAATAGACAGAGTACTGAAGAGTAGCCTTTGTTCTTTGAGTCATTATTCTCTCTTATTTTAATGAAAATTATTATTTGGAGCTTACCTTGCTTTGAAAGTCATGCCTCACCACTGGGTGGAGCACTCCACTTAAGCCCATACAGCCCTTTGTGCTTCAATATGACCCCTTGGAGAGAACCAAAAAGTGATCAGATCCAGATGATGACATGCACAAGTATGGATGTGGTCCCTAAATACCCAACTGAATTCCTCTGATACCACTCAAGCCTGCCATAAGCTCTGAAGCCCTTGGGGGTCCTATAGGGAAGCCACTCACTGCTACAGTCTGATGGCAGGGAGAAACTTTCAAAAGATGCACCAACACCCAGTTACTGCTGAACATCATCACGCGGTACTTCAATCCTTCAACAGACGATGAAGGACAGAAAAGTCATGGTAGAGAAGGAACCACATCAACATTTGCTTATTGTCCTGGATAAACCATGAAAATCAGAATGGAAAGTCACTGGGAATAAACCAAGAACTTCCAAATGTTGGTTTTGTATATGACTAAAGCCATCTCAGTTAGGAAAGTTTACCATGACTGACACTCATCATTATGTAAGTTTCTTGTGAGGAAAAATAAAATAAAAAATAAAAACCAAGTAACCTGTCTAATCCTAAGATTGCAAAACTGTAAGCAATGTACATAATTAGCTGCAAGTATTGGGCTTATTTTTACATGAACTTTTTTCTGTGCTTCAGCCCAATAAACCTTGTTATAACCTTTTGGGTAAAGCTCATTAAGTATGCAATGTAAAATCTGTTGTAAAAATACTCATTTTATTTCTCAAATGCGTTTCAACACACTTTAAATTGCTGAAATAGTGTTCTAATTCAACAGTTGTTATAGATAAATTAAACATTTTTAATATTTCTGAAAAGGTATCCTCTAAATTATTTTCAATGAGAAAACAGTATAAAGCACTTATGGTGTCACAAGACTTACAAAACTATCCTTTACAAGAACCTAGTCAAAATTTCACTCTGCAGGATACTGTAACTCTTTTTTTTAATGAGTATGGACACCAACAAAGATGCCTCAATCACCTACATGGAGTTCTCCAAATCAAAACTTAACAGTGAACATCAGCTGAAGATGTTAGAAGGGTCCTAACAAAACATTTTCTAGGTAAAAACTAGCAATTTATAGAGATTGAGAAGGGATCTATCACTATGCTCATACCTGTATTCCTTGAGAGTTTGATGGCATCATCTCTGCTACATGTAAGGTCAAAATCAGGTGTGAAGTATTGCTGGAATTACCCGAAAATTAGTACAGAATACTTAGGAGCATATAAGCATTGCACAGGTAGTGTTGCCAGAATGACTTCGAGACAGGCACAGAAACCAACCAATGGGCCATGGAGGAAAAAAAGAAGAAAGAAATACACGGACCTAGTTTGCATAATTTGGAACAAATTGTTAAACAGAATTTTGGTTATTATTACAGTAACAATTTTTACTTAGATAATAAAAGTGTACTACTACTTACTGCTAATACTAATGCTGTCATTACCACTAACCGAACCTATACCATACCAAATAAAAATAATAGTAGTAAAATATTACTGTTATAA
The DNA here is from genome assembly GCA_030765055.1 of Mantis religiosa. NCBI lineage: Eukaryota > Metazoa > Arthropoda > Insecta > Mantodea > Mantidae > Mantis > Mantis religiosa. Next base: position 57,158,037 of record CM060957.1, read on the forward strand.
AGGCGTACCTTATTATTCATCACATGTTTTTAGGATCTTGCTGCATTCAGAAGAGTCTTGTTTTTAAGAGCGCATGATCTGAGTGTTCCAACAATTGCCAGTAAACTGAATCAGTTTATAACTGACAATGAAGGAATGAGCAAAAACAAACATAGATGTTGCCAGAAGCCATATTAGCATGTCTTGCAGTGTATTTTGTGCAAGCCTAATATTACACATGAAACAATGAAATATTGTTGAATAAGAATAGAGTGTGTGTGTGTGTGTATGTGTGTGTGTGTGTGTGTGTGTGTGTGTGTGTGTGTGTGTGTGTGTGTGTGTGTGTGTGTGTGTGTGTGTGTGTGTGTGTGTGTGTGTATGTGTAGTGTTTAATGCCCGCTTTAACTACATATGGCACCGCAGGCGATGACACTGATGACACATGAGATGAAGATGGAGCACCGGTGGAATGAGATGGCGGGGGAAACCGGAGATTCCAGAGAAAATGCACCCCAGCGCCGTATTGTCCACCACAAATCTCACTTTGCGGTCGCCTGGGATTGAACCTGGGCCCTTGGTGAGAGCCAAGCAGTCCAACCACTGAGCCACAGCGCGGCCTAATAAGAATAGAAATGCAGTGTTTTGTTACAATAAGAAATTAACAATCAAACATAATTATTCAAAATAAATAAAGAGCAAGGTCATATTCAAGCCTGTAGATTAAAGTCATTGGCCCATATATCCAGAGAATTCATTCCAAACCCAGCCACTCCAGGCAGCACCCAAGCTCTGGCAGCCCTATGTACGAAAGGGATTGTTTACCCTGCAGGTAGTGGTCTACACACAGGTATACATAAGGAGCGCCAGCACAGAGCTCACGAGAGATATCCTGCAGCTACTTACAAGTGGTTGCATGTGGCAATTTTCAGGCTTCAGTTTTGGGCATTGTGGTTCTACTCCGCAGCAGTTTTGTGGTGCACAGGCTCCACATAGAACAGAGATGATGCCATCAAACTCTCAAGTGAATACAGGTATGAGCATAGTGATAGTTCCCTTCTGAGTACTAGTTTGATTCAAAATTATATTAACATTTTAACCAAGAGCATAATTTTACCAAAAAGAAAACACTGTGTTAAGTAAATCTTACTAGATGAAGAAAAGAATGAAGGAAATGCAGATATTGTACATCATATATAATTACAGCATTATACTTTATATGTGATAAAATAATATTAAATTATTATATGTAAAATCTTATATCTTCATCAGTAGCATTGCATGATTATAATCACTCATAAGCTTTTCCTATGTTCATTATATTTTGTCATTTATACTATAATAATAAATATTACTTTCTTTAATTTCATTGGGTTATCTTATTTAAATAACTGATGCATCTGTTGGTTGCATCAAACAGATGTACTAAACAATGTCTGGTGTTTGGAGTTCATAATAAATCTGCTGATAAACCTAAATCACTATATAGGAGAGAGCCAGAAATATTAGGTTGTCTCATAAGTAATGTTGGGTTTTTGATTTTGCTGTTTTTGGAAAATGTATTGTGTCTCTGCTTTGGCAAAGCTATTTACACGATGCCATGGCTAGTGTTGTATACATTGCAAGCATGTATCAGTCTTCAGTTGTTAATAAACAATCACTAAATGGAGATAATGCATTACCACATTAAGGTGCTTGGAAAATCATATAGAATCTGTAGATCTGTACCACATGAACTGGCACCTCCACAGACTGAACATAGAGTTGACATCTGTCCTCAGCTTATCCATAATCCCATGGATGATACATTTATCAGAAGAATTGTCACTTAAATGAAAAATGGGTATATTACCAAAACCCTGATGCCTCGAAATTGTGACTTGATACTTCTTAATTTGCCAAAGTTATTGTTAAAAATATCAGTTTGGTCCCAAAGTAATGTTGTGTATCTGGTGGAATTTTGAAGGTGTGATTCACTGGGAGTTTGTTCCAAATGGACGGACAATTGATGCAGATCTTTATTCTCAACAACTGAACAAGTTCATGAAATTTTGAGACAGATACCCAGCATTAGTTAACCGAAATAAAGTTCTATTGCAACAGTACAATAAAACACCCCATACTGCACAAACAATTATGGAAAAAATTCAGAAATTGGGAGGAATTGAACTGCTACCACACCCAGCATAGAGCCCTGATCTTGCACCATCAGATTATCGTCTTTTTCAATCTATGGGCCATTTTATATGTGAAGAAATTTTGAAAACATTGAAGCAGTGCAAGTGGGTGTCACCGAATTCTTTGCATTAAAAATTAGAGACTGGTACCAAGATGGGATAGTAAACCTCGCTGAACGATGGATCAAGGCCATAGAATCTAATGGTCTATACTTTGGAAATTAGTTAATTGCTCGTCAGAACATTTGGAATAATTGTTTAGAACATAAGATTGTTTCTAGTGAGAGATTAAGTAATCCCTTCACACAAGTAAATTATGGAGTAAATTATACAAATTCAAAATCATAGTAATATGAAAACATGTTGATATTTTACAGCTTTTATAAAAATTATCAGTTCAAAAAACTATAACAACAAAGCTACAAGCATTGTTCCATACTATTTACTTACCGCATATGTATATGCAAAAAAAAATTGTGTCCTTTATTCATGTGATAATTGGGATTATTTTAAAAAAATAAAGACATCTGCTCTTATGATACTCATGCAATTAAATCAATATATCTACATCATCAGAGATTTCTTAAAACAATAAAAGTATATCTTATACAGCTGTAATTTTGTACAACACGATACATCTCACCCTTTTTGTTATTTAAACTACTTGGTTAAACAAATTCCTACTGGCTATAATACATAAATTGTCACAATATAAATCTTAAACAACTACTTCAGCTAGAGAAATATAATTTAAATGGCAATTAACGTAGTGTATGATAAATTGTAACTTGCTTTTGTCTAATCATCAGTCTACATCTGCCTATTTATATTTGTTTTACATATTGTTGAGTGTATTTACATACTATTTCTCAATTTGATATTTGATATTTATTTGTACAGTTTCCATTACAATTTCACTACAATAACTTTAACATTGAACATGCTGTAGTATACCTCCTGTACAGCTACATGAAGATTGCTGACTCAAGATTTACTCGCTGACTCAGGTCCCCTGGCTATAAGCCTTTGGTTTTCCTGAGCAGCTTGATGCATTTCTTCTGGACCTTCACTTCTTTTATCCTAATCCACTTTTCTCTTAACCTATATAAGAAATCTCCTATACATCTATTTTTCTTTTCTCCCATCCCCGTTAGCGTGCGTAACACCAATATCTCTTTACTTAACACTGACCCATTTCTTATCCCATATTTTTCTCTTGTAATTTGTTAACTCCTTACATTCTATCAGGTAATGAACAGTGCTCTTTTTCTCTCCACAAAATTCACATATCCCTACCTTATTACTTCTCAACGCTTTTAAGTATAATGTTCCTATTCTCATCCATTCTATGCCTTCTCTTCCAGTTTTGTCACATTGATCTATATATTTTTCCCTACCCCATTCTGTCTTTAAATGCTTATAAAATTTCAAAGATTCCTTTTCTTCTATACTTTCCCATATCTCTTGCCTATCTATGTCTTGTACCCTAGTTCTCACTTCCTTCCAAAAACCACTATAATTTGTCTCCTCTGCTCTCCATAGATCTTCCATGCCTATCTTCAATACCATTCTTTCCAATTCCGACCACCGACTATTTGCATTTTTAATGCTTTTCTGTTGCTTCATGCACGGATTCAATAATTCCCCTTTTTGCCCTTTAATACACTTATACCAGAATTTCAATATTGTCTCTATTATTATTCCTCTTCTTTTTTTATTACCTAGCTCTAGTAGTGCCACTTTTCTTGGGGCCAATTTTTGCAGCCCTAGTAGTTTTTTGCAAAACAATCCGTATATCTGGTCTAATTTTGTATCTATCTCTGATGTGCCCCATACCTTCACTGCATACATTGTTCTGGCTTCAACAACCACTTCATATATTCTTTCTAACCATCTAACTGACACCTCCAGTTTATGTTTACATATTCTTACCCCTGACATTACCGTCCTGACATTTATCACTTTTCTGGCTTGTGCAGTCGATCCTCCACTGCTACACATCCTTATACCTAAAGAGTCATACTCGTTTACCACTTCTACCGTTTGATCTCCTATGAACCATTCCTCTCCTTTTCTCAGTATTGATAATCTTTTAAATACCATTATTTTTTATTTTTTTGCTGTTTATTCTTAGTCCCCAGTGAGTGCAGAACCTATTAATTGCCTCAATTGATTTTTGTGGACCTATTACAGAAATTGCTCCTACTGTTAAATCATCTGCGTACAATAAACCAGGGATCTCTTTGTTCATTATTATTGGGCAATGGACATTGCTTTCCTTAACCCTCTCTATTATGTCCTCTATTTCTCAACAGCAAATTCTGGTTAAGTGAACCACAATTAAGTTCACAGGAGTACTCAGCATATAAACCACATATCCCCTAATTGTCCTCTGGCCATGGTATCATATGAGGTAAGAGACAGATGATGCACAAATCATGCAGTTTGCTTCAGCCCTCAAGACTGCCACACCATAGTGTTTATGATTTTTACTTTTATTAAATAATCTGTTAACAATTATTTTATGAAATACATTGGTATATGTGTTTAATAACAGCATTTTCTTAAATGTTTTAAAAGATAACTTTCAAATGAAAATTATTCATTCCATAGGGTAAACAGTTGGAGCGGAGATTTTGGAAGCAGCTGAGGAGACGAAGAAGTGGTAGTAATCAAGTGACCGCCTGACCTGACCTTGCTCAATCCAAGTGTTGACTTCCCGATAGATGTCATAAAATAAAAGACCATATTTATAAAAACAATTGGGGAAAATAAGTAAGCGCTAATAGACTTTAAAATTACGGATTACCTTTCTCCAGAGTTTGTGATCACATGATTTTAAATTTGTTTCTTTAACAGTATGAATGAGATGCAATGATTATTCCATGAATCCTACAGGAAGTAAGAAGCTAAAGTTGTTAGGAAAAAAAAAAAAGAAAAACTTTGTAGGCCTAGAAGTCGCCTTGTTTCGTACAAAGAACTAAGCAAATGAAGGCTAACTGGTTATAGCGAAGAGTGCCAAAGTTGTTGTTTGCGATAGTTTAACATAAGTGCTTTCAGAAAGACCTCGAGACGTGTTTTGATTATGAGATTTTATCTTTAAAGTTGACTTAAAAGGAATTTATGAAAAATGAGTGTTTCAAATTTCATTCTTTCTCTTCTAATTGTCATTACTCCTAGTCTTTGGTTATTTTCACTTCCGATTTGAAATTTTGTCAAATTAGAGCTCAAGCTGCAGAGGAATAATTCATTCCTTTATATCTAATGTTGAACCTGCATTTTGTTATTATTTTATATGCATACATTTTATATATCCATATTGTTCATTCTCTTAAACTTTATTATGTATATTGTTATTTAAAAAGCATAACAGGCAACTTAGTTGAATATGGTATAAAGATAATACATATAAGTGGAATCAACTTTATCATTGTTTGGTACTTGCTTCATTTATTATATTAACTAAATAGAGCATTATGTGTGTTTCTAGGAATATAGTAATAGTAACGTCCAAATTAATTGAAAAACAATTTGTAGTCAATATTTCCACTCTCTTACATAAATTTTTATTTTTGAGGGATTATTTTTTGTTCCATTTTCAATCTAGAAGGCCCAACTGTCATCTGTTGTTGCTGTTGTCTACTACCTTCTCTCTGGTGGTGAAACTAAAAACTTCTTTGTCAAATGATCAACATGTGGAATTTCAAAGTGTATTACTTGGTCTTTATTTTTTCATATTAAGATATTCTCCTACGTTGTTACTTTGTTGTGGCTTATCACACCTAACAAACTGAAATGTGGGAGAACATCTTAATGTGGAAAAAATAAAGACTGAGTAATAAACTTTGAAATCCCACCAGTGAATAATTTGATAAAGAAGTTCATAGTTCCATCACCAGAGAGAAGAGAGTAGACAATAACAACTGACAACATTTGGGCCTTTGAGGTAGAAAACAGAAGCAATAACTCCCTAAACCGGTTTGTCAAAAAATAAAAATGTAAGTGACAGAGTGTGATAAACTAGCTACAAATATATGTGTTTGGAGGAATTTAGTAACAGTGACGTCAAAATTAATCACGAAAACTATTTGTAGTTGGTTTATTGATACTTGTCACTTACTTTTTTATATTAATGAGAGACTAGTTTCAAAGGCAGTCGCCTCCATTTTCAATCTCTTTCCAACTGGCATCTGTTGTTGTCTGCTCTCTCTCTGGTGGTGGAACTATGAACTTTTTTGTCAAATTATCTATTGGTGGGATTTCAAAGTTCATTACGCGATCCTTATTTTTCCATATGAATATGTTCTCCCATGTTGTAAATTTATTTTGGTTTATCACTCCTTTTAATAATTTTGGATTTGGATCAATGTCATGATTTTCATTCCAAAAATGAAATGCTACTGCTGACTTATCTTCTTGTTTCAATCTGGTATTTCTAAAGTACTCTTTGAAACAGATGCCTGCTGGAAAGAGATTGAAAATTGAGGTGATTGCCTTTGAAACTAGTCTCTCATTAATATAAAAAAGTAAGTGACGAGTATCAATAAACCAACTACATATAGTTTTTGTGATTAACTACAAATTGGTATTGAGCATGTTTTGCAAGATGTTCCCTGTTGAATTGGGTGAAGCTTGTTCTATTTCCAATTTATTGAAATTCATAAGTCAGTTGAAAATGTAAATAACGAAGTGTCAAAGAAACCCACTAAAAGTAGTTTTTTCAATTGATTTTGACGTCACTGTTCCTAAATTTCTCAAATCATGCATAATCATAAATCAGTGTTTGAATTTTCTGGGGGAGAGGGACGAATATTTCTTCAACCAGATGTCTAGATTTTTGAGCTGGTTTCATTTTCAGTTTCTTGGTTATCATCTGTTTTTATTTGATGTTTTATGTACTTTCTTTGAATTGGATGCCTACATTTCTCTTTGTTTTCCCAATTCACACTCTGTCAAAATTTGAACACTAGGTCTGCAGATTGCCTTTTTCTCTAATGGTTTGTTTTGTTTGATTTGATTTGATTTGATTAGATTAGGATTTTGCAGAGGACACCCTGGAGGTGTCCTGACACTCAATGTGCAGCTGAACATAAGTAAACCCTCACAAAACATGTTCTGATCAATTTATTGGTAGGTGAAGCAAGTAACAGTATAAGTTGAGTGCACTTGACAGCATGTAATTAAATGAGATTCCTTTGCTGTATACAACTATCATAATTTTATTCATGGACATACAAGTACCTTACCAGTCTCTTAGCCTCATTACCTACGTACTTTTTATAGGGACCTAATTTATTCCTTTTAATTTTCTGCTGCATGGCCAAGGTACGAGACGTGTCCGTAAAATAAGGTCTCCAATTTTATTTAATATAGAAAACATGTTTATTGTCAATGAATGTTACATTGATGGAAAGGCGGAACTTACAGCTATTTTTCAACATAATCACCATTGCAATCGATGCACTTTTGCATGCATTGTGGCAGTTTTTGTATGCCCTTGTCATAGCACTCTCCCGCCAAGTTGCACAGGTAGCGCTCAACCTTGTTTTTCAAATCATTGTCAGTCTGGAAATGTGTTCCACCCAGGTATGACTTCAACTCAGGAAACAGATGATAATCACTAGGTGCTAAGTCTGGACTGTAGGGGGGATGGGTGAGGGTGTCCAATCCGAACTGGGCCAGGAGATCAGCCGTTGCATTTTGGGGATCCACCTCGCACACATCTTGCGATAATGCAAATGTTCGGTCAAACTATTGTCAATTGTAGTCTTACTGACTTCAAAGATAAGTTTGCACAGCTTGTGAACTGTCACACGCCGATCTTTAAGCATTTCTTGCTCCACTTTTGCAATTGTTTTGGCTGAAACCAAAGGCCGACCAGAACGCTGTTCATCTTGGACATCTGTGTGTCCGTCTTTGAACTCTCTGACTCATTTTCGCATGTTTTTGACACCCATACACTGTGGCCCATAGACTTCGCATAACTGATGATGAATTTCAGTGGGGGTAGTGCCCTTGGCACTCAAAAAAGGATCACTGCACGCAACTCGCACTTGGCGGCGGAAGTGATAGTCACAAACGGCTGCCCAGCCAAGACTAATGGTTGCAACGGGTTCGTTGTGGTGGGGATTTGAAAGGGTGAAACCAAGCTACACGCCAGTGTTGCTGGATCTCGCGTAATAGCGTTCCTCACGGCTCAAGCACCTTGGAGACCTTATTTTACAGACATGCCTCATAATAGACCTGTTGTACAGCTTAGAGTGATGGTGAACTGTAATCAGCTTGGGTCTAAAGTATTTGGGAATATTAATATGTGAAAAGGTTTAATATAAATCGATACAAGAGATTCAGTTGTTATTAGTACAAATGAAAATGTGTTTCATACCTCAGCATTTACCTAAAATATTTCAAATCTCATTCATCGTTTACAAGATTGCTTGGCTTTAAAATGAGAAAAAATATCTGCATTGTTAACCTTTAATTAACATGGCATATTAAAGATGTACTATCATGATGCAATCGTAGAGGCCGCTCCTTATTACGAGGGTGTAATATTTACCTTATGTTTTGAACAGTTAGGTTTTGATATGAAAGTGATGTTTTAGAGTTAAAATAATAACTATGAATGAAACTTCTGTTTATCGTTTGTATATAAATACAAAAAGAATCTCTACAAAAATATAATATGTCACAATTGCAGTTTCACATACGCTGAATTGAAATATAAGAATGTTAGCATATTTTATATCTTCTCACAAAACAATAATATGGAAAAGAAAACCTGATTAAGTATAGACAGAGCAGTAATAAAAAATGAAAGATTTCAAAATTATAACTTTTCATAATATAAATCATTTATTAATAGATCATTAATATTAATATTAATTGTGATTCAAAATGTTTTCTGAATTTTTAAAGTCATCATTACTTTCTAGAGCACTTTGTTTCTGAAGTGTACAGTAAATGTGTACACTTATGTGAAGTGTACAATCTGTTTTTCACTAAAAACAGAATAAATGAATTCTTCAGTTTCATCACAGTCATTATAAACTTATTCTTCATATCTTTCATTTAGTTTCATCAAATATGCCATGGAACATTACCTAAATATTTCTGTTTGGGTCAAAAGTATTATTGGCTCATTTTACAGAGGAATAATTGTCCATCCTATATATTTTTCATAGGAATGGGTCCTTGATACTTGTGATACATTGATACTCATGATACTTACAAGGTATCAACTTGAACGATATTTCAGAAAATTTGCTCGATACTTTGGTAGTGATTTTGAAGCCTTAACTTTATTTTAAAATCACAAAATATTGATAGAGTCAACATGAAAAATTCAGTGCCACGGCGGGATTTGAACCACAGATCTCTTGGTTTCCATTCAGTTGCTCTAATCCATTGAGCTACCATGGCTAACTTGCCATCATGACATTAAATTCTCCATTTGACTCGTATATTTTCCTGGTAAACCACTAGGGGCTCTCGCATTCGAGATACACCTTTTGTGGCGACTTACTATCCTAAGTACTTGAACCTCAAGCTTCATCATTTAACTCTTATTATTTTAGTTATTGATGGAAATTAATCATTTCTTCACACTAGCCGTATACAGGCTAAGGTTTTTGATAGGTAGAGTAAACATGAAAAATTCAATGCCACGGCTGGGATTTGAACCATGAATATCTTTGTTTCCATCCACCCACCTGAGACTCAAGTACTTACGATAGTAAGTCACCACAAATGGTGTATCTCAAATGCAAGAGCCTCTAGTGGTTTACAGGGGAAATGTACGAGTGAAATGGAGAATTTAATATCATGACAGCAAGTTGACCATGGTAACTCAATGAGTTAGAGCAACTGGACGGAAACCAAGAGATCTATGGTTCAAATCCTGGCCATGGCATTGAATTTTTCATGTGACTCTATCTATCAAAAACCTTAGCCTGTAAACGGCTAGTGTGAAGAAATGATTAATTTCCATCAATTAACTAAAATAAAAATGAATTACAAAATATTAATTGAAAAAACTATTTGCAGTTGGTATTTTTAATACCTCATCACTTACATTTTATATTTTTGAGGAACTAGTTTTAGTAGCCATCCTGCGCAATGGCGTAGTGGGCTAAGGCTTCAAGCTTTGGTTCCCTGCCACAGAATGCGGCCTGGGATCGATCCCACCCCTGGGGGTACAGATTTTGAGTCCCAGGTATAGGACCGGTGACCACTCAGCATCATGAGGAAACTGATGAGCTTACGTTAGATAAGTGGCTCTGGTCATGAAAGCCAACATTCCGACTGGGGCTGTCAAGATGCTGACCACACCTCCTGCCCATTACGGTTGGATGATCGCCCACCTCTACCTTGCATATGTGGGCGTGAGGCTGGCAGTCGGGTTGGCAGGACTTGGCCCTCTATGGGCTGTCGCACCATGGGTTATTATTATTAATTTCGAAAGCCATCGCCTCCATTATCAACCTCTTTCCAACTCACGAAATATTATTGCTACAAGTAGAACATTGGAAAGCCCGAGAAATTGCCAGAAATGTGGTCTTTGTATGTGACATTACACAAGATAATTGTGCATCCAATTCAGTTCATTACCAGTTCCCAACAATCACTGTATATCTCAACAATTTTCACCTCTTTCTAGTACACTGGATTACTGGAAAACAAATTCAAAATTTCCAATATTAAAAAAAATATATCAGCTGCTAAGTATTTGTATATTCCACCTGCAACAATTTTCTCAGATAGACTATTAGCATAGCAAGACTCATATGTGACAGAATGTAAACTTGACCCTAAAACAGTAAAAATGCTAGTATTTTTGAACAAAAACTTACAAAAGTGGACTGCTTTGTTTTTAAATATCTAATATAAGCTTAAAGAACACTGATGATTTTAAGTCTTGTCTCATAAAATATGTGCACCTATTTAATTTTATTGGCATTAGATGTTTCTTCCAATTTTCTATTTTTTATTTAAACTAGAAGTAGAAATGATGATATTGAGTATTGAAGTATCAGGTATCGTTCGAAAATATTGTGTTATCAGCATTGAGAATCCAGTATGGAGAAAAACTGGTATCGACCCATTCCTAATTTTTCAGAACAAAATTACTAAGGAAGTATAAACAATGTGTTTTAGTCAGATTGATTATACTGTTATGTTCTTCAAATGGGATGGTGTTTGTCCTTGAGCGCTAGTAGGTGAGCAACCAATCGGAGTCCAGTAGAGTTGTCGTATTGCATTCCCCCTATGTGGTGTGTGACAAGCACCAACCTAATCAATCTCTAATAAATACTATTCGCGCTAAGACAAGATATCAGATTTTGCAAAAGCTGATCCATGATGAAGGAGAGAGTAATGTATTTAACATAACCGTAAAAACCCCATATATTTAGCTCAAGTAGTTTTCCTAATACAAATAATTCCATTATATTATAACAATGCATTGCACTCTAATGAATATCATTATTGGTTGGTATGTATGCATGAACGTATATTTGTAATTACTCAGAACTGAAATGCAAACATTTGACATGACATGTTAAAAGAAATATGTACTTTGAATAAGCCAAGTTGTTTGTTAAATTCGATGAGAGGAAACGATACACTTCCTGCTAGTCTGGCAGAACGTGTCTGGTCACATTATATCTTTGTTTATGAATGGTTCGTAATCTCTATTTACTCAGAGAGTTCAAACCAGTACTATTCAGTTACTCTTCCATGAAAAAGTGTATCAGCTGGATCAATGAGACACGATCCACCTCCTTACTACTGCTAGAACAATCTAATAGAGTTAATGTGGGCTCAAATCATGTTGCAAATAGAAATAATAATTTTTAAACTGACTGACGTTCAATGACTTATTCACGAAGAAATTGAAAAGGAACACAACAAGACCAGGAAAACTGTGTGAGATAAACTATAAGAAGATGACTTTTGGAAAGAAATAGCATGTAACGAGATTTTGGAACCTATCATCATAAATTTGCAGTACTCAGATGATGAAGACAGTGACAATGACGAACTATCTCTTAATGTAAGTAACATTCACAGCTATATGGATGCACCGCTGGTATTTTCGTTGGATTAGAAAAATGAGTAATTTATAAATTATAATTAACTTTAAACTAAATATTTAAAACATTTGCGTAATATACGAATATTCATGTTAAAATTGTGATTTTAACAACTGCATTATTATAAAACTTTGGAAAATTCAGTTTGTATTGCCTTACATCTAGCGTCATGAACACCTGCAAGTGTGCGAGAGAGAGGGAAATATAAAAAGAGTGGGAATAACAAGGTGGCAACAGTGAACGCTCTAATGCATCTGATTCGCTACAGCCGAGAACTCTTCCCATTTGAAACACATAATAGTAATACTTCATATTCCAGAAAATATACAGTATAAAACAAATCCAGATTTAATCTGCAAGTTCATGTCTAAGCTGGAAGATATCAAATCATTGACAATAATATTCATGGATATAGTAATATAATAAACAATCAATGACAGGTTAGACTACACCATGTCAATTAAATTTAAAATGATGTAAGAAAAATACAAAACTTGCTTATAATACTTAAGGCAGTAATTGTAATTTTTTAATAGTCTCTGTTTATTTACTACCAATTATTTGGTGAGTAATGCACTGAATGTTTAAAATACTGAACTATGTAATAAATTATGGAAAAACCAACAGTGACCAGATAATATATTTTACTTTTCTACTATCCAGTTACCCTGTTGTTCTTTGTTGCAAAGGAATTAAAGGGAATTATTAAAGATTGCAATAAAAAGCATTCCTGAAAGTGATGCAAAACATAAATCAGATGGAAATATTCATATCTCTTTTTTAATAATTTCTTGTATTGAAAGAACAGTTCTTTATGTATTGTTACTAGAATTGATTTTCTCTAAATATAACAAATGTGAATTTGGAATGAAACATTTTTTGTTCAATACCAATTAAATTTAGGAGTGACCATTTTTTATTAGACATAGCCATCGCTACTGGCAGTGTTACCTCCTGAAGGTCTTTTAGATTTCCGGTGATTCTTATATCTAATCTAATAAGTTTTCTTTTACATGAGGTTGTCTAAAAGAAAAAACATCTCAAAAACCTATTTTCATATAGAAAAGATATCTTGTAGAGCCTCTGATGATCAACAAGCTGGCTTACAAATGCAGAGGTTTCAGATATTATTCCCAGCTAAAGAAAGCAAAACATCTATAAAGTATGAATGGGTAAATAAATGTGTAGCATTCTTTAAGAAGTAACATAAACCATCTGTAGAAATGTAATGAAGATGAGCTTATAGACTCTACAAATTGTGTCTCTGGACAAAGTTGCTGATACATATGACCAGAGAAAATAGATAAGACCCTATAAAGCAAGCAATGAAAACTAGAGGTTAGGTTACCACATTTATAAGTTGTAAGGGTAATAATGATATTGGAAATTACTGTAAAGCTAATCCTTAATTGAAACTAGAAAGACATGTGTTATGGTTGAAAGAGAATAGTGTTTTCAGTAATATTTAACTCTACAATTGATTTTCTGCAACCAATAATGCTTAACAATGTTCATTTGAACAAATGTCATGGAATATACATTAAAGAGTAAGCAACTAATTCCTTTTAGCTTCAAAGCATATAATAAGGAGGTATTTATAGGTAAAATTACTATAAGAAACATGAAAGAAACCTTGTATTACCATTGTCTACAGCTTTTTGTTCCTCTTCTCATTGCATTTGACCAATGTTAATGTGATTTTAGATACAACAACAAAACAGAGGCATTTTAAAGCTCAAAACCTACCCCCGATATTTATTTACCTTCCCTTTCCAATTTTAACTGGGTAAATAAGAAATTTCTATCATCCAGATACTAAGCATTCATTTTATATATCAATTTATTATGAAGGAATTAAGACTTAAACTCAACATTTTCCTCTGCAGCTTGACAAAGCAAGAGAAAAATATACGTGGCAGCATGTTTGTTTGTTCTTTTTAGCTGCCAATTTATTTTTACTACCCCAGTGCCAAAAAAAGAAACATTCACCAAACTGAATAGGGTGATTTAATGCACAGGATACCTGTTACAGTGCAGGAAACAGTGTTTGTTCTTGTTATAATTATTATTATTTATGTACATAAATCTAGATGATATAATAAAATAAGTTGTCCAATATTGTGATTAAAGTTTGTTTGTTAGCTGTAAAAAGTATACTGATGCAACCCCAAGCATCAAGGAAATTATGCAAATGTTTAAGTATCATCATTGTTTTAATCAATGCAGATACTGAACATGTACAGAAATGTGTGTTTGGAGGAATTTAGTGACGTCAAAATTAATCGTAAAAAATATTTGTAGTTGGTTTATTGACACTCGTCACTTACTTTTTTATATTATTAAGGGACTAGTTTCAAAGGCTGTTGTCTCCATTTTCAATCTCTCTCCAACTAGCATCTGTTGTTGTCTGCTCTTCTCTCTGATGGAACTATGAATTTCTTTGTCAAATTATCTACTTCCAACCAGTAGATAATTTGACAAAGAAATTCATAGTTCCACCACCAAGTGACGAGTGTCAATAAACCAACTACAAATAGTTTTTACGATGTACAGAAATGTTCACAATTAAATTGATTAAGAGACTCGGATTCAGATAGGAAGGTGGTTGTCCGCTAGTTGCACAGAAACTCGGAAGTGTCACTTGACTTAAACAGCCAATGTGCTTCATTTAAGTGTCTGCTTACAAGAGAGCTGTTCTCTACTCACTTCTTGAAGTTTTCTTTCATTTGATAGGAAATAAGGGGTGAATAAAGTCTTAGTGTGAACTATCATGGCAGATGCAATAGTATATAAGGTATTGAATAGACAAGCAGAAGAAATTGTGTATTGTGTGTACAACTACCTGGAAAAGCAGTTGGTGATAAACAGTGAAGTAGCAAGTGGTTCCATGTCCGACATTGTCAAAGCTCAGGAGAACACAGTAAGTGCGTGTGGAGTTGGGCTACGAACAGTGCAATGTATTTCAAGAGAGCCAACTAAAACATTAAAAGCAATAGGTTCCTAATATTTAAATCACCAGGTAATCGATGCAGTCATGAAAAGGAAGTTGCTGGTTTAGTAATGTGTCAGTAACTTGACTGCCTTCCAGAAGTGGAACGATATGGCAACACCTATTCCAATAGCTCTGTCTGTTTCTGTGCACGAACCTTAACTTCCACCCACCTTCCTATCTGAACGTGAGTCTAACTCTAGGCACTGACTTGTAAGTCCTTCATGTAAGGAGGGAAATCAGAGAAAGAAGAGGAGAAGAAAATGAGCAGCAAGGTGCAAAAGTATGTATTTAGTTATGTATATAGTTATCAGAAACATAATTAATGTAGCTCTATCTTCTGTTAAGATATTAAAAGATTAATTACTACAATAAGTTTAGAATGTAAAGTACTAAATTATACCTTATATATTTCACTCCTGTTCAGAACAATTATCAGATGCACCAGAGAACTTCAATTTTATTATTTGTTATAAAATACTAGGTATTTAAAATGAAATACTCTAAAGGGATATGTACTCTTCAAGGTACCTGAATACTTGTAATATGTATTAAGACAGCACTATTTTCATTTGTAAGAAAAGTGCATGAGCTTATAGGTTACCCTGTAGTTTCGGACTTTCCTTTGTAATAGAGGTCAAGAGGCAGCGGGAGACAGAATATATCTAGGGGTGGAATCTCTTTTGGAATACCTTCTTTTGCATAAGAAATATTTTTTACTTTCTACTGAGTTGCCTCAAAATAATATTCCATATTCCATAATAGAGTAAAAGTTATACTAATTTAAGTGTGTTAATAGAACTCACATTAACCAGCTCTCGGATAGCATAACAGGCAGAGCTGAGTTTAGGTAAGATATAATTTATGTGAGCTTTCCAATCTGAACATCTGTCTACTTGAAGGCCCAGAAATTTTATGCTGTCAATTTCTTCTAATAACGTATCATTAATCACGATTTCTATTTGAGTATGTGACGTACGACAGGTTATAAATTTGACCACTTTTGTTTTGTCTAGATTCACAGATAATTTGTTCGCTTTAAACCAGCATGACATACAGTTCAAAACATAATTCATTTTAATTATATACTTGTTTAAATTTGTGCTGGTCACCAGGACACTAGTGTCATCATGGTGGAAATATTTGTTCCATTTCACCGTGAATGTTGCTATTGTGACTTTGTGGGTTTGTGAAATGAAAAGTCCAATTTCACCACTCAAAAATGTTCTTTATTTCCACCGACTTACAGTTAAACTCTTGCCAATTACTCAGAATTATGTAATGCACACAATTACGATTCACCAGTTCGTCCGTTACAATTTTACTTGCACTCGTAATTACGTACAATCTTCTGATGCTCTCACACAGTCTTCTCGTCGTACACTAGCACTGCATTCTTACACCAAGAACTCTGACTGACTCCTCTTGCCCGACGAGCTGCTTATATAGGGCCAGCGGGTCGATCGGAAGGTTCTAGATTAGAGGAAATATCCTGTAAGTTCGAGAACACAGGTGGAACAGAAAGAGACGGCGCAGTCATGTTTTTTGTCCCAGCCATCCCTTCTTAACGCTATAAGACAAACACCGACCCGTCTGCTGCTTACCCAGTCTACAGGCTGTTCCGACGCTCGGGTGACACTGCTCCCTCCTCAAAGCTGGTCGTCCCGAACAGCACCATCGTAGCGTGCCAGGCGGTCCAGGTGTACCACCAGCATCTGCTCGGAGTCTCAGCCAGAAGTAGCGCTGCCGAAGTTTGTCAATCGTTCGGTTCGCTCCCAGGTGTCCTCCTGAAGTACCAGCGTGCACTTCTTCCAAGACTTCCGGTACCTTACTCCGGGGAAGTACCAACTGTTCTCTCTGCGTCTTCCCATTGGGTGATTCCCATACCCGGAACAGCGCGCCATCTCTGGTCTTCAACGAGTCCCATTGGGCCCAGTGTGACTTGTAGGTGGCGCCCCTTGGTGCGATGTTCTCCCAGGTTGGGCTTGTCCCTGCCTCCACTTCCCTCAAGAGTGGCCCCAAGTCTGCGTCCGCCAGCTGCTCCCTCCTCAGGCCTGCGCTATCCCAGCCTTCAGCAGGCACCGCCACAACTACTCGGACTGCTGCGGCACGCTCCTTCTCTTCCACTCTTGTGCACTGGCCGCACTCTTCTGGACAGGGTCTTTGGGACATGGCGTCAGCGTTACCGTCGCTCTTCCCTCTACGATGTTCCGAGGTGAAGTCGTACTCCTGCAGCCTCTGGACCCAACGTGCTGTCTGGCCTTCCAGGTTCTTAAAGCTCAATAGCCAGGTTAGGGCGGAATGGTCAGTTATCAGGTGGAATGGCTGACCGTACAGGTACTTGTGGAAGTGCTCCAATGTCTTTACTACCGCCAGTAACTCCCGTCGGGTGACGCAGTAGTTCTTCTCTGCCTTGGATAGCGTCTTGCTGTAGTAGGCTATCACCCGCTCATGGCCGTCCTGGATCTGCGATAGGACACCTCCAATGCAATGGTCGCTGGCGTCGGTGTCCACAATGAAGGCACCACCCAGTTGTGGGAAACCCAAAATTGGAGCACTGCACAGGGTCTCCTTTAGGTGCTGGAAAGCGTTTTCGGCGTGTTCTATCCACACATAAGGCCGGTGTTCCTTCGTCAGGCGGGTGAGGGGTTTTGCGATGTTGTCGGCCTTTTCCTCTAAATCATTAAGGCGGTCGTCTACTTGACCCATCCGCTTGCCCAGATTCGTGACGTCATCCCTCACGCCGGCCAACCGTTCCTCAAACTTGGCGGCGAGGACCTCGTTCGCCTCCCTCATCTCCGTTGTCAGTTCGGCCATCTTTGCGGTCATTGTCGTGGCCAAGTTGTTGTTTGCCGTTTCCATCTTCGCTGTTAATTCGGCCTTCATTTCTTCCATCTTCCCGGTGATGTTGTCGTTGGCCGTCTTCATCTGTTTCAACTCTGCGGTGATGTTGTCGTTGGCCGTCTTCATTTGTTTCAACTCTGCGGTGATGTTGTCGTTGGCCGTCTTCATTTGTTTCAACTCGGCGGTGAGGTTGTTGTTTGCCGCTTCTGTTTTTGCAGCGAGGTTTTCATTTGCCGTCTTCATTTCCGAGGTCAGTTCGGCCTTCATTTCCATCATCTTCTCCAAAATCTTTTCCAATGCTGCGTCCATGGTTGTAATGTTCGGTGATGTTGTTTTCCCGCTTCCTGACACCAGTGTGACTTTGTGGGTTCGTGAAATGAAAAGTCCAATTTCACCACTCAAAAATGTTCTTTATTTCCACCGACTTACAGTTAAACTCTTGCCAATTACACAGAATTACGTAATGCACACAATTACGATTCACCAGTTCGTCCGTTACAATTTTACTTGCACTCGTAATTACGTACAATCTTCCGATGCTCTCACACAGTCTTCTCGTCGTACACTAGCACTGCATTCTTACACCAAGAACTCTGACTGACTCCTCTTGCCGACGAGCTGCTTATATAGGGCCAGCGGGTCGATCGGAAGGTTCTAGATTAGAGGAAATATCCTGTAAGTTCGAGAACACAGGTGGAACAGAAAGAGACGGCGCAGTCATGTTTTTTGTCCCAGCCATCCCTTCTTAACGTTATAAGACAAACGAGGGGGCGGGGCGAACATCGACCCGTCTGCTGCTTGCCCAGTCTACAGGGTGTTCCGACGCTCGGGTGACACTATTGTTAATAGTTTTATAATATACGACATTTCAAACAGACCTGCTTGTACAACTCATGGCAATAGACTTCTTCACTACAGGCAGAATTTAGTGCAACCGCTAATCGTAGACTTTACGTCACATAAGCGAGAGCCACCCCTGTACCTAGTTCTCTTCACACCCTCGTAAAATTACCAGCCCCTGTAAAATCGTGTGTTCAGTGCATTGTGAAGAAAAGGAAAACAAAATCAGGTCGCGATGTGCAATCTCAATATAAGTGCAGACAGTGTGACATTGCCTTATGTAGAATTGGGTTCTTCCTCAGTTATCACCAAGCGAGGGGGATAATTAACACAAGGGTGTACATACGAAACCACTAACAACTTTATGTATATATAGAACATTTTTATTGTGCAATGGAATAGTGTATATAGCATTTTACAGACAATCTACAATATGTTCGCCGCAATAATGGCAGGGATGGAAACATTATAAGGGTGAGTACCAGAAAAATGTTTCAGAAATAAATGTAATTTTATTTTGCTGACTTAAGGACATTTTAGTCTGGCTTTTAACATTGCAAAGTAACAAACTGTAAATCGCGTTGCTATAAAAATGTGTTAAAAAGGGGTGCACATATATAAATATTGTTGATCTTTTCAGTAATAAAATGTTAAAATTAAATTTATATGTTATTCTCTGCAAACCAATTTATACAAGCTGTTCATTAAGCAATTTAATTTTGCTAGTTAAAAATATAATTATACAGTTATATAGGACACTTTTAGTTTGCTGTCTGTAGTAGTAGTTCAGAATTTAAATGGACACAGGTCTGCTTGGAGAACAATAGCTAATACTGAGCGCACAGCAAAAGGTTAGAAGTACTAAAAGAAAATAATGCCAATTGTGTTGATTTAAGCTTAACTCACATCACATCAATGAATCTCCACTTTATCTGGTCATAACCATTTCAAGAAGACATATAAGTCAAAGAGCTTTTGGAATGTAATTCAAATGTGGTGATTATACATATATGCAATATCAAATTAAATTTAAATTTTATCATTCAGTTTCTCAATTTTATAAAAATTTAACTTACTAATTTATACAAAGGAAAGCATTTCAAAATATTCTACCATTAATAAGTTTTAGAATATATTTCCAAATATATTCTGTGCAGTTTTTGCAATCATTCTTGGTTAAAACTTAAGTCACTCAGTTCAATTGCATCATGCTTGTTTAAAGTAAAGGTCTTGTTTCCATGTAATCATGGCATAAATATAAGTGAGTGACAGAGCTATTTTTAGCGGATATACCCCAATTCTTCAATATTAAGGATAAATGTTAATTATTTTAATGAGTTCAATATATATGGTTCATTTTATTCATGGAGTGACTATATAAAATTGTTCTACATTTTTATTTTATGTCAATGTAGTTATTTAATATATTTTATATGAGCATATTATGGAAGTTTTCAATATATAAATGCATATAGTATTACATTGGACAACAGCTAAAAAGTTATGGAAACAAAATAAGCTATTTCTGACTAATTTTGTACCACTACAGATGAATATGACAGTAAAAATGGTGTTGTGGTATGGTTTCATTGTATAGGGCATATATGGGATTACTCTTTTCAGAAGAAAGCATCAGTGATTTCTCTGCGAAAGTTACAACAAACTCCTTACACAGAGGCGATGGAGATAGATTTATAACTTTGTGGGTTTGTGTTTGCTTGTAAAAGACTTGGTTTAGTCAGACATGAAACTTTGCCAGTGCAGACCAGTTTTTGTCTGTATTATGAAATTCATCAAATTGTTGTAGTGCAGTGCATAACTATAAATATGTCTATTTTGTCAGAAGACTCATTTTTAATTCAGCATAGTGATAAATCTGTGACATGAAAATCAATAAGAGTGCATAAATGTATAAATAGTGCTGATAATTTTAGTTAATTGATGGAAATTTATCATTTCTTCACACTAGCCATATACAGGCTAAGGTTTTTGATAGTCAACATGAAAAATTCAGTGCCACAGATCTCCTGGTTTCCATCCAGTCACTCTAACCCATTGAGCTACTATGGCCAACTTACCGTCACAACATTAAATTCTCATAAGAGTCGCATAAGAGCCGTAGATGCAAACGATGATTTGCGAAACATGTCCTCAAAATAGGTACGAAAGTGAAGCAGATGTGTAAAAAATACGATTCATCTAAAAATTAATAATTAAATTCTCTATTTGACTCATATATTTCCCTGGTAGACCACTAGGGGCTCTTGCATTCGAGATACACTGTTTGTGGCGAGTTACTATTGTAAGTACTTGAGTCACAGGCTTCATCATTTGACTCTTATTATTTTAGTTAATTTATGGAAATTAATTATTTCTTCACACTAGCCGTACATAGGCTAAGGTTTTTGATAGATAGAATCAACATGAAAAATTCAATGACACAGCGGGGATTTGAACGACGGATCTCCTAGTTTCCATCCAGCCATTCTAAACCATTGAGCTACCATGGCCAACTTGCCGTCATGACATTAAATTCTCCATTTGACTCGTATATTTCCCCAGTAGACCACTAGGGGCTCTCGCAGCTGAGATACGCCATTTGTAGTGAGTTACTATCATAAGTACTTGAGTCCCAGGCGTCATCATTTAACTCCTTTTATTTTAGTTAATTTATGGAAATTAATCATTTCTTCACACTAGCCGTACATAGGCTAAGGATTTTGATAGAGTCAACATGAAAAATTCCTGGTTTCCATCCAGTCGCTCTAACCCATTGAGCTACCATGGCCAACTTGCCATCATGACATTAAATTCTCAATTTGACTTGTATATATGTCTACTAAGGGCTCCCGCATTCGAGGTACACTGTTTGTGGCGACTTACTATCATAAGTACTTGAGTCCCAGAAATTTTCCAAGATAAGGAAAGCATGATAAACTGGAAAACGAAATGTGCAATTTTTTAAAAAAATATTTTGAAGGAGAAAGAAAATTACATAATAATTTTGCAGAATATCTTGACTACAGAAGAGATGGAGCTAAAAGCTTATAGATACATTTCAGGACTACAGTAAGAGGATAGTAATAAACAACCTTATTATCCACAACAATAAAGAGCACCAGATGATTACAAGATAGCTTTTAATACTCAATATACATCAAAAGTTCCTAGAATGTATAAAAGCTACAAAAAGCAATTAAATCAGATAAAAAAATTCAAAATAAAACCGAAAAAGTTTTGCCAAAATCTACAGATTATATTTTCTCTGAAGATTTCAATGTAACAGAACTCAATACAGCACTCAAACAACTGCCTGCCTCAGTAGCGTAGATGGTAGCATGTCTGCCTCATGTTCAAGAGGTACAAAGTTTGAATCTCGGTCAGGGTGAGTTATCTGGATAAGGTTTTTTCGGGGTTTTCCCTTATCCTAAAATACTAACGTCGGGTAACTCTAAGCTCTATGGACCCTGGGCTCATTTGAGCATCATTTCACCCATTCCATTCATCGTGCGATATGACTTAACGTTGGAGAGCGTAAATTACAGAAAAAAGAAAACTCAAACAACTTAAAACAAGAAAAACACCTGGACCAGATAAAATACACCCAGAATTTTTACATCTCAGCCCCAAAGCTAACAATTATAAATAAATTTGTATAATAAAGTTTGGAAAACTTCTGTCCCTACAGACATGAAAAAAGCTATTATCACTCCAATTCTAAAACCAGGCAAAAGCCCTGCAGATTTTATAAGCTATAAACCCATATCACTAACCAGCTATATAGCAAAAGTCATGGAAAGAATGATATTAGCAAGACTCAACTGGTACTTGGGAACCAATAGTCTCCTCTCAACACTTCAGGCTGGCTTCAAAAAAAAATCATTCTATAAATGAACAAGTAATTTTAGTAAGGCAAGATATAAAAGATGCATTTAATAAAAAACATTGCTTCATATGGAGAGGAATTTAAAAAACATAGGATATAATATGATCCAGTAGATGGTGAATGTTTTAGAAGCACAATAATTACTGTATTTACTCGAAAATAAAACCTCCGCGATTATAAGACCAGCCAGAAAAAAGAATATGTATGTGAATGTTAGAACCGGTCCTTTAATTTGAGATACCCTGTAATTCCAAGAAAATCCATTCTTCAGTATTTCTTTGATATTGTACATACATGACGAAAGCAGCAATGGCTCTGAGTAAAAAACTGTGTTCCAGGTATGTAAACACCAACATAATGCTCTTTAATTGTTAAAATAGCGGCAATAGTTGTGAAATATAAATTGTAAATCATACATATGTTTTCAGATATACTGTTATGTTTGAACTTGGAAAAAAAAACGCAGCTGATGTCAAATACTTTAAATAATGAGATCATTCTGTCTGTATAACTTTGAATAGTCAAATTATAATAAAAATAAATTATATCTAAGTAATACAACTTTTATTTTTGTTTTCTGAAGTATGTGATTGTAAAACCCTCCCGATTTTTAGCTATAATTTATTAAAAAAAGGGGGGGTATTTTTTCGAGTAAAATTGATATGTACCTATATGTTTTGGGTCATATTAATATAGGAGATATATAAATCATACCTACCATACTTCAAGCACTTTTTCAAATTATCAGAAAAAGGGATAGAATATACATAGATAGAGTCAACATGAAAAATTCATTGCCATGACCAGGATTTGAACCACGGATCTCCTGGTTTCCATCCAGTCGCTCTAACCCGTTGAGATACCATGGCCAAGGTGCTATCCTGACATTAAATTCTCCAGTTGACTCATAATGTCAGGACAGCGACTGGATGGAAACCAGGAGATCCGTGGTTCAAATCCCGGCCATGGCATTGAATTTTTCATGTTGACTCTATCTATCAAAGATCTTAGCCTGTATAAGGCTAGTATGAAGAAATTATTAATTTGCATCAATTAACTAAAATAGAATATACATGTTTAAGAGATACACTACACTTTGAAAGAATACTATCTGTCTGAAAATGAATGATAATACAAAGTGGTTCAATAGCCTCTACTGTAATGCTCTATTGCTGAAACTGAAGGAGAGGGCACCACTGTTGCAAATGTTACAGTCAAAGCTTCTGTTATTATTAGAAGTAACATTATCAGTTAAGATATAAAAATATCTATTAGCTCTCTTCTTTCACATGAATGAGCATCTCAAAGCAATTTTAGCTAGTTATTCCAGAGATTATTCTGATCTGTAGTTTTCTCTAACTGTTATTAACTCTAAGCTGCACACATTTCTGTTGGAAAGATTACTTATAAACTTCAAGTGGATGAAAAAGATTGAGGATGAAAAGAATCCACAGGGGCGGGAGGGAGGGGGTGGAACTAATAATAAACAAATGATGCTTCCCTTACAAGTGATACCTTTGACCTCACATACCTCACAGGTATATCCTGTGATATACCTATAGATGAAACACGGGTTGTAAATAATTTGTTTAAATAAAAAAAAAATGTTAACACAATTGAAGGATTGTGACCTCTGCTTGAAGTACTTGTAACAGCACAAAACACACATAATATACACACCTGATAGTGCTTATATTAGTCTTCAAAGTGCAGATGTGGGATTTCAATTAAATGGTTAAAACAAAATGGAAGATAACAAAGTTCATACCTCACTAAAGCAACATTGTCATGTTGCAAATCACTTTCTCATTCACACACTCCAATATGTAAAGCCACACTAATTACATTTGCAAATTATGATAAAGGTATGTCAATGTCATAGCTTGCATTTTGCCAGGCACATTGCAACATACGCTTACACTTTCATACAGCAAATAATAGTAAATCACAGAGTGAAGTTTGATGATTGAATATTAATCGTGTAACTTTACATATGGTTCAGCACATTGCAGTCTTACAAAATCAGCAATTCTTTGAAATAGAGCTTATAATGGATCTAGCTGACAAGTGCAGAGCTTTGCACGGTAATGGCAGAGGCCACTGTTGTTTTAACGGTCATTTGTTATACTAAGCAAGGTTTTGTGCAGTTTCGAGCATTTGAGGTCAAAAGTGTCCCTTGTTAGTGATGCATCTTCTACAACTTGCAAACCCTTTTAGAATTGTACTTTTAACTGAGATGTTTCCAGATTGGAGGTTTTTTTTTTTTTTTTTTTTTTTTTTTTTTTTTTTTTTAATTTAGATTAATGTATAGCTCTATCATGAAGGTAGCTTATATATATTATTATGAAGTACACTTTATATTATTAGTGATGAAACCATCTTTATATGTAAAATGAATACTAAGTATAAAAAGGTGTTGAACAAACCATTCAGGAAGAATGCTTTAGACAGCACTTTTTCAAACAATATTTTTATGTTTTACAGTTTTGTTTCCTTTTGAAATTCTTATTTTTATATTTATGACAGATTATCATGCTTATGAAAGTAATTTTGGCTTAATAAGCCTAAATGAATCTGTGAATTGAATTTAATCTATTTTTAATAACAGTTACTCTGAATCAGTAGTTTCAGTTGTTTTCTAAATAAAAACCTCAGTATTGAATTTAAAATTGTTGGAAAATTCACACAAGGAAACAAGTGAGTAAATGATGGAAGATAAATCAACATTAAACATTTATAATGCTTCATTTAGCTAAAAATGAGTACAATAGGAACTGAGGCTGCCCCTTGTTGGGCGCCAATTTATGTGGTGGCTCATTCTAGTTGAGTTCTTCCATCACTCAACACCTTTCAATTTAGTAATGATGGGAGGAGGTAGATTACAAGTCAGGAGATTGGGACCTTGTCAGAGGTTTCTTTGGGGTTGCTCAGCCTGAGAACTCTTCTTTCCTGCAGGTGTGGGTGCATCCTGACATAACATAAATTTCCCAGAGAAATAAACACAGCAACTGTTCAAAATAGTACTTTATTCACTCCTGTAATCTTGCTCTACTCACCACCATATAAAAGGAACAGTTTCAGGCCATAGAACATGTCCTGCCAATAATTGATAAGTGGAACAATAGGAGCGTTTAATGTCAATTGTTCCTCCATCATTTAATTTCAGGTTTATTTATGTAAGGTCTTGCATTAAAATTATCACATAAAATTATATGATTTCATGCACTAAATTACAATTTCGTGAAGCATATATGGCAAAATATAATGGTAAACACTGGTAGATCTGCATGCATAATTTAATAATTTATTTCTTTAATAATGTAATTTTTAACGAATAACTTGTAACTGACTATATAAATAATTTTTTATTTTTACCTGAAAATCTTGAACCACGGCATTAACAAAGGAGTATTCAGGGCCATAATATAAAAAGAAAAAAAATTGCAAACAAAATTCATAATTACAATAAATTATTAAAGCAATAATATGAAGCCAAATATTAGCTCAAAAATATTTTGTAAATATAGTGTACCTACTATGACTAATGGCTATGACCATGGGAGTATTGAAATCACTCTTGAAAAAATTAAAGGTCTTTGTTTATGACTTATGCACTCATGAGATCAGACAAGACATCCCTGAAAAATAATTTGATCTAAACCACTGTACTTATAATTTGACATTTCATCATTAAAGTTACAGTAATGCAATAAATTCAGTTTGTTAATTTCGCAAAGCTGAGACAGTGAAATGACTGGCATGGGGCCGTGCCGTGACTCAGTGGTTAGACCACTTGGCTCTCACCAAAGCGGCCCGGGTTCGATCCCAGGCGACCGCAAAGTGAGATTTGTGGTGGACAACACGTGCTTGGGCGGGTTTTCTCCGGGACCTCCAGTTTCCCCCGCCATCTCGTTCCACCAGTGCTCCATCTTCATCTCATGTACCATCAGTGTCACCGCCTGCGGTGCCGTATGTAGTAAAAGCGGACGTTAAACACTACACATGACTGGCAATGCATCTGTATATTGTTTATGTAGCTTTAGGTACTTATATGGCTTGGTTTTGAATAAGAGTAAAAGCTTTCTCTTTCCTCACTATAGTATATTAACAAAATTGTTAAAGACTCTAAGAAACATATTTCAAAGTAGCTTATATTTTCAGGAAGCAGCTATTAGAAAATACAAGTACAAAAAGACATAATAGTTATTATTTTTCAGGGATATCATTTTTAAACATTGTCAAAATATGACACACTTGAGTCTTGTTTATTAAAAGAATATTTTACAATGTACTACATTGACTTTACTTATAATCTAGATTATTTGTGTATGTCAACATTCTTTACAACTTCAGCTTAATTGCTCAGTCCACTGCACTGTGCACACTGACATTGGATATCGCACTGTGACATCACATATGCCAATATGTGACTGGCACTGCCATCCTTATGCAAATATAAACATTAAGCATAGTCCAGATCTTAAGGGCCCTAAGCCATAAAGCATAACTGAATGACTGAATACTCTAAGCAACAAAGGGATGGTTTTTATAAGAAGAAGAGCAGAGCAGCTGCGGCTCAGGTTTGGATTGACCCAGATAACTTTCTATGGTAACATTACATGTTTACCATTACAAAAGTGGTAAAGAATGTTATTTATCTTGTATAAATACAAATAGCACTAAATGTTGTAGTCTAAATTTCATGAATAACATGAAGTCAATAAAACAAACATTTGTTTTAATATAATATCACAGAATCTGCACACACTGTAAGCAGAAAACATACTTAATACCTTTAGTACATGACTCTATCCATAGGTAGAGTCAGACTGAAAAATTCAATGCCATAGCCAGGATTTGAAGCACAGATCTCCCAGTCTCCATTCAGTTGCTCTTAACCATATGCCGGAAGATTCGTGGTTCAAATCCCAGCTATGGCATTGAATTTTTCAGTTTGACTCTACCTATCCAAATCTTAGCCTACATATGGCTAGTGTGGATAGAATGATTAATTTCCATCAGTTAGTATCCATAGCTCAATTTTCCATGTAGTTGAAAGAAAGTTACCTTACTATAGCATTTCTTTAGGAATAAACATTATATAATAAATTAAATTTAAGGGAGTTGATTAATGACACTAAACAACACTTACTTTTAAGTTATTCCAGAACATGTTTCAGAGACTTTGTTTCCATCCTCAACCAACCATCGACCGGTGGATGGAGGCTGAGGACCAGTAGATGAGGATGGAGGCAAAGTCTCTGAAACATGTTCTGGAAAAATTTAAAAGTAAGTGTTGTTTAGTGTCATTAATCAACTCCCTTTAAATTTAATTTATTATAACAACACCGTTTTCAACACTTCCAAGAAAGGAATTATATAATAAGTCAGTATTTAATTAAATTAATCCAAAATATAGTACTGTTTACATGCTATTTGGTAACAGTGACATCCAAATTAATTCATAAAA
Organism: Mantis religiosa; assembly: GCA_030765055.1. Lineage (NCBI taxonomy): Eukaryota > Metazoa > Arthropoda > Insecta > Mantodea > Mantidae > Mantis > Mantis religiosa. The sequence continues at coordinate 57,186,313 of CM060957.1, forward strand.
ATATTGTTGTATATTGTTGTTTTGTTTATCATTTTCATTTATTTATTATACACTTATTGTCTATAAGTACAATAAATATTATAAAAATTCATGGGCATTTGACAGAGTTAGTATTTTGTTAACTCATTGGTAATCACATCACTTTAGAGTACTTTTTAATTATTGTCTTCCATATAGGTTCACAGCAATTATCTATAGTATTTAGCAATATACAAGTGAATTCATTTGTTTTGCTCTTCATTTCCACTAGCAATTAATATACTGCTATTACTAACATGCTTTTTCTCTTTACTAAACTTCTTATTTCTTAAGCAGTGGTACTTCTGGACTTTGATTAAACTGTGCTGATTCCTCAGTGGTAAGAGTAAAATAATGAATCTTCTTCCTCAACTGAATAAAGTAAATTATAAATTTCTAAAGCTAATTGAACTGCTTATTCAAAAGAGGCCACATCTCCACAGAATAATTGTTAACAAGAGAGCAAAAACATGATATATATTCAAACAAACAACAAATAGGATAATTAAAAATATTGATTAATAGAATTTTCATAAGCAATATTATTCTATAATCAATCATATGACTATACAGTTATGATAAATACAGAGTTTATATTGACACTGTAATTAAACATTATGCACCTATTATAAAATTTTAAAAGTTATAACATAATGCAATACATTTTTCTCTATGCAGAAACTTTTCTTGATACAATTTAGTTTTAAAACTTACAAAGTATTGCTTGTTGCTTGATTAAGAAAAATTTTATCTTTTCTAGTATATTTCCAGAAATACAAGGCAGTAATTTTACTTCAGTTCTAAATAAGAATAGTGCAATAGACATTATCGAGTGCATGAGGCAGGCTCTCAGTGTAATACCAAGGATGGAAAGAATAGAATAGAATAGAATAGAATAGAATAGAATCTTTATTGTCACATAACGTTTACATTGTCAGCCTAGCTGGTAAACTGGTGAGTCGTCAAGTTATACATAAAAGAAATTTAAAAGAAAGAAAAAGGAAAACTAATTCTAATGTATATGTACATAAATTATCAATTACAAGTAATAATAATAAATAATAATATTAAATAATAATAAATAACAAATAATATATAAATAAATAAATAATTATCAATTACAAGTAGTTATGATATTGTGTCATCCATGAATTCCTGTATGGAGTAATATGTCTTATGTAATAACAGATCTTTTACACTTTTATTAAATAGTTTCAGAGTTTTTATTTCTTTGAGTCGTTGAGGTAATTTATTGTATATTTTTATACCCATATAATGGGGTGTTTTTTCATATAATGTTAATCTATGCATGGGATATTTTATGCTGGACTCTTTCCGAGTGCCGTAATGATGACGATTTTGTTTTTGGATAAATTTCTCATAATTTTTATATACATAGGTGGATAACTCTAAAATATATACTGAGGGCATTGTTAGAATTTTTAATTTTTTGAATAGTGGTTTGCATGAATCTTTAAAGTTAGCATGTAACATTATACGTATTACCTTTTTTTGAATTTTAAAAACAGTTTCCCATCCCGATGCATTTCCCCACAATATTATACCATAGGCCAAGATCGAATGAAAATAGCTGTAATATACAATTTTTTTTGTTTCTATATTCATCATATTTGTCAGGCATAACATGTTATAGCAGGCCAAATTCAATTTTTTGGTTATATGTTCAATATGGATATTCCATTTTAAGCATTCATCTATGTGCATTCCTAATATCTTACTATAACCCTTTATTGTAGAACTATTATTATTGTGTACATTATCTTGTTTCAGATTAGCATTAGCAGCAGTTTTAAATTGTATAATACTAGTTTTTGTTTTATTTAAGCTCATACCATTATCAGTGAACCATTTGTCTAAGTTATTTAATGCATTGCTTATATCAGTTTGCAAACTATTATGACTTATATTTTGTAAAATAACTGATGTGTCATCTGCATACAATATTGGATACCCATTTATACTTTGAGGTAAATCGTTAGTGTAAAGTATATAAAGCAGAGGACCCAGCACAGAGCCTTGCGGTACACCACTGGTATTTTCTCTCCATTTTGATTTATAAATTCCAGTGCTACATTTACTAATTACACTTTGTTTGCGATTGGACAGGTATGAATGAAACCACATTAAGTTTTGATCTTTTATATTATAATATTCAAGTTTTTTTAAAAGAATTTGATGACTTACGCAGTCAAAAGCCTTCGAAATGTCACACATTATTGCAGCAGTATTTTTTTGTAAATCTAAATTTAGTGCTATTTCATTTACTAATGTGGTTACAGCTGTAATTGTTGATAAATTTTTTCTAAAACCATGTTGGCAATCATTTAATATTTTATTTTTTTCCAAAAAAGCTTTTAGTCTAACATATACTAATTTTTCTAATATTGTTGAAAAACTTGTCAAGACTGATATTGGGCGATAGTTTTCTTGTTCATATGTACCACCTTTGTGCAAAGGAGTTATTAATGCATATTTCATTCTTTCTGGAAAAATGCCATAATGAAAAGATTGGTTAAATATTTTTGCAAGTGGCTCACTTATTTTATTCCCAATTATTTTTACAAGCCTAGGTGGCAGATCATCCCATCCACTAGAATTTTTTGATTTCAAAGTTGCAATAATGTTTTTTACGTCATTTGTTGTTACATATCCAAGATCAAAAACCTGTGTGTTGGGTGTACTCTTTTCCACATTCTTAAGAGCATGAGGCATGCATGGGGGTGTTTTTCGAATTACATTTGGAATATTCGTAAAATATTTGTTCAATGATTCAGCCATATCTACTGAAATAGCTTTACTTAGTGGTTTATTTTGTTGCTTGTTTCTTAGCCCTAATTCACATTTAATTAACTGCCATGTGGCTTTACTTTTGTTTTGAGCTTGTTTTATATAATTTTCAATGGCCATTTGTTTGGCTCTCTTTATGACTTTTTTATAAATGTTACTATAACTCGAATAATAATGTTTTAACTGTAAGTTATTCGATTCTTTGGTAAGTCTATACAATAATCTTTTCCTTGCACTCGAAACCTTGATACCCGGGGTACACCAGTTTAGCGAGAAGTTTTTATATTTTTGTTTGGATACTTTTTTAGGAAAACAATGATTATAAACAATAAAGAATTGATTTAAGAATGCATTGTAATTATCATCAACAGTTTGTGATATGCCGAAGTGCCAATTTATATCTGCGATCTGATTTTTAAAATTAGTTATGTTTTCATCACTAAATACTCGCATTGTTTTATATTTTTCATTTTTTTCATTTTTTATGCATTCATTCGGAAAAGTAACAAATAACGCTTTATGATCAGAGAAACCAGTTTCGACTGTTCTGCAATTTCCACTTTCATATAAACTATTAGTTATTATATTGTCAATACAAGTATTAGTTGTGGTGGTTACTCTGGTTGGTTCTTTGCATTGAGGGTTAAACCCATACATTTCAATAACATTTAAGAATTTATTTGCCATTCCCTTCTTTAATAAACAATGTGAGTTTAGGATGTCTATATTGCTATCAGTTGCAATTATGATGTGTTTACCCTTTTCTTTGTGTAGTTTTATTAATAGATTTTCAAATTTTTTAAAAAAGATTTCAAAGGTGTTGTAATAAGGCACTCTATATATAGAGACAGCAATGATCTTCAGCTCAATTAGTTCAATTGCGGATACTTCAAATACATGGTCTTCTTGACATACTTTTAGATCTTCTCTTATTTTTATCGTTATATTTTTACACAAACAACTTTTAACAAGAATGCATGAACCTCCCCGCTGTCCTGTTTTCCTAATGTAATAGTCAGCTATATTATAACCTTGTAGTTTGTTTAGTAATTTAATTTCTGAATTACCTAACCAATGTTCATTTAAACATATAACTGAGATGTTTGTGAAATATAATTCTTCCAGAAATATTTCTAATGATTCAAATTTTGTTTTTATTCCTTGTATATTAAGATGCATTAACCAATGGGTCTGAGAACATTGCTTACTCTTTACATTATTTGGTGAATCATGTTTTGAATTACTGACCTGACAAGATGTTTTTACACCATCTGACTTCCTCACCAGTTTACCGGTTGTTTACATATTATATTTACAACATCTTTTATAGCTTCACTCAATTTGTTTGACCCCTTTCTATTTAAGTGTAAACCATCTCTTCCTATGCACCACTCATTCAGCTTCTTGTCCAAATTCACAAACACAGATTTTAGAGCTTGGCAGGCCCATCTTATGTTTTTATTTACACTGTTTAATTTATTGCAGGATATATAATCTGATGAGTCATCAGATTACCAGTTTATGCTCACAATGTAATCGTTATGTGACAATAAAGATTCTATTCTATTCTACTGCCCTATAGACAAACTGGCAGAAAAAACTGAACAAGTAGTAAACTACATTTGTGGAGAAGGTCTAGAACGGACAAACAGCAACCAGTGGACATATTACGTAGAAAATGAAGCTGGTTACAGTGAAGCAATAAATATTACACAAATATAAATATTTGCTACTAAGGCTCCATTTATCTTAAGAAATTGATGTTAATACTTCTTTCTTCTTTCTAATGGAAATCAATTTCAAAAGCAAATCACTTTCGTCCTCAGTCTATCAAAAACAAACTCCATTGTCAAGGAAAACTTGGTTACCATGTATTTTCTTAGTTTTTTTTTTTAAAAAAAAAGAGAACTAAGAAAAAACATGGTAACCGAGATTTCCTTGACAACGGAGTTTGTTTTTGATGGACTGAGGGTGAAAGCGATTTGCTTTTGAAATCGATTTCCATTAGAAAGAAGAAAGAAGTATTAACATCAATTTCTTAAGATAAGTGGAGCCTTAGTAGCAAATATTTATATTTGTGTAACAGTTTGCCTGAATGGAGGCAGTGCAGTAGACCTCATATTTGTTAGGGACCTTAAAGTTCATAAGCAAGAAATAAGTGGAAATACTGATGGGCCTATAATCAGGAAACATTTTCCTGCCATGCCATCATTGACTAGCAGAGACTTATGCAAAGACAGGGAGATACAATGTCACATTAAATTCAGTAAACACCTGGACACTGGAAAGCTAGAAGAGACCAGATGGTAGCTAGACCAAGTAGTGTAGACAAGAGTGAAGAGATTGGGAAAGTTGAGGAAGGCATAATGACTTAGATAAAGGAGCAGCAGTGGAACAGAAAAAGCGAAGAAGCAGGATTTGGTTCGACAAGGAGTGCTACGAGGCTTCCTTTAGAAGATTTTCTAATAAAACTAACTGAAACAAAGTATCACTCCACTACCAAATATTACTGTTACAGAAAGTTAAACATCATATAAAAATTTGAACAGTTAAAATTCTGAAAAGTTGTTTTTTGTTTGTTTGTCATGAATTTATAGGAACTACTTAAAGATGCTTTTATAGAAGCCATACCATTTTTTAGGATTGGGGAAAATGGTCATATTGGATGGCAAATGAATGAAGTTATTGAAACAATACTCAAATGGGTGCAGAGTCTCTAGTGTTTATAGTTGCACAACACTGAAAATTATATCTTCTCAGGACAAGGAAAATAAGAAATCAGAGAAAACCTTATCCACGTAGCACAGAAGGTGAGGCAGTTGCACTACTTTAATACCATGGAGGAGGGCCTAAATCATTCTTGTCTTCTTTGCAGTGCCAGAGGTGAAGATTTTACAAAGGATATTTGTCTAGTGATACTAACTCCAATGATCATAATACAACAATTTCAAAACAAAACAAAAAGAGAGCCAGGTCAGACCTTTTTCCAATAAGCAATTAGTTTTAGTGCAGAGAAAAAGGTAAAAATGATAAAATCTTAAAAAATGATGTTTCTAAAATGAAAAAAATTCAGTAGTAGGATGAAAGACATAAGAGTTTTGTAGTTTTGATTAACCATGATGAGCTTTGTATTAAAATTGCTGCATTTTTTGTTGCTCCTGACTGTTGTTGTGCTTATGTTTAAGGTTTATTGCTTTCAGGCTTTTCTAGCTCCAGGAACACAGGTAATGGTTCAATTCTCACTTTAGCAAATTCTGGAACGAATGTAAGGATGAGGGCACAGAAGGTAATGACCAGGATCCATTCAGAAGCACTGCTAACAAGATGAAGCTCCCAGCCATCATCCTCAGGCTGCCACTGAGGTAAGCCATTCAATGTTTCTCCTGTTAGATAACAATGACATTAAACATTAACAATAACAGTAAATGTTTTTATAAAGTTTATCAGCTAGGCTAAGGAACACTATGGGAGTAAGTATTTTGGATTTACGTGAAAATATAATGGATGTAAAGTTAATGAATTTGAAACCTTAGCATGTGATTTGTAAATATGTATGAAGAATCAGATGTGCTATATTCATCATGACTACCTACTAATGTGTATGTTCATATAGCTTCCACAAAGTATTCTTATGAAGGTATTCTTTTGTCTGTATCATTTTATTCATGATAAATTTTTGCAGAAATTGTTTTCTTATGAATTTTATTATAGGTACCAGAAGTACAGAGGAAGTTAAACAATAGTTACATATAGATAGAGTCAACATGAAAAATTCAATGCCATGGACGGGAATTGAACCACGGATCTCCTGGTTTCCGTCCAGTCGCACTAACTCATTTAGCTACCATGGCCAACATGCTGTCCTGACATTAAATTCTCCATTTGACTCATATATTTCCCCGGTAAACCACTAGGGGCTCTCGCATCCGAGATGTACCATTTGTGGCAACTTACTATCCTAAGTACTTGAGTCCCAGGCTTCATCATTTAACTCTTATTATTTTAGTTAATTGATGGAAATTAATCATTTATTCACACTAGCCTTATATAGGCTAAGGTTTTTGATAGAGTCAACATGAAAAATTCAATTCCATGGCATTGAATTTTTCATGTTGAATGTATCTATCAAAAACCTTAGCCTATATATGGCTAGTGTGAAGAAATGATTAATTTCCATCAAGTAACTAAAATAGCAACATAGATTGAGTCAAACAAAAATTCAATATCATAGCCAGGATTTGAACCACATATCTCCTGGTTTCCAACAAGTTGTTCTTTATCATTGAGCTACCATGGCCAATGTGCCATCATGACAATAAATTCTCCAATTGACTCGCAGTAAACCACTAGGGGTTCTCATATTCAAGACACACATCATTTGTGGTGACATACTATTGCAAGTACTTGAGTCTCAGGCTTCATTGTTAAACCTTTATTATTAAGTTAAAGGATGGAAATTAATCTTCTTCCATGTTTCAAAATCCCGGCCATGGCATTAAATTTTTCAGTTTGATTCTATCTATCCAAAACCTTAGCCTAAATATGGCTAGTGTGGAAGAACAATTAATTTCCTCCTCTTGTAGGACAGTCTCTGGTCTCTGGACCGGCCTGGTGGGCTATTTCAGGACCATAGTGGGTGGGATGCTGGTTATACTGACCTGCTGAGGAGTTTCCAACTGGTCAATTGTATGGACCCTACCCTTTGTACTGTTGTGGCTTCTTGGGACGGCTGCCCTCTGTCTCCTTTAACCTTATCCTTCCTACCCAATTGGGGGCAAAGGTACAATGGACCAAGTTTGGACCTCCGTGCCAAATCCCCCCACCCCTTAAGATAATCCATTCCAATCCATAGGCTCAATAATAGAAAACTGTGTTCATTTGTGATATCATTCATCATTTTTATCCAGCTCTTTGGTTAAAAGGTGTTAAATTTTAAGTTAGAAAGAAAAAATTGGGGATATATTTAAATGTATGCTGAATACAACAAATGTTGAAAGCTAAGTTTTCAATTTGAAAACACTACTACTACTACTACTTGAGCATAACTTACTTACTGCTTGCACCTTAAATAAACTATTCTCGGAGCTTCCCAAAACTAGCCTTAATTGTTTATTATTATTATTATTATTATTATTATTATTATTATTATTATTATTATTATTATTATTATTATTATTATTATTATTATTATTATTATTATTATTATTATTATTATTATTATTATTATTATTATTATTATTATTATTATTATTATTATTATTATTATTATTATTATTATTATTATTATTATTATTATTATTATTATTATTATTATTATTATTATTATTATTATTATTATTATTATTATTATTATTATTATTATTATTATTATTATTATTATTATTATTATTATTATTATTATTATTATTATTATTATTATTATTATTATTATTATTATTATTATTATTATTATTATTATTATTATTATTATTATTATTATTATTATTATTATTATTATTATTATTATTATTATTATTATTATTATTATTATTATTATTATTATTATTATTATTATTATTATTATTATTATTATTATTATTATTATTATTATTATTATTATTATTATTATTATTATTATTATTATTATTATTATTATTATTATTATTATTATTATTATTATTATTATTATTATTATTATTATTATTATTATTATTATTATTATTATTATTATTATTATTATTATTATTATTATTATTATTATTATTATTATTATTATTATTATTATTATTATTATTATTATTATTATTAATATTAATATTATTATTATTATTATTATTATTATTATTATTATTATTATTATTATTATTATTATTATTATTATTATTATTATTATTATTATTATTATTATTATTATTATTATTATTATTATTATTATTATTATTATTATTATTATTATTATTATTATTATTATTATTATTATTATTATTATTATTATTATTATTATTATTATTATTATTATTATTATTATTATTATTATTATTATTATTATTATTATTATTATTATTATTATTATTATTATTATTATTATTATTATTATTATTATTATTATTATTATTATTATTATTATTATTATTATTATTATTATTATTATTATTATTATTATTATTATTATTATTATTTATTATTATTTATTATTATTATTTATTATTATTTATTATTATTATTATTATTATTATTATTATTATTATTATTATTTATTATTATTTATTATTATTTATTATTATTTATTATTATTTATTATTTATTATTATTTATTATTTATTATTTATTATTATTATTATTATTATTATTATTATTATTATTATTATTATTAATTATTATTATTATTATTATTATTATTATTATTATTATTATTATTATTATTATTATTATTATTATTATTATTATTATTATTATTATTATTATTATTATTATTATTATTATTATTATTATTATTATTATTATTATTATTATTATTATTATTATTATTATTATTATTATTATTATTATTATTATTATTATTATTATTATTATTATTATTATTATTATTATTATTATTATTATTATTATTATTATTATTATTATTTATTACATCTTTACTTTTAGTCAGTTATATCTTTATTTTTATTCTTTAATAGTATTTTTTTAAAACATTTGATATATGTTATCACAAGGTCTACCCGAGAGTCTGAAGAGCCCAGCGTCTATCTACCTGGGAGCAATGTACAGCTCTGGGGCTCTTTCCTTGGGGTAATACATGGAGTCTAAAAAGCTCCCCCATCGACAACAATGTCAAGATGGGGTAGAGGGAAGACTACAAAATAACCTCGGTGGGGCCGCCAGGTGATCTAGCACACCCTCTACTAACTCTGCAGGCTAGTACACGGGACATTGTAAGCAACCCGCTGCCCCCTTCCTGGTGGCCGAATCCTGGCCGGTGGTACTCGATCTCCCATGAGTGTCGGGAACACACTGTCCAACCCAATCCGAACAAGTCCCATTTGGGAGAGAGATGAGAAGAAATCAGAGAAAAGGAAAGAAAGGGCAACTTCAGCACATAACAGGATAATGCAAGTACAGTTGTGGACTCTAACAGTATTCAAATAAAATTGATATACCTAATGCAACATTGGTATTTTGCATTAATGCTATTGAAGTGACAAATTAATGTTATACGTTTGCCTTCCCTTTGAGCTATGAAAACATGAGGATTATAGCTGAGAATACATACCTTTGTATTGTTGCATGCTAATCATTGCAGTTATAATGGTAGACAGCATAGAGATAATGCAAAGAAGTGTCATAAACTGACGGAGTCTAAGGATCCACCTTGCTGGTCCAAGTTCAGGCAATCTGTGAGACATCACACACTGCAACATATTTTAAAGGCAAACTGAATCTCTCACTTTTAGCTATTTTATTTATAAATTACTCAAAATGATTCCCTGTCATATTTATTTCTAGCGAATTAGAAAATCTTGTAATTTCTGTTGCAAACATATATAAATGTCTCAGGTTTCACTTTTGAATGTTAAACATGCTGTCAACACTGTATTAATAAATGGGGACACTGATTTAAAACTTTATTTATAAAAATATTAAGTTTCCTTTCTTGTACTCAGTAGTTATACAGTTATATGAACATGGTATTAGCAAGCATATATATGGCAATAGAAAAATAGCATTCATCCTCTAACAATTTATTGAAAAATGTTAATAGTAATGTTATCACCTTTAATGTAGTTCCCTTCTCTCACCAAGCAGGATGGCTCAGTTAGTTTCATCTGAGGCCCACATTTGGGAGGCACAGGTTCGATTCCCATGGCCAACCTACCTGACCCATGGTTTTTTTTTTTTTTTTTGAGGATTCTCATGGGTTACCAGGCGAATGCTGGGTAGGTTAATTACATCCCCCAAATTTCCTTTATCTCCAATTCATCTCCATTATCATTTCATATCATCTCTCATCTGGTGGTCTCTTTTAGGGTAGAAGTGTCGGCAGGTATCTCAGTAGTGCTCAGCAGGATGATATACTCTGAGTAAACCAATTACCCCTCCAGTAGAATGGTTGTTGTCAGGTTACATGGTGGGACTGTTTCTGAACCACAGTAAGGTGGTATGTCCATTCTCCTGACCTGCCAGGGGAAGTTCCATCTAAGTAAAATGTAGGGCCCTCTGCACTGTCATGGCTCTTTGGAACAGCTGTCCTCTGTCTTCTCACACCTCATCCTTCCTTCCCATTGGGGAGCATAGGTACAACAGACCAATTTTGGATCTCTGTGCCGAGTTTCCTGTGAAATAATCCAGTTCCAGTTCCCTTCCTTCTTCCTACACTGCTTTAAGCTAATTTTTCACTATTAGAAGCAGAATTGCAATCATTTTGTGTTATACTAATCAACAGTTGTGCATTTATGCATCCATAGACTCAAGCTCTGTTACTTTGTTCCTTTGAGTTTGGAGTTGATGTTTAGGAAGAGAAAGAAGTTGCACAGTGCTGGGTCTGGCAAATACTATCACTTTGTTTTTTATCTAATAATTCTTCACAAATAGTGCATTGTGGGCTATGGCATTATCCTGGCGGAGGATCCATGAGGCATTCTTCCACTAAGTCTGGTTTTCTCATTACACATGTTCACAAAGGATCTTCAAACCAATTTTATAACAAATATTATTGATAATTTGAACTGGAGGCACTCAGTCAGTGTAGATAACCCCACAAATATTGAAAAAATAGAGATATTTGCTTTGAATTTTGATTTACTCTCTTCTTCCTTGGGCATTGGGCTACTGTTCCATGAGAGGGGAATGCATAGGTACATGATCTAACCCTATCTTCATCCTTAAAGTGGTGGAAAATGAGCAAAAGATTAGATCTGGTTTGTTTATTGCCACATGTGCCTTTAGTTGATAACTAAAACACATTTTAAAAAATGGCTTTTATTGTAATGTGCAAACTAATTCTTGGTGAATAGTCATTCATTAGATTTCATTGTGTTTATAATTATTACAGATAAAGAGAATAATTAATCATTTATGTGAAGAGCTAGAGAGACATTTCCATACTAGTGGAATGTTTATGACAAAATCATTGATAGAAGTAAGGAAGTGCCACTTTCTTCATAAATGTATATTGTATTGTTCCACACACTGTCAAACTGTAGTCTATCCACAGCTAGTGTAGAAGAGTAATAATTTCCATCAGTTAACTTAAATAATAAGAGTTTAATGATGATGCCTTGGGCTCGAGAACTTACAATAGTAAGTCGCCACAAATGGTGTATCTCGAATATGAGAACCCCTAGCAGTTTACCGGGAAAATATACGAGTCAATTGGAGAATTTAATGTGATGATGGCACATTGGCCATGGTAGCTCAATGATTAAGAGCAACTGTACAGAGACTGGGAGATCCGTGGTTCAAATCCCAGCCATGGCATTGAATTTTTCAGTTTGACTCCATCTATCCAAAATCTCAGCCTATGCACAGCTAGTGTAGAAGAATGATTAATTTCCCTGTATTGTTTTAATTAAATATTAGAATCTATGTTAAAAATTAATGAAATTTAGAAGATTTTGGGAACTACATAACACTAAATGAATTTTTGTCATTCATTCCTTCATTATACAGTGATTGAAGAAAGGTAAACTATTAAATGGTAAATATAGTGATGTCTTATCTGAAATTTCTACTCCTGCTTTGTACCAATCGCAGTTTGCTACTTCATTGTAGCAGAAGAAGGAAAGGAGAAAGAGAAGTGATGGATTAAGCTACAACATTGGAAAAGTAATTTGCACCTAAGAAAAAGAGAAGATTCTGTCGAATATGTTAAGATGATATATTGCAAGTTCAGGCCAAGGTATTAGAACAAAAGCTTCAAATATTTGGCTTGTACACTTTTAATAGTAGGTAAGAACAACATTGGCCAGGAAATGAAACAGGGAAGAGATGTAGGTATTATAGAAAAATATTCATTTTTATAGGCGCTTGAAGGAAGAACTAAAATGGAGATTAGTGAAATTTCTTATTTGAGATATGATGTATTGTACACAAAATAGAACAGTGAAGAATGTGAGAAATTTGAAGCAATTTCGGAAAGAATCCACACTGAAATTGAACATAAGAAAACAATTTACTTATCAACAAATTCTCCAAATAAATGATAAATAGGTGTAATTTTAAGAGCACAAGGAGATTGAAACCAAAAGATAAGTAAGTAGTACAGTTATTTCGAAATTTATGGCAGTTAAAAATTCAGTTTATCAAAATATTTTATATACTTAATGTTCCTTTTATTTAATTTGAAGCAGTTTCAGTTATATTTTGGAAAGCATGTATGTCTACATTTTGATTATTTGGCATATTTTAACTAACTCATACATTAATCACCTGCATTATGAAGTATGCAGTGCCTGCAATAAAACAAAGTGCAGCACCAATCCCATGCACAATAAGGACATTTGACTCTTGGAAGTTACCAACAATTTGCAGACCCAGGCAGCAGATGATGCCCAGTACGAGAGCAACTTTATTGAAGAGTTTGAAGTCCCTTTCAAGAATACGCATGGCTTCCTGAACCTGTCGATACTTAATGTAGATGCAGAGCAGTGCTGAAATAAAAGGTAACCACCTTATAATACTATTGTGTTTTACAAAACCATTTGCCTGAAAACAGAACAAGCATTACAACTCAATCACACCAGTCAATTTTGTTCACTGTTCACGAGCATTTGGGACACTAAGGGAATAAATAAATGAGGTATCAGGTTTAGGTGTGACAAACCACAGTGCGTACCAAATAACATGGAGCATATTTACAGGCGTACTACTGCATTCAGTGGTTACAATAGAATAAATTACTGAAATTTACCAAAAGCTAACTTTGATATACCTACTTATCCTGTTATAATGCTCAATTGTTTTATTTAGTGACATTCCATCAGTTTGGTTGGCATTAATATCAGCACAGTGTTTGGCTGGGGATACTATTGCAGGAGAAATATATATCCTTCCTTCATTCTTGCTCTATGTGCCTGCAGGTAATTTGGCTCAGAAATAAATATTTTGTATGATAAAAATGCTATCAATTACAAGAATCATATCAGTGCTGAAATTTTGTCCTGTAGGAATACTTTTAAATGTTAGTAGATCTACTAACATGGGGTTTTTCTTTAAACCACATTTAGAAACAATCAAGTGTGTGCCAGGTTTGCAATCACTAGGCCAGCACCTAACCAACCAAGTCACTATGATGATGATGATGATGATGATGATGATGATGATGATGACGATGACAACAAGGAGGACGAGGAGGATGAGGATAACGATGAGGAGGAGGATGAGAATGAGGAGAAGGAGGATGAGGAGACGGAATATGAGGAGCAGCAGGAGGGGTAGAATGAGGCGGAGGATGAGGATGTGGATGAGTATGAGGAGGATGATGATCAAGAGGAGGATGAGGATGAGGAAGACGATGAGGAGGAGGATGAGGATGAGGAGGACGATGAGGTGGAGGAGGATAGGGAGCAGGTGGAGGAGGAGGAGGAGGAGGAGGAGGAGGATGAGTGGAGGAGGAGTAAGAGGAGGAGGTGGAGGAGGTGAAGGAGGATGAGGAGGTGGAAGAGGAGGAAGAGTATGACGAGGATAAGGAGGAGGATGAGGGACGAAGAAGAGGATGAGGAGGTTGAGGAGGGGGAGTATGAGGAGGTTGAGGGTGATGGGGATGAGAAGGAGGATGAAGAGGAGGAGGTAGAGGAGGAGGTAGAGGAGGAGGATCCCCAGGAAGATAAGGGAGGAGGTGAAGGAAGATGAGTAGGAGAAGGGCGAGGAGGGCAAAGAGTAGGAGGAGGATGAGTAGGAGGATGGGGAACGATAAATAGGAGGAGATTGATGAGGAGGATGAGGAGGAGGTTGAGGAGGATGAGAGGATGAGGAGAAGAAGGAGGAGGATGAGGAGGAGCAGGAGGTTGAGGTGGAGGATGAGGAGAAGAAGGAGGAGGATGAGGAGGAGCAGGAGGTTGAGGTGGAGGATGAGGAGGTTGAGGAGGATGAAGAGGAGGATGAGGAGGAGGATGAGGTGGAGAAGAATGAGAAGGTGGATGAGGAGGATGAGGAGTAGAATGAGGAGGATAAGGAGGTTGAGGAGGATGAGGTGGAGGATGAGGAGGAGCAGGAGGTTGAGGTGGAGGATGAGGATGAGGAGGATGAGGATGAGGAGAAGAAGGAGGAGGATGAAGAGGAGGAGGTGAAGGATGAGGAGAAGGAGGTGGATGAGGAGGATGTAGAGGAGGAGGATTTAGAGGATGAGGATCAGGATGAGGTGGAGGAGGAGGGAGGGAGGAGGAGGAGGAGGAGGAGGAGGAGATGGAGGAGGGCGGAGGAGGAGGTGGAGGTGAGGTGGAGTAGGATGAGTAGGAGGAGGAGGAAGAGGTGGAGGAGGAAGTGGAGGATGAGAAGGAGGAGGAGGAGGAAGAGCAGGAGGTATAGGAGGATGACTATTTTCAATCTGTCAAACTACAATGTAATATGCAAAAGACCAAAAATATGCACTTCAACTTGCTAAAAGTATGATGGGAATATAAATCTAAAAGTACAGAGTGACATTGTGTCAGAAGTGAAAACACATAAATTTTTGTGTATTGTGTTTAATAATCGACTAACTTGGGCTGATCATATTGAAAACACATGCGGAAAAATTAGTAAATCATTATATCTCTTAAAATATTTTAGCAAGTACAACAATACAAATATCCTAAAATTAATAGACTATGGATGTATCTATCCATATCTAATCTATGGAATAGAAATATGGGGTTCAGCAGCCAAAACACATATGGATAAACTGCTTATTTACCAAAAAGGTGTATTAGGGTCATGTATAATCTAAAAGCAAGAAAATCTTGCAGGGATACCTTTATAAATAAAAAAATAATCACCATCTACTCTCTGTATGCTTATACAGCTATAATGTTTATTGTGGAAAAGTGTAATCCAGTTAAAAACAATCAGGTACATGAACATAACACCACAATCAATATGAATTACTATAGAGATAGTGTAATTAAAACTGTCTCTCAAAAGGATGTACATATATTAGGAATTAAGCTTTACAATAAACTGCCATCTCATATTAAATCAATAGCTAGCATCTCAAAACAGCAGTTTAAATAGAAGTTAAAGGCTTTCCTCATAAACAAATGTTTATATAACTTAAATGAAATATGACATTGCAGCTTTAATTATACTTGAAAGTGATATATTCATTAAGCTGATTAAGGGATCATGTGTTGAATTAGTTTCTAATGCTGTAATTGACTATGTAAAATAGCTTCTGTAAATTAGATTCTAAGGTTGTAGAATTGACTATGTACAATTAGTATTAATTATGTAAAATTGACTATGTCAGAAATTGAAACCTACCTTCTATTGACAATATTTATTTGCTTTTTCTACTTTAGACTTTTGTTGGATCCTGTATCTGTTACAGTTTTTAGTCTTATGTAACTTTTTATAATTAGCTTTGTATCTTGAACTGACGTGTCCTATAACATAGGTATTATGTTCCAAAGGATTAAATAAATAAAAATACAAATACAAATGAGGTGGAGGAGGAGGGTGAGGATCACGCAGAGGAGGATGAGAAGGATGAGGAAGAGGAGGTAAGGAGGAGAAGGAGGAGGAGGATGAGTAGAAGGACAATGAGGAGAGAAGGAGAAGGATGAGGAGAAGGAGGAGGATGAGGAGGAGTATGAGGAGGATGTAGAGAAGGAGAATGAGGATTGAGAATTGAGTAGGAGGACTAGGTGGAGGAAGTGAAGATGAGGTGGAGGAGGATGTGGTGGAGAAGGAGCAGGACGAGTAGGAGGAAGTGGAGGAGAATGAGGAGGAGGATGAGGTGGAGAAGAATGAGGAGGAGAAAGAGGAGGATGAGGAGGAGTAGGAGGAGGATGAGCAGGAGGTTGAAGAGGATGAGCAGTATGTGGAGAATGAGTAGGAGGATGAGGAGAAGAATGAGGAGGGGTTGGAGGAGGATGAGGAGGAGGTGGAGGAGGACAATGAGGAGGAAGATGAGGAGGAGGATGAGGAGGATGCTGAGGAGAAGGAATATAAGAAGCAGGAGCAGGTAGAGAAAGAGGAGGAGTATAATGGGGAATGAGGAGGATGAGGAGAAGGATGCGGAGGAAAATGAGGAGGATAAGGAGGTTTGATGAGGTGGAGGAGGAGGAGGAGAATGAGGAGCAGCAGGAGGATGAGTAGGAAGTGGATGAGGATGATGATGTGGAGGATGAAGAGGTGATGGATGAGGAGGAGGATAAAGAGAAGGCGGAGGCATAGGAAAAGGTGGAGGAGGAGAAAGAGGAGGAGGTGGAAGAGGTGGATGGGGTGGAGTAGGATTAGTAGGAGGAGGAGTACATGGAGGAGGAGGAGGAGGAGGAGGAGGAGGAGGAGGAGGAGGAGGAGGAGGAGGAGGAGGAGGAGGTAGAGGAGGCCAATGAGGAGGAGGATGATGAGGTGGAGGAAGAGGAGGATGAGGAGGAGGTGGTTGAGGAGAAGGATGAGGAGGAGGATGAGGAGAAATGGAGGAGGATCAAGAGGAGGAGGTTTAGGAACGCATATTAGGAGGAGGTGGATGAGGAGGAGGTTGAGGATTAGGAGGAGGATGTAGAGGAGTAGGATGAGGGTGAGGAGAGATGTAGGAGGAAGAGGAGGAGGTGGAGGAGGATGTGTAGGAGGAGGCGTTGATGGAGGAGGATGAGGAGGAGGAAGTGGAAGAGGTTGAATAGGATGTGGAGAAGGATGAGGAGGATGTGGAGGAGGATTTGGGGATGAGGTGGAGGAGAAGGAGGTGGAGGATGAGGAGGAGCAGGAGGTTGAGTTGGAGGATGAGGAGGAGGATGAGGTGGAGAAGAATGAGGATGATGGTGAGAATGCGGAGGATGAGGAGGTTGAGGAGGATGAGGAGGATGAGGATGAGGAGGATGAGGATGAGATGAAGAAGGAGGAGGATGAAGGGGAGGTGGAGGATGAGGAGAATGAGGTGGATGAGGAGGAGGATGTAGAGGAGGAGGATGTAGAAGAGGAGGATGTAGAGGATTAGGATGAGGATGAGGTGCAGGAGGAGGAAGAGGATGTGATGGAGGAGGCGGAGGAGGAGGTGGAGGAGAAGATGGAGTAGGATGTGTTGGAGGATTAGGTTGAGGAGGATGAGGAGGAGGTGGAGGAGGATGATGAGGATGAGGAGGCGCATGAGGGGGAGGTTGAGGTAGAGAAGAATGAGTAGGAGGATGAGGAAGAGAATGCGGATGATGAGGAGGTTGAGGAGGATGACGATGAGGAGAAGAAGGAGAATGAAGAGGAGGTGGAGGATGAGGAGAAAGAGGTGGATGAGGAGGAGGATGTAGAAGAGGAGGATGTAGAGGATTAGGATGAGGATGAGGTGTAGGTGGAGGAAGAGGAGTAGATGGAGGAGGCGGAGGAGGATGTGGAGGAGAAGGTGGAGTAGGATGAGTAAGTTGAGGAGGATGAGGAGGAGGTGGAGGTGGATGAGGAAGAGGAGGAGAATGAGGAGGAGATGGTGGTGGAGGTGGATGAGGAGGAGGTTGAGGAGGATGAGGAGAATGAGGATGAGGAGGATGAGTAGGAGCATGAGGATGATGAGGATAAGAATGATGATGAGGAGAAGGATCAGTAGGATGATGAGGAGGATGAGGTGGAGGATGAGGAGAATGAGGAGGTTGATGAGAAGGAGGAAAATAAGGAGGAGGATGAGCAGCAGGAGGAGGATGTGGAGCAGGAGGAGGAGGTGGATGAGGTGGATGAGGAGGAGGGGGAGGATGAAATGGAGATGGATGAGGAGAAGGATGAAGATGAGTAGGATCAGTATGTGGAGGATGAGTAGGATGAAGAGGAGGATGCGGAGGAGGATGAGTTTGAAGCGGTGCATGAGGAGGAGGGTGAGGAGAATGAAGAGAGTGATGAAATGGAGGTTGAGGAGGAGCATGAGGAGGAGTATGAGAAAGATGAGGAGGAGGTTGAGGTGTAGGATGAGGAGGAGGACAATGAAGACTATGAGGATGAGTAGGAGGATGGGGAGAATGTGGAGGAAGAGAAGGTGGTGGTTGAGAATTAGAAGGTGGAGGAGGAAGAGGAGGCGGTGGTGGAGGAGGAGAGGAGGAGGATGAGGAGGAGGATGAGGAACGGTTAAATGGGGATGAGGAGGATGATGAGGATGGGGAGGTTTGAGGAGGATGAGTAGGATGAGCTTGGGCAGCGGAAGGAAGAGGTGGAGGAGGAGGTGGTGGAGGAGGAGGCGGAGGAGGAGGTTGAGGATTGGCAGTATGAGGAGGATGTGGAGGAGGAATATGAGGAGAGTCATGAGTCATGAGGAAGAGGATGATGAGGAATATTAGGATGAGGAGGAGGAGATGGAGATTGAGGATGAGGAGGATGAGGAGGAGAATGAAGTTGAGGAGGAGGATGAGTAGGAGGAGAGGGAAGAGGAGGAGTTGGAGGAGGAGGAGGAGGAGGTTGATGAGGATGAATAGGAGGAGGAGTAGGTGGGGGAGGAGTTGGAGAAATTGCAGGAGGAGGAGGAGGATGAGGAGGAAGAGGAGGAGGAGTAGGAGGAGGTAGAGGAGGAAGTGGAGGTGGAGCAGAAGTAGGTTGAGAAGTAGGATGAGGAGGAGGAGGAGGAGGTGGAGGAGGAGGTTGTTGAGGATGAGGAGGTTGTTGAGAATGAGGAGGTTGTTGAGGATGAGGAGGTTGTTGAGAATGAGGAGGTTGAGGAGAATGAGGAGGAGGATGAGGTGGTAGAGGATGAGGATGAAGAGGTTGAGGTGGAGGAGGAGGATCAAGTGGAGGAAAAGGATGAGGTGGAGGAGGATGAGGTGGAGGAGAAATAGGAGGAGGAGAATTAGCAGGACAAGGATGTGGAGGAGGATTAGGATGAGGAGGAGGATGAGGAGGATAATAAGGAGTAGGATAACGAGGACTAGGAGGAGGAGAAGGTGGGGGAAGAAGAGGATGCGGAGGATGAGGAGGATCTTTGTATGCGCTGTACTTTCAGAATGTCTGCAATACAAGCAACAACGAGAACAATGTAGCCTTGCAGATGTTCAAGAAGTCCTCAGTAATGCATCATACAGTACAGCAGTATTCAAATTTCGAAAATTAATCAATTTATGCAGTGAAATATAATATACAATGTTATAACTAAATGTTGAACTTGATAAAAGTATATTACATAAATTAAAAAGATTAATGATTATGATGATAATAATAATAGTAATAATAATGATGATGATGATGATAATAAGAATAATAATAATAATAATAATAATAATAATAATAATAATAATAATAATAATAATAATAATAATAATAATAATAATAATAATAATAATAATAATAATAATAATAATAATAATAATAATAATAATAATAATAATAATAATAATAATAATAATAATAATAATAATAATAATAATAATAATAATAATAATAATAATAATAATAATAATAATAATAATAATAATAATAATAATAATAATAATAATAATAATAATAATAATAATAATAATAATAATAATAATAATAATAATAATAATAATAATAATAATAATAATAATAATAATAATAATAATAATAATAATAATAATAATAATAATAATAATAATAACAATAATAATAATAACAATAATAATAATAATAACAATAACAATAATAACAATAATAATAATAACAATAATAATAATAACAATAATAATAACAATAATAATAATAATAATCATAATAATAATAATAATAATAATAATAATAATAATAATAATAATAATAATAATAATAATAATAATAATAATAATAATAATAATAATAATAATAATAATAATAATAATAATAATAATAATAATAATAATAATAATAATAATAATAATAATAATAATAATAATAATAATAATAATAATAATAATAATAATAATAATAATAATAATAATAATAATAATAATAATAATAATAATAATAATAATAATAATAATAATAATAATAATAATAATAATAATAATAATAATAATAATAATAATAATAATAATAATAATAATAATAATAATAATAATAATAATAATAATAATAATAATAATAATAATAATAATAATAATAATAATAATAATAATAATAATAATAATAATAATAATAATAATAATAATAATAATAATAATAATAATAATAATAATAATAATAATAATAATAATAATAATAATAATAATAATAATAATAATAATAATAATAATAATAATAATAATAATAATAATAATAATAATAATAATAATAATAATAATAATAATAATAATAATAATAATAATAATAATAATAATAATAATAATAATAATAATTGATGATGTTGACGACGAAGACGATGACGATGATGATGATGGTGGTGATGATGATGATGATGATGATGATGATGATGATGATGATGATGATGATGATGATGATGATGATGATGATGATGATGATGATGATGATGATGATGATGATGATGAGGATTCAACACATGTTTAGCTTTCCATAACTTTAACCTTTAAACTATTCAGTAGTTTTCGATAACTTTAGTACGTCATGTATCTAGTACTGATCCAAGGTCAGTTGACTTACTCATTGCGGCATAAGTGTTGCAGAACTGTGCAAACAAACAGCTTTCGGGCGAAATAGAACCCGTATCGCTAATATACGGTAATCGAGGATCCACATGTCCGAGTTCCACAGCCACAAGATATCTGGAAGGAAATCATATTTCTATAACTCAATATAATGTTATCTCTCTCACACAAACTAATTGCCTTACAAGTATTAAATATGCAGAGGGGTCCAACAAATTAAGTACAAAGACTTTCACACACTTCAAGCAAAAGAAAATCTGTGAACATAATAAAACTGAATTCACACAATCAGAAAATTATAAGAAGTAAATATTTTAGACTTTTAAAGTTACAACAGTCACAGCAATTGCTCAAAATCCCTGCCATCGACGTCCATACATTCCAGGTAGAACTATTGATCAAGCAAGTTTGCAAAAGTGTCCTTAGCGATTGTGGCATATGCCGTTTCAATTTCTTCCCGAAGTGCTGCCAGTATAGCTGCTACATTAGGAATTCCTCATAAGCAGAAGTCCAATTGAATTACACCGTGGAAATACAGTCGGATCCCTTCGAAGTTAGTCATCAAGGTAACCGAGCGGTTATTATTCGGGACAAATAGCTAGAGGTTTGTTTATTGTCGGCGGTATTGTCGTGCTGCTTGAACGGTTACCATGGATTTATCTATGGTAATAGACACCTCTCAGATAACTCACTGATTAATCCACGTGGAGTGAACATATATCTGTCATTTGTGATTCCTGCGAATTCAGTTGGCTGAGGTGACGCGTTCATTGGTGCTTAGCACGGGGTCGGGCAACGCAGCAGTACCCCTCTCACTCTTACAATAATAATCAGTGCCTTATCTGAGAGGTTTCTATTAACATAGATAAAGACGTGCTAACGGTTCGAGCAGCACGACTATATTAGGCACTACGCATGTTGTGATGGCTGGCTGCGTATTAAGTTATTTATTATTTATTTATTGTTATCTGAAAAGGTTCCCAGAGCCATAGTTCATGCTAGGGAACAGTACAAAAATATATAAAATGATGGCAAACAGCCCTTAACAATACTTATATTACATTTTCATAGTAGGAATGAATTACCGTACAAGAATAACATATACGAAACATACAAAGATACAGAAATTCACTATAACTCAAGAAATAATAGTAACAAAGAACTTAACAGAAAAATAGAAGCTACATATTCTATGGGGAATTAATCCATATTAATTTTTAAACAGTTCAGCTTTCAAACAGCTATAAATGTGTAACACTTTATCAGCTATCAATATATGCCTTCAGTAAATTTTCAGCAACTTTCCTTTTAAAACCTTTTATGTTCCTGCAGCCTTTCAGTTCCAGTGGCAGTGCATTGTATAAGTTGATAACGTGTGAGGTTAAGCTGTTCAGGCCATAAGTAGAAGTGTTCACTGTTGGTTTTGTTAAGTTTCCTTTATTTCTTGTATTATATATATATATATATATATATATATATATATATATATATATATGTGTGTGTGTGTGTGTGTGTGTGTGTGTGTGTGTGTGTGTGTGTGTGTGAGGAGCTTTCAAATGTTAGATTGGACTTTAGAAGATTATTTTTTATTTTGTAGAGATATATTATCAAGGACAACTCTATGTTTACTTGTAATGGTAAAATGTTAGTTACATGGTAGAGTGTTTTTGTGTTTGTTCTAAAGGGTAGATTGTAGATTATTTTCAAGGCACGATTTTGAAGTACTTCGAGGTCATGAATTAAATATTTAACAGAGTTACCCCATAAGATGTTTAAGTAATCGAACTGAGATTGAATTAAAGCGTTATTAATCTATATAGTTGAAAACTGTTATGTGACGCATGAGCACCGGAGTACAGAGTTGATTAATTAAATGTTAAAGGAATATATACACGTGTAAAACATTTGTGACGGACTCTGAAAAAGGTCGTTTTGTTCTCCTTTGTAGGACGGACGCAGCCATACATTTTAAGGGTGGCAACTGGTGTTTATTTTCAAGCCTAGTATTGACAGGAGAATCTGAGAGACGCCATACGCATTCTATCAACCAACTAATTAAAAATAATAAACTGTAGGGGAGAAAAGAAGAGTTGTATGACCTACCCGGGGAACAAATGTCTATCCAAGAGTAGTTGGCCGCTGTGTACCAAATTGAAAAGTCGTGTGATAACACACGGACAGAAACCGCGTCCATTAAAAGTAGTTGGCCGCTATGGGCAAAACTGAAAAGTCGTGTGATAGCACACGGACAGGAACGGCGTTAATTAAAAGTAGTTGGCGTCTGTGGGCCAAACTGACAAGTCGTATGATAGTACACGGGAGAAGCCGCGTCCATCAAAGGGTTGGTGTATGAGTGCCAAGTTAAAAAGTCGTGTGATGATACGCGGGAAACAACCACGCCAACGCGAAACCAACCATTCAGGGTTCGTCTAGCCAAAATTTATTTCAATAGTAATTGAAATATAGCCGATCATCATAAGAGAAGAAAACTGTGTTTCTCTCCAAGTACCCAAATTGATCCACCCACAACACCCTGAATCAAGAGATACTTGCTATAGATCCTATATTCATGAGCTTTAGGATAACTCCAAGAGCAGCCGCGGACTTCAACATTCCCAAATCTTCATTGACGAGGCTGACGACGGGTGAGTCACCTTTCACTATGTGTATCTTATAATAATTTTCAAATATGAGAACTCCATAAAAGTCACTCAGAGGCTTGCAAACTTCCAAATCAGGACGATTATTCAGAATGATTTACAAGCTTTACCAGTTCTGCACGGAGGAAGAGCAAAACGGTCTAGTTCTTCCTTTGCAAAGGACAGTGGCTGCGGCAATAGGAAAAAGGGAAGCCACAATAAAAAGGATCGTTAAAGCATTTGAAAAAGTTCGTATTTCAGGTACACGATTTACTACTCCAGAAAAAAAAAAAAACTTAATCGAAAAAATAGGTTTCAAACGGACAATTTCTATAAGTGCGTCATTCGCAGAATTCTTTAAGAGAACCCCTTCAATAGGCCATAACTTTTGAACCAATAAAAGAACACACGTGCAACTTTGGGAGAATAATTGAACCCGGATCTTCCGCTCTACGTGCCGTTGCTCTAAACCAGTGAGCTACTATGGCCAACATGCCGACATGACATTAAATTCTCCAACTGACTCGTGTGTTTCCCGGTAGACCACACATGACATGAAATTCTCCAAATGACTCGTAAGTTTCCCAGTATACCACTAGGGGTTCTCATATGCTATGAGACACGCACATTTTGTGGCGACTTACTATGCTGTATAAATCCCAGGCTTCATAGTTAAACCACTGAAGCCTGGGACTTAAGTACTTAACAGCATAGTAAGTCGCCACAAAATGTGCGTGTCTCATAGCATATGAGAACCCCCTAGTGGTACACCGGGAAACTTACGAATCAGTTGGAGAATTTAATGTCATGTCGGCATGTTGACCTCAGTAACAACCACACGTAGAGTGGGAGATCCGTGGTTCAAATTCCAGCTATGGCATTGAATTTTTCAGTCGCTCAACTCATCCGTACCTTATGCAATATTTGTTTATGTCCTAAAATTGATCATAATGTAATAACGCAGCCAAATTTGCTCTTTCTTTTCGAATTTCTTGTTTTTACCTCATAGTTCCATGAGGGAGTCTGTAAACACAAATGTGTTGAGAATTATTTATTTTGCTTATTTTCATTCTGTAATGTCTTATGGTATACTTAGCTGGGGAGATGCTAAAGATGTATCAAAAATATTTAGACTGCAGAAAAGGGCTATTCGTTATACAGTAAATATTCCTTTCACCACCAGCTGTAAACCATATTTTAAACCACTAAAAATACTTCCATTACCCTGTGTGTATACATATGAAGCTCTAGTTAGGACAAGAATTGTACTTGCTCAATTTGAAACAAATTCGCAGATACATACACATAATACAAGAAGTAAATCAGATCTACGCATTATAAGCCACAATACAACTTTATTCATACATAGCTTCGAACATAAAGCAGTATTATTATATAACAAACTACCCGATGGCATTAAAAGTATAACATCGGAAAAAAAGGTTTAAACTGACTGTAAAAACATGTTTAAGAGAAGGTTGCTATTATTCAATGGAAGAATACTTAAAACATGATCAACATATCAATGCTTCCTAAAATGGTGTTTGTGAATAAATACCTGTGCAACTTCGGAGGTAATACTTGTAATATTCAGAAAAGCTGTAAAAAATATCCTACTAAAAGTAATGTCACAGACAACAGATGAGTTTCTAAGAAGTAAAATTAAATAATAAAGTAAATATTGATTTTTTTGGTAAAAATTATGTCTCTTACAGCCTAGTTCTTAAAAATGTAATACATTAAACTATTATGTGACCTAAGTTGCATTATTCTTAATTACTATTTGTATTATTATTCTGTTAATTACTACTGCATTACTTTAATCACTATTGTATTATTTAACTACTATTGTATTATTTAATTACTATTGTATTATTCATAATTGTATTACTCATAAGAAATGTATTATTCTTATGGGTACAAATTTGACGAAGCCATGAATATTGTGTATTCCTAAGGTGAATAAAACTATCTGTCTATCTATGTACGTTGCTGAAGGCTATTGGACCAAATTATGTAGGTATAAACTATCAAACCATAGGCAACGCCAGGTGATTGATGATATTAATCTTAGAAATGTAAGATACCAGACGAAAAAAAATTAGTTGGTAAAGCTCAAATTTTGTTCAATCGTATCTCCACTCTCAGATGACTGTGAGAAGTATGATCTGTGTAAAAAGCAGTTAAGCTCCTGGAGTACAGAAAAAAGGATGTGCATAATGCGTGTTTAGACATTTCGGTATGTAAAATAAGCAGTCAGTCTCGTTTACTTTAAGCTTTCTGCTGTACATTAATACTGAAAGATAGTCTGAACTTAAGTGTACAATTTCGAAAAGTGCTTGGATTAAAAGTATAGATTCTTCTCACATTTACCCACCCAGGCATTGTCCTCTTAAAATAATATATTACCGACCTATTTCAAATAGTTTATCGTAATGTCGCGGTAACGGGCATTAAAGTTTCGGCGTGAATAGACAACAGACGTAGATAACGAGCTTGCATAAGCAGATAAACATAGCGCTTGAGATAAGTGACGTGCCGGCCGACATGGCGTTTCACACTTCTGGAAGGTGATAGAATATTCGGATTACGTCATTAGATGATGCCTTGTTTATTCCAGAAATATCTAGTGATTGTACAGAACAGTCTCGAATTATGAATGAGGTATTTAAGAAAGTGATGAGTTGTAAAACAGTGAGTGAGAGGTAAGCAGAGAACAGCTGAGAGAGTTGTAGTTGTGAAATGAGAGACAGCCAGCTGTGTAACAAGAGCTAATGATGTAATCTGCTGTCACTGTTTGTTACTGTGATCGACCTTGGTAGACTGATGGTGTATGTAACGTAATGCTGCTGTAATCTATGAGTATTTCTACGAAAATAAAGGAGATTTTTAATTTCTGCAAAAAGCATTTGATTCTATTAATAGAGATGCATTGTGGATACAATTAAGCAGTAAGGGGATAAGTCAGGCATTTATAGATGTAATTAAGATGATATACCAAGAGAATGAGTTGTGTATAAAACAACCAGGCAACAAAGTAACTAAATCTATATTGAGTAAGGCAGCGATGTAAACTTAGTCCAGTATTATTTAACCTTTATATCGATGGAATTTTAGAGGAGATATCAAGTTGTAGGGTACATTCACCAGTTATTAATAATAAAGAAATACCGGGGCTACTGTTTGCAGATGACCTAGTAGTTGGGTCCATATCAAGTGGAGGGCTGAGAAGAGCAATCGAGGCAGCCAATTCTTATTGCAATAAATGGGGTTTGAAAGTGAATGAAAAAAAAAGATTATGGTATTCAAAAAAGGATACAGGTTGCGTAAGGATGAGAAATGGGAGGTTAATAGAAGAGAAATAGAGTTAGTAAGGAGATTTGATTATTTGGGTACAAGGTTGAGTTCAGATCGTAGCTGGAAAGAACAAAAAAGATGTCTGTGGCAAAAGGTAAAAGGGCCATGAGAATGATAAGATCATGCTACAGTAAACTGCCAGATATAAATCTCAAATGGTTGGAGAGGATTTATACGGCAGTAGTAGAAAATAGAATGTTACATGGATCAGAGGTTTAGGGAGTAGATGAGGCTTGGAGAGAGACTGATAGAGTGCATAGATCCTTTTGTAAATATATATTGGGATTACCAATAGCATCACCTAATGGGGCAGAACAATTAGAACTAGGCAGGCATTCTACTAAAATTAAAATCTTGTCAAGGGCAATGAAATATTTATACAGAATCACTAACTTGGAAGATGGCAATATTATTAAAAAATGTTTTCATATTCAAAAGAGAAGAAACTGGGGTGGGTCTTGGGCACATAAAATGAATGACGTGTTGAAGCAGATAGGTATGGGTCATTCTTGGATAAATGCAGAGTATGGGTATAGAGGCTTCTGGAAAGAAGTTAAGCTAAGATTAGAAGACATTGACAGACAAGACATTTTTGCCAATACAAGTGACAAAAGCTCACTGAGATTATATAGAGAAATAAAAACAACCTGGGGGAGGGAAGGATATATAGATATATGTAGTAAGTTAGGGCGAGAAGGTTTTGCTTGGGCGAGAACAGGAGTGAGAAATTTGAAATGTATAGGTCAAGAGAGGGAGCTAGATAAATGTCCATTGTGTGGAGAAGAGAATGCATGTTTCCATTGTATATTAAATTGTAGTCAAACAAAGATATGGAGAGAGCAGGCTTGGCTACGTAAATGGGACAATTTGGGGGGGGGGGGGTGAAGTAGTAATTAGAAAAAATTTGTCAGTAAAAGGGGAAAAGAACATGAGAAATATAGGGAATTATTTAGGGAAAGTTAAACAGAGATGACTAAGAACAATTAAGAAAAAAAATGTAGAGTGGGATAGGTGAAATGACAAACTCTGTAAAAAGGAGAAGAGGGCCTCTAATACACAAAAAGCTAGGGTTAGGTGTATGGGGACCGAATTACTATTCAATGGTGGGCAACATGATAGGATTTTCGGGATTTAGGAATATATGGCATATTTTAGTATGGATTTTATAATTGTAATCTTGATTTTGTATTTCCATTTGTTGATGTAAAAGGAAAGATGAGAAATAAATTACTATCAATTACTATAATTTCTGCAACTCGGCCTTTTAATTCAACAAACCCACAAAGTCACAGTTATAAGCGTTGTCATTTTTAAGATTTCTCCTCTCGAACTCTCTTCTTGATCTTTTTCACCTAAAGTCTGATTTTTAAAAGAAGATACGTAAAGGTCATCAGGCAAGGGACGCGAAGGGTATAGTAACATAAACAAAGGTTGCCAGATTGTTTACACTGGTGAATCATATAGGTACTCCTCAGCTTAGTTATCGCTAGTTGTATGCGGGAACCAGAGTTTGCCTGAGTATTCAGTTGCGCTGTTTGTTAGCCTACTTTGTTAAAACACTATTAAAATACGTTTTTATGGAAGTAAGACGTAGTGGCGGTAGTATTAGAGGTGGACGAGGAATCATGGCCCAAGACAAAGATCAGCTTACGGTCGGGGTTTTACATTGCATAGCCAAGCTAGAGAATTTGTCTGTTCTCTTAGAGAGATCTAACAGGAAGACGAGAGTTTGCTCCTTATCAATGAACAGCTCATTCCTTTTATCCAAAAGCGACAGCCCCATGTCAGTAGATATGCTTGTACGTAAAAGAATTCCTGTGGGTCAAAATTCCGGCATATCGGCGGCGTTGATATGAACATGTCAATTAACAAAGACGTTAATAATAGTGTATTGCGATACTACTGTGTATGGATCGAGGCAATGTTTAAAAAAACGAGGCGCTTGCACCGAGTTTTTTCAACTCTCGATATTCCATTATGTGCTTACCAGATGTGTGTTGCACATTATTTTTTGCACTATGTGTATTTATATCAATCTGAATTTTTGTAGTTCAAATATTAGCTGAAATATTGATAAATATAATTGAAAATAAATGTTAGATTTTAAAACGTGCAATCGCCTATATGTGTTTCTATGGATTGTTTATATGTTGCACTGTGCGGGAATGTCAATTTACGATGATTAGATTAGATTAGATTGATTTGCGTTCAGTAGGTTCACTTGTAGCCTGAAAAGGCTGTGAACATTGAACATGTCCAGAGGTATAAAGTTTAATAGCATATATATGTACAAAAGTTAACATAAGACACATATTATAGTATACAGACAATATGAACAACATTATGGAAAACAAAGCAGGGATAATTATATATGATACAAAATGAAACACTTTTTAAACCAGCTTTCACTTGCCTTATGCCAGTACGTCTCAACCTTTTTGCAATGGATACCATTCTTGTTATTTATTAAATACATATACATTAAAAATAAACTTTCAACTTGCATCAAAGATTTATTGGTAATGATTTGCCATTGGAACAGTTAAGATACTACTTATAGAGCTACAGAAGCATTATCAGGATAATTTGTCATTCAGATAATCTTGTACAGAATAAAAAGATTTTGAGCAAAGGTACTCTCTGACAGCTTTTTTAAAAGCACTGAAATCATCAACTTTTTCTTTAAGAACATTAGGAAGTGCGCCAAATATTTTGATAGTTTCATAATACACACCTTTCTGGAAGCAAGAAAGTTTAGTACTGGGATAATGGATATTATACTTTTGTCTAGTGTTTATTTTGTGAATTACATTATTTGTTGCAAATAAGGCACCATTGCATACAAAGAACTTTAGGATCGAGAATATATATATATATATATATATATATATATATATATATATGTGTGTGTGTGTGTGTGTGTGTGTGTGTGTGTGCAAGGAAGCGTTAATATCTTCAATCTTGTAAAAAGATCTTTACAGGAGCATCTGCTGTGGGTGTTAGTAATGATTCTTATAACCTTCTTTGCATAAGAAATATGTTTCTACTTTCTATTGAGTTGCCCCAAAATAATATTCCGTATTCAATAATAGAGTTAAAGTATGCATAATATACTAATTTAAGTGTGTTGCACAGCAACAATAAGGGTACGTATGGAATATTAGTTATATAGTACAAAAATTATTTAAAAGAACTCACATGTGAAGACGCTAAAACGCTGTAAGTGTGTGAATAACTTATTTCTGATTTTAAAGTAGGCTAATACAGATTCACTGTGTATATTTTTGTTGAGGTGAGATAACTCGAACCCTTGTTTATGTTTCGTGTGTTGAGAGGTTAAAGAAAGGGGATCTGGTGAGCGACATTCACGTATCTTCTTTTATAAATCAGACTGTATAAGGCTTCATAGTTTGCACCACATTGTTGCTCCCATACTCCCAAAAAATATTTCCTCTTATTAATCTTCCGCCACATTTCCGTCACTCAGATCTATTTTATAAGACCATCTAACATTTCTGTTCACTTTCAGTATGTGTAATATCGTGAAGTCCACATGGCTTCTCCTTGGGAGTAGTCATTTCCATTACAACTTCTCAAGCACTTTGAGCAAAACACAAACAGGTATTTCGATGTTCAAAACAGTAATATATGATACCATATATGTGCTACATGATACGCAGTGTGTGATACCAAACCGGTTTTGTCAAATTCCCAGGTTTCTTGATATAAAACCAGTCAAGTTCAAGCACCCAACAATCCGCTGACCGCTTATTTCCCTGGCCACTTCTTTCAATATTCGGCTACGACATCCTCCAACGTTAAGTCATATCGGACGATGAATGGAATGGATGAAATGATGCTCAAATGAGTCCAGGGTCCATAGAGCTTAGAGTTACCCGACATTCGTCTTTCAGGATAAGGGAAAACCCCGGAAGATACATTATCCAGGTATCACCCTGACCGAGATTCGAACTCGGGACCTCTTGAACGTGAGGCAGACACATAGGTTAGTGAGTATCTGTTAATTACGGGAAGACGTACTCTTATGTATAAGAGAGGCAACATTTAGGTACTCATTCCATTAAAAACCAAGCAGTTACAGTACCATACCTAAACTTTTTTTATATTTATTAGATCGGTCAGCAATAATACATACTTTGCAGATCTGAGAGAACAGATACAAAATAATTATAATGTAATAACATTGTAGAGGTAGGATAATGTGCCCCCTCTGAGCTGAAACAAATGTGATACTGAACTAATAAAATGGTATACATACTTCAATAGTGAGAATTTACACAGCAGAATAGAAGAATATAAAAGCAAATTGGAACAGCAGATCATTCAGAAACGGAAGTGTCATTACTGAAAAGCAGGTCCTGTGGTAGTCGTCGCTTCAGTCGTGTTGGCCGGCGACTTCGGACGTCACAGCTCTTGGAACGTGGCGTACATTATAGAAGAAGCATCGAGCAATTTGTCGGATGAAATGGTGGAGAGGAAGAAGTCCCAGCTCGTGATCTAGCTGCTGCTTGCGGGCAAACCATGGAACATTGGTGGCGATGGATGACATGTAAAAGCCTCAGGTGACAAATACTGGCTTTTTTAACTCTTAGAAACTGATACGTAACATGCCACATACCTATGTATCTGTAGCTCACTACTGCACTGTGATTTGACTGACGCCCTACACTGCATTATTTTTGCATTCAATTTCTCAATATAATCTCCAGTACGGTTAATACATTTGTCATATCCGTGTTCTGATTAAATTAAATCATTTCTGCAGTTCAATTTATCGTGGTCCTCAAAACAGCTGTTTACCGCATCAGTGATCTTGTTGGTGTGAAATCTTCGTCCCCAAGAAAGTTTGTGAGGTCCAGGAACAGGTTGTAGTCACTGGGTGCTAGATCTCTCGAATAGGGTGAACGTTCAAGCAATTCAAACTTCAATTCGCACATTTTTCCCATTGCAATGACTGAACGATGGGCCGGGCATTATCGTGAAGAAACAAGATTTTTTCTTTATCAAATGAGGTCTTTATCTTTTCACCTTATCACTCAAAAGTTTCAGTAAGCGTGCGTAGTAGTCATCAGTGATACTTTTACCATTTTCCAAGTAATAAATAAAAATAATTCTCTGTGCACCCCAGAAAACACTCGCCATAATCTTGCTAGCTGACAAAATTGACTTTGTCTTTTTCTGGAGTTGGTTCACCTGCTGCAATCCACTGTTTTTACTGTGATTAACTTTCTGTAGTGTAGTGATGTATCCAAGTTTCATCCATGGTAACAAGCTCTCTTAAAAATTCACTGGGTTTTCTATGGTAAAACTCCAAATTCTTAACAGAACAGTTTTTCTTTACAATTTTTGATCAGGTGTCAATAAACGCGGCACCCATCTTGCACATACTTTGTGAAAGCCCAAAACATTACTTTAAATATTACCTGCACGTTCTTTTGATATGTTTACAGCCTCTGAAATCTCAAAGAACTTTAATCTGCAGTCTTCCTGTTTTAAACGATGAATTTTTTTCAATAATCTCTGGAGTTGTGACAGCCACAGGGCGTCCAGAGCGAGGTTCATCACTAGTGCTCGTACGTCCCATGTTAAACTCTTCAACCCACCTTTTAGAAGCAGAGGCACCATGAAGAAGTAGAGTCTTTCAATGAACTATTTCCTCCTTGATTTCTTTAGGCGTTAAGCCTTTCAAATGGAAGTATTTAATCACTGCTCGTTTTTCGCACGTTCAAGAGGTGCCGAGTTCGAATTTCGGTCAGGGTGAGTTACCTAGATAAGGCTTTATCCAGGGTTTCCCCTTATCCTTCAAGATGAATGTCGGGTAACTCTATGCTCTATGGAATCTGAGCTCATTTGAGCATCATTTCACCATTCCATTCATCGTCCGATATGACAATGTTGGAGGACGTAAAATCACAAAAAAAAAATGCTCGTTATTTTCAAATCCTCCATTTTCGTAAAGCCTTTACACTTGTCTTGTTTAAAATGCTGTCATTCAAAAACTTAACAAGCTATTGACATGTAACTATGAATACAGGCTAGTGTAGAGTTAAACTATATGATGCTATCTGTCAAACTGGCCCAGTGGCATCATCTCTATGTGAGATGCGGGATTTAGCAAACCCTCGTAATTCAATACTTAAAATGTTTCCTGTGGAATAGCGATATCCCATTTATTATACTTCACTGCTTTATTTGAGTAGTAAAGAAGGTAAAGTTGCAGTTTTGGTATTAATGACCGGTTCCTGGAGGAAAGAAAACAAAGAATTTGCATTTTATTTGCGATTCTATAGCAAATGGTATTAGCAGCATTTCTGATTGTTGACGTCATTGAGAAATGAGTTGCCTGACACAGTCATGTTGCTTCCATTTCTTTGTTATTTGTCCTAAACAAGTTTGGTTGTGAAAAACCCTTGATTTTCCATAAGTAAGACACTCAAACACAGAACTTAAGTAATATTGGTAAATAATAATGGCTAATGATTAGGAGTAACATACGTGATTAGAAAGGAGATTGGAACCAGCACAAATACAGCAACGGGTAAGAGGTACAGCTTACTGTAGGCCATGATTTAGCCGATCTGAAAAAAAAAAGCAAAAGAACGTCTAATTAATGCCTATCTTATCTATGTACGTGTAAACCTATCCTCAAAATACATATCAATTAGACCATCTTACACTAATGAGAAGATCAACTGACACTTCTAAGAAGAACAAGTACAGAAAATACTAGGTTTATTAAGAAACAAAATGAATAAAATTGATTTCAGTTCAATTAAGTGTGATACATTACAATCTTGTATCTTAAAAGCCTTTAGGAATTTCTAGTATAAGGGGGCGCAGGAAAGGGTAGGTAAACTTTCAGTCTCACAGCTAGGTACAGGCCTTTTTTAAGCTAGCGACCTATGGGGTGAATTTTTACTTAGATCTTGAATACAATTTGCCTTACTTTCGTTAACTCATATATAATCAGTATAGTTGAGTATGGATGAATGCCTGTGATGCAACTCTTTGAAGTGATATTTTTTATAAAAGCTGTAAGATATTCAACATGCCCTCACATTAATATGATTACAAATACCTGAGTTTTTTCTGTTAAATGGCAACGTTTCTCTTTTATGCACTCCTCCAGTCCGCAAGACTCAGAAAGTAAAATAGGCTTTCTAACCGTAATTTAAATCTTTTACGACCTAACTGCACGTGAAATTGAAAACGCATCATTACTTCAAATTTTGTAGGTTTTGAATTAAACAATACAGTAGGCTACTTCAATATGTGGCTTTGGATTGAACAAATATAGACAAAAACTAAGCTAATAAGGACGACAATGCTTACTTCACTGCAAAATCTTCCGGAACGTAGTCATGACACAACAAAGCCAACGAATTGAAATACTAATGATGATTGGAAATGGCCTATTTTACATTGATGGCAAGTTAAATTCTGAAGTGTATTTACGCCTTCTATAAAATCAAATAATTCCTTTATAACGTTTAAAGTCACGTGGTTATTAAGTCATTCAAAAGTCGCAGTAAGGTGAAAATGTTCTCACTTGGAAAGACAACAATGTTATGTGTCATTTACGCACGCACTAGTGATACTCATGACTCTTGTGCTAGGAATTTGTGGTTTGATTCCTGCCTTTGGGATGACGACTTTATTTTGGCCTGAACGACCGTTTTCCTCTGACCAGCTCTATAAAGTATTGTCACGGCAACAGGCATAAAAGTTTCGGCACAAATAAGAAAACAGTCGGCGAATAAAGTTTCATTTTAACAATGAGCCTTGCTAAGCAGTTAATAATAGCGCGGCTATTGTAAACAAGCGCCGGCAATCAAAGATAACTGAGGTAAAGGACTTGCCGGCATAGATTAAGTTACGCTTCTGGAATATGATAGAATATTTTGTTTCTTTATTCTTCCGGAAATTTCGGGACTGATAGAGATTGTTCGGGTTCTGGTTTATTTTAGAATGATCTAGAAATTATCAGGAGATATATAAGCGATTGTGACACGCCCGGCAAGCATTCAAGCGACGGCAACTACTGCCGCCACTCCACACCAGCCGACAACTACCACCTCACACACCGCAGTTATCGTCGGAGCTCCTAGGGACCTACCTTCTAGGTTCCTACTGACCGCCGCATCACAGAAGTGGCCCTCAGTGATCAGCGCCACCCGCATCACTAGTAGGAGGGGTCCAACAACATGTGTGCGTCTGCAGTTCAAAGATCAGAAGGATCGCGACGTCGCCTTAGCTTCAGGCCTGCCCATACTTGGGCAGTGTCTGAAGGTTGAGAGCAGTAAACTACAGCGCCACACTCCATGCAGACACTGCTGCGCCTATGGGCACACCGTTGACACATGCACCGCGCCTCCGCAGTGCCACTACTGTGGCGCTCCTAATCCCACAGCAGTGTGTCAGGCACACGACCTCAGGCGCCGACGCAGGTACTGCGCCACCTGTAATGGTCTAGGCCATTTTACTGGACAGGCGCAGTGCCCACTTTACCCACGCCAAAACACCAGTGGACCAACACCTCGGAACACAACCACCAGTGAGCCCGCCGATTGGCAGCAAGCTCTTGGTTGTCTACGAGAGGAGCTTCACCGAACCAGCATCAAGCTATGCAGACTCGAGGAGCTCCTGACGACCACTGTCACCACCGTCAACAACCGTCCCCCAGCGGTGGAAGTTCAGGACCTCCACTCTGAGGTCCTAAACATAAACCAGCGCCTGGGTAACATGGAGGAATCCCTAGCAGCTGCTGCCGCCCAACGCAGCACAACCAACGCCGCCCTCCAGGACATGCAAGACAGGCTGACCACGCACTCCAGCCAACTCATGGACGGACTTACACCGCAGAAACAGCTAGTAGAGTAAATCAACACCCAGCTCCAGGACAGCGCAGCCCAACATGAAGAAGGGATTGCCGCTCTTCTGTCCAAAATTGACCGCATCACCAACGCCTTCTACGACAACCCACCTAACGACACACCAAGATACTGCAAGGGAAAGCTTGAAAAGATTGTTGGATACATCAATGATACAGCACCCAACAAGAAGCTACACGAAGTCCTTCGCGAACACCAGGACCACATCACCCAGAGCATCTACGACCTGAAGATGTCCCTGGCTCCAGAACACGGGGTCCCTCCGCCGCAATTTCTGCCTCATCGAGACACCCGCACACGCAGGACGCTGCCGCCATCAGACCTGCAACGCCGCCTCTGTCCCCAGCCATGAGCTGTTGACGGCCTTGGCCCTTCCGCGTCACCGCAATCCAGTTCCCAAGAGGACTTGACGACTCCAGCTGATTACGCATATAACGATCACCACTGTACACAGGTCGTAGTTAGGGTCCCCTGGATCATGACTGCTACCTAACCACCACAAGCGGATTTTCCACACACCTAGTTTCTACCCACGAACAGCCGGGTTGCTTCGGCGGTACCGGCCATCAACTTCGCCTCAACAGTCCCAACTAAATTAGCACCACAGGCCCCAATAAATAGAATCACCCCAGAACAACATCCCTCCCATGCCCCATCCTTCTTCCTGCCCAAATACCCAATTTACCCTGTTGTTGGTTTTTCCTATACCTTTATTCCCGTCCCCCCCCAAAAAAAGATTGTGACACGTCCGCAGGAGTAGTAGAGTTGTAAACAGAGTAAGCAGAGAAGAGCTGAGTGTTGTTGTTGTAAAGATAGTTGTGTAACAACATTGTTGTTGTAACGAGAGCTAATGTAATCAGCTGTCACTATTTGTCATAGTCATCGACCTAGGAAGACTGTGTTGTATAGGTGATGTAATGTTGTTACGTGAGAATTGAACAGTGTATCTCTACGAAAATAAAGGAGATTTTTAATTTCTGCAACTCGGCCTTTTAATTCTACGAACCCACAGTATCAAAGCCGTGGTTCATCGTAAAAAGCTGCAGGACTAACACAACGAGCCGAGGTCGTTAAAGTATGGACTCATGAACTGAAGCCCTGTAGTTCAGATCCCACGAGGATCATCGTTACTAACTGAGGCCTTTACAGATTTTCCTTTATCCTCATAGCTGGCAAATGCCTGAGAGGTCCTTTAAACTTAGATATGGAACGTTTCCTTTTCAAAATCCCTTATCAGTCATTTCATTGTAGGTATGTATCAAAAGTGTCACTGTCTCATGCAGTAAGAGCAGGTTTTAAACCTGATTAGAGAGAACTAGGTATTTTCTCCTACCGCTAACATTCATTGTTCCGTTTTGGAGACCTGTCGCAATGGGTAGAAGGAAATTTCAACTTTTTAAAAAAAATTTTATGCCTGAGTTGAGCATCTCTGTACACTGTGGACGCTTTCGTTATAAACTACTTCATAAACATCGTCTGTATCATCAGATGCAACTTTTGGAAGAACAACCTTGGCCGACTGAACTGTTACCACTTGCGCAGCGGTAATGGGTACAGAAAATATTGATGCCTCGCCCAATATGTCTATTGTGTTGCATTGTCTCAACAAGGACACTAAAGTCTTAACATTACATAACCCTAGCGCATATGTAAGTAAATTAATATATTACTTTGTACATGCGGACCAGAAAAACAGGACGAGTTAATGAGAAAGAGTATACCTATGTCACAGAACATATATCAGTGTGTTAAACATTAATAAACAAAGATTTGATGCCTAAAACATTTATGCCTAATTTCACCAACAGATGCTAAAATCGACGTTAACAAATGTGACGTAACAATTGTCACAGCGCTAACAAAGATGTTAAGTTTCTTGCATTTCATCAACATGTTTTCTGAAAATGTTAATAAACACTTGTTAACGCCAAGAAACTTGTAAATATTACGGATATAGAAGGTTATAGATGAGTCGTATTATTTTCTGAAAGTACTGCGATGCGCTTTTTTTTCGTCTGCACACAGCTTAAAAAATGGCGGATAAACATAATTGTAAACAAAAGCCGCGAGACAAATTTCTCATCCATGGTGAAAGAATTCCTAATTGAATTGGTGACGAAGTATAAGGATATCGTGGAAAATGAGAGAACGGATGCGGTGAATGTAAAAGAGAGAAATATGTCACGTGGAGAAAATGGAAACTAATTTAATTCATATGCATGTGTCACTACTAGAAGCACGAAACAATTTCGTCAGTATTACATAAATTTAAAACGAGGTGTGAAGAAGTACAAGTGACGAGTGACTTGAACGTTTCAAGACGGGAGGTGGTCAGTGTTTTATCCACATAATTCAGTGAATTATAAAATCGCAAAGTTATTACTACTTGAAACGAAGGCAAGATCGGCATATTCCTTTCGATGCATGTTCTAACGTAAGTATTATGTAAATTTAAAACGAGGAGCGAAGAAGGGCAAGTGACGAGTGACTTGAACGTTTCAAGACGGAAGGTGGTAGACAGTGTTTTATCCACATAATTCAGTGAATTATAAAATCGCAAAGTTATTACTACTTGAAACGAAGGCAAGATCGGCATATTCCTTTCGATGCATGTTCTAACGTAAGTATTATGTAAATTTAAAACGAGGAGCGAAGAAGGGCAAGTGACGAGTGACTTGAACGTTTCAAGACAGGTGGTAGACAGTGTTTTATCCACATAATTCAGTGAATTATAAAATCGCAAAGTTATTAATACTTGAAGCAAAGGCGATATCAGTATATTCCTTTCGATGCATGTTCTAACGCCAGTATTATGTAAGAAGAAGAAGGGCAAGTGACGAGTGACTTGAACATTTCAAGATGGGATGTGGTCAGTGTTTTATCCACATAATTCAGTGAATTATAAAATCGCAAAGTTATTACTACTTGAAACGAAGGCAAGATCGGCATATTCCTTACGATGCATGTTCTAACGTAAGTATTATGTAAATTTAAAACGAGGAGCGAAGAAGGGCAAGTGACGAGTGACTTGAACGTTTCAAGACAGGTGGTAGACAGTGTTTTATCCACATAATTCAGTGAATTATAAAATCGCAAAGTTATTAATACTTGAAGCAAAGGCGACATCGGCGCATTTCTTTCGATGCATGTTATAACTCAATATTACGTAAATTTCAAACGAGGAGCGAAGAAGGGCAAGTGGCGAGTGACTTGAACGTTTCAAGATGGGAGGTGGACAGTGTATTACTCACATAATTTAGTGGATTATAAAATTGCAAAGTTATTAATACTTGGAGCAACGGCGAGATAGGCATATTACTTTCGATGCATGTTCTAACCTCCATTGTACTTCCGCAGTAACCTTCATAGCAACTTGTTTCGACAGTCTATACCTCTTTGGAAAATTTTCTTCTGATAGCTCTTGGCCGCACCGTGGCTCAGTGGTTAGACCACTTGGCTCTCACCAAGGCGGCCCGCGTTCGATCCCAGGTGACCGCAAAGTGAGATTTTTGGTGGACAACACGGCGCTGGGGTGGGTTTTCTCCGGGTTCTCCGGTTTCCCCCACCATCTCATTCCACCGGTGCTCCATCTACATCTCATGTACCATCAGTGTCATCGCCTGCGGTGCCGTATGCAGTAAAAGCGGGCGTTAAACACTACACATTTCATTTCATTTCTGATAGCTCCTCAAAATAATTTCTCCTCGTGGGCCCGTACTCTATTATGAATGCCATTTAGACGGTCTTAAATATAGCAAATGGGCATCAACAGCTGCGTTGACGTCCACCAGCTTGACTGTTTACAACTGTTAAGGACTTAACAACAGAAATTTGGTTTGTTAGTTTAACAAGAGATTTAACACGAGTGTTAAGCTAACACTTGTTGGTGAAATGCGTTTTTTGTTATAACTGTTGCTAAGCTTGTGTTAAGTTCTAACATCTGTTGGTGAAATCGGGCATTAGTGTATATTCTGTGAAAAATTAAGTAAATTGAGTAAAATCAAGATTCAACTATTATTATTAGTAATTATTAATTGTTTATTATCATCATCTTCATCTTCATCATTATTAATATCATTATCACTATTATTGTTAGACGAACAAAAGCACTATAAATGAGTTTTCCTTTTTTGATTTAAAATTTGAAATAAAATTGACATTTTAACGCGGAACATATAGCAATAGCACTAAGGTCAAGCAAGCTAAGACAAGTTTTCTTAGATGGGAAGACCCAGGTCGTGTTGCTTGAATGTATGTACACAAAGCGTATTAAAACTGTGAGACAATATGATGTAACAGCTAGTGATCCTATTAAAGAGGTAACCTTGAAGAACTCGTTTGCAGCATAAGGAAGTTTTAACAAATTTGTAGCCATTGCTGGATCGAAAGCACAACCTCTGGAATGCAAGTCAAGAGTTTTACTATGTAAATTACCATTTTTTGCTATGTGGATTCAAGGGATAATATCCACCTACATCTATGCTAACCTCATTAAGTAGGTAAGTTTGTGTAACTCGTACAGAAGAATACTAATCAGTTTAGAACTGGGTAATTTAAATACTTAACATTTTTCTGCAAAAAGCTTAACTCGAATATAATATGCCTACAGGAAATGCTTTCTTAATAACACTGGGCAACAACAAAAAGTAATTTTTAATGTTTCGAGCACTTATGAGGCAATTCCTACTAATTTTGGGTTGAGAAAAACAAATATGACAAATGGAAAATTTTTATTAGCTCTAGTTTCTATGATATACACAAGGTGGAAGTATTACACATTAACGGATTGAGAGAAAAGGATACCTTTTAATTACATACATGCTAACAACAATGAACGTGCATTTGATTTCTTTTAACTGGTAATTACATGCTAAGAGTTCTAAATTGCTGGAAAAATACTTCCAGATAGTCGTGTCTGAAGAGAATCATGTAGTGGCTTATTGACTTCGTCGTCTTTTAGCTTGCCTCCTGTGATGGAGTTCCGCAGAATAGCTATACAAAGACCAACAGTAATCCGCAAGCATTACTTCATTCCAACGACCCTGATGTCTTTGTTCCATAACAGAAATGTCCTGATGGTATCTCTCCCCATGTTCATCACTAACAGCTCCACAACTAGGAGGGAAAAAGTCTAGGTGGGAGTGGAGAAAATGTATCTTAAGGGACATATTGCATCCAAGGTTACGGTATTTTTGCAGCAGTGCACTGCCACCAAATGCTTGTAGTTGTCATCTCTTTTGTTGCCTAAAAATCCACAAACAACACCCTTGAAGGCTTCCAAAGCTTCCTTTTCTTCCCCTCCGAAAATTTGGTCAAATGCAGGATCCTTTACAAGTTCTCTTATTTGTGGTCCGACAAAATGTCTTCCTTAACTTTTGCATCACTAAATTTCCAAAATTTCTCTCTGATTTGTTTTGTTATTTGACAGGTGTGCCACCCCCCCCCCCCCAAAAAAAAATCCCCAGATTTAAAATCTTCACTCTAAAGTATGAAATGTCACTTTATCTTCAAAACAAGAGCTAATCTACCAGTTTTATGGCTATTTTTTAATTCATCAGATGGAAATAGATGTAAATTCACTATTTTTAAATCCGAAACATTTTCATTGTTGCCCAGTGTAGTCACATAACTCAATCAAGAGATTGTCCACAGACAATAAAACTAACTGAAAGCAGTCTGAAAATGCTCCATTTGTAATAAATAATAGAATAACTAATCTACCTAGAAGCAAAAAATCTCATTTTTTATACTTTTAGTTTATCTATAACATTCCTATATTAGGTGGAGGAAATGTATTGAACAAAAAATTCGATCTCAAGATGTCAGTGTACATAAATGTTTTGAAGCTTCCTGAATCTAAAAGAAAACCACCTTCTTCTTCTTCTTCTTCTTCTTCTTCTTCTTCTTCTTCTTCTTCTTCTTCTTCTTCTTCTTCTTCTTCTTCTTCTTCTTCTTCTTCTTCTTCTTCTTCTTCTTCTTCTTCTTCTTCTTCTTCTTCTTCTTCTTCTTCTTCTTCTTCTTCTTCTTCTTCTTCTTCTTCTTCTTCTTCTTCTTCTTCTTCTTCTTCTTCTTCTTCTTCTTCTCTTCTTCTTCTTCTTCTTCTTCTTCTTCTTCTTCTTCTTCTTCTTCTTCTTCTTCTTCTTTCTTCTTCTTCTTCTTCTTCTTCTTCTTCTTCTTCTTCTTTTCTTCTTCTTCTTCTTCTTCTTCTTCTTCTTCCTTCTTCTTCTTCTTCTTCTTCTTCTTCTTCTTCTTCTTCTTCTTCTTCTTCTTCTTCTTCTTCTTCTTCTTCTTCTTCTTCTTCTTCTTCTTCTTCTTCTTCTTCTTCTTCTTCTTCTTCTTCTTCTTCTTCTTCTTCTTCTTCTTCTTCTTCTCTTCTTCTTCTTCTTCTTCTTCTTCTTCTTCTTCTTCTTCTTCTTCTTCTTCTTCTTCTTCTTCTTCTTCTTCTTCTTCTTCTTCTTCTTCTTCTTCTTCTTCTTCTTCTTCTTCTTCTTCTTCTTCTTCTTCTTCTTCTTCTTCTTCTTCTTCTTCTTCTTCTTCTTCTTCTTCTTCTTCTTCTTCTTCTTCTTCTTCTTCTTCTTCTTCTTCTTCTTCTTCTTCTCTTCTTCTTCTTCTTCTTCTTCTTTCTTCTTCTTCTTCTTCTTCTTCTTCTTCTTCTTCTTCTTCTTCTTCTTCTTCTTCTTCTTCTTCTTCTTCTTCTTCTTATTATTATTATTATTATTATTATTATTATTATTATTATTATTATATTATTATTATTATTATTATTATTATTATTATTATTATTATTATTATTATTATTATTATTACTCTTCTTCTTCTTCTTCTTCTTCAACTACCCTAGTTATATAGTAAAACCTGCCTAAAACGGGGCCCTTATATTGCCGGAAACCTAGAAAAATTGAAAATAAATTTT
This sequence comes from Mantis religiosa, assembly GCA_030765055.1. Classification (NCBI taxonomy): domain Eukaryota; kingdom Metazoa; phylum Arthropoda; class Insecta; order Mantodea; family Mantidae; genus Mantis; species Mantis religiosa. Next base: position 57,229,631 of record CM060957.1, read on the forward strand.
GGAACGGAACTATTCCCCATGTAAAATTATACTCTAAGCCGAAAACTGTTTAACGCGGAAATGGAAATGTTTTTCGGAACCGTTTGCGTAAATAACCTGACTAAACGGATTAATTTTTGTGAAGTGGGTGACAATTTACGATTTTAAAAAGTGCAATAATTTTGAGGGCAACAACTGTACTTGCACCGAAGTTCTATGAACTGTAAGGTCATAAACTGTGATACTTCGAGGAGAAGGGAAAACAAACTATTAGCTCCGCCAACTCTCTTCCAACACACATAGTAAGAGTACAACTGTTTTGTAGTGTGTTCATTCTCAGTTCCGTTGTTACAACTGAGCAAGTACGAGTGGAAGAAAACTGTGAACTGATACACAAATTCTATTAAATGAGTTCTAAACATAAGATATTATCACTCGAGGAAACAATTAAGGTTACTGAAGAACACGAAAAGAATAAATGTCCAGCGAAAGAATTAAATGCGTTTTTTAAAGTGGGTAAAGCTTATGAGATTTGGAAAACAAAATAACAATCAAAGACGAGTGGTTAAAAGGAACAGCAGGGCCTGTGAAACGCATCACAACATCTACAGAGTATGATGAGCTAAACTGTGCTATGTTCGAAGTTGTTTTGTAATTTACGTCCTCCAGCGTTAAGTCTTATCGGACGATGAATGAAATGTTGAAGTGATGTTCAAATGAGTCCGAGGTTCATGGAGCTTAGCGTTACCCAACATTCGTCATCAGGATAAGGGAAAACCCCGAAAAAACCTTATCCAGATAACTCACCCTAACCGAGATTCGAACTCGGGACCTCTTGAACATGAGGCAGACACGCTACGGTCTACGATACCGAGGTGGACTGCTATGTTCGAGTGGTTTGTTACTACGTGCGCTAAGGAATTCGCGATTTTGGATCATTGCTTCAGACTCAAGCTTTAGAGACAGCGAGAAAATTAGCTAAAGACAATTTCAGAGCTTCCAAAGGATGGCTCGATAGTTTCAAACATCGCCAGAATATTGTTTTGAATGCTGTGTGTGGTGAAGCAAATGATGTTGATATGCAGACAGTTGCAGATCTGAACATGAAAATTGAAATAGGTAGAAAATCTAGGGCGATAAACTACAAGTATTGTATGTAAGTTGAAATTTATACATATCAGCCTATTATTAGTTATACTTAAGTCTATATTACTCTCTTACTGTAAGCCTGTGCGACTATTCTTCTGTAATTTCTTTGTATTCAAACTTCTGTAAGAGTGAAACCTATATAAACGGAAAGTAAATGACGGAACAGTTGCGTTCCGTTTTAGAGAAACTTTACTGTACCACTATCGTGGTATTAGAGGATTCTTCCTCCTCTGTCCTTTATGCATTTAGGCGTCGGATGAAGAACAGAAACTCTGAGCCAGATAGAGAACCCAGGATGGGTGATCAGTCCGATACCTGGAATAAGTATGGGAGAAGTGGATGACAAAATGAGGGCGAAATGAATGAAAGGTAAAATTATAATAGAGCAATTGCGGGATTGATGGTGGGGGAAATCGGAGATCCCGGAGAAATCCCAATCCAGTGCCCTGTTGTCCACCACAAATCTAACATGTGGTCGTCTGTGTTGGAGCCTAGGCCTCCTTGTTGAAAGTCAAGTGGTCTAACCGCTCGGCCACGACAATAGAAAACATGTTTATAAAACAAAAATCCCCTGTGATGATGACTGAATGACTGACTGACCGACTAACCCATTCACATTCTATGATCAGTATCTCTGAAAAAATAAATACTGTATATTTAACAACTTAGCTCTAAGAATTTGCATTAAAATTGGTGTGAATAATAAAATTTATATCTTGAATTTTCTACGAATAGACCATTCGTAAATCACTTTTCTCGGAATACATTTTGTATAATTTCCTAAGCAATAAAATTTTGATGAATCCTTTATACTTTTAAGATCTGATTAAACATAAAATATAAATGTACGTGTAATACATTTTGTTGCATAAACTATACTAATCCAGCACATCGGAGGAGGAAGAAGTTTTACTCACAGCATATCATCCTGCCGTGCACCGCCGAGTCTCCCGCCGACACTTCTACCCTGAAATAGACCACCAGATGAGAGATGGTGTGAAATGATAAAGGAGACGAAATGGAGAGACATGAAATTCGGTGGATGTAATTAACCTGTCCAGTATTCGCATAGCGGCCCGGGAAACACCCGAAAAAAACATGTGCGAGGTAGGTCGACCACGAGTAACAGGCGAAACCACCTGAGCCATCCAGCTCGATTAACAATAGTTTATGGTCGAGTGAGTAGATAGTTATGTGAGTACAACACTTCAGAATTTTTATCATTTTTAAGTAGCTTTAATAAATCAAGTTTTCGGGACCATACAAATTATAACAGTTTATCTTAGCAACAATAACGAGACACAATATAAACACTCAATGATGCAATAGCAAACATAATATTTTTGTTTATAATTTCGTGAGGTAATAGAGTGTGATAACAAATGAGGGTTTGTACGAGCGCTGGTAGATTGCTAAATTCAGCTTATCTCCAACTGGAGTGCAAAGATCAGTTCATTATTGTATGTTTCACGTTATTAGTTTTTGTTTTGTTTTAGTAATATTAAATATTCCTTCTCACAACATGTGGTATTACAAGCATGGCCATTAGTCATATACAAAATGAAGTGATATTTGAGAAAAGACATTTTAGAAGGAAACGTTCCAAGTTAGTCGCGGAATTATAAAAAATATATGAAATAACCAGCACGTAACTCGTGTATTCTTTTATTAACTTTTCAATGAACAACCACCTTATTTTAATATTATTTTAAACACAGCTGTTCTTAAAGGGAGGAAGATTGATTACTAATATGTGAAAATAACAAGTACAAAAGCAGGAGGAAATATTAAATCTAGCTTCTCCTTACTTGAAGAGACTTATTACTGAATCGACAAGCTCCTGTTGATACTATACTTTCTATAAGGGGTAAATTTGTATTTTGAATTATATTAAAATTAATCCAGTGATCTTAATGTTGATAAAGATGATGGGCAGGGAGTCAGTTGCCCAGAATAATAATTTTATTGGACTGGAAGATACTGATGTCTTTTTTCTCACTCTTGAATGTACTTTTATACATGTACTTACAAAATAATAATAATAATAATAATAATAATAATAATAATAATAATAATAATAATAATAATAATAATAATAATAATAATAATAATAATAATAATAATAATAATAATAATAATAATAATAATAATAATAATAATAATAATAATAATAATAATAATAATAATAATAATAATAATAATAATAATAATAATAATAATAATAATAATAATAATAATAATAATAATAATAATAATAATAATAATAATAATAATAATAATAATAATAATAATAATAATAATAATAATAATAATAATAATAATAATAATAATAATAATAATAATAATAATAATAATAATAATAATAATAATAATAATAATAATAATAATAATAATAATAATAATAATAATGTAAATTAACATTTCAAGACATGAGACTTTTAGTGTTTTAGCAATCCTTTCTGAATCGAATAGTAGATTATTTTCTACGACCCTGTATATTTATCTGTTTTCATGTGCCCTATGGTATTTTCTTGTTGTAACTAGGTAATGGTTTAATTTCTAAAAATTATGGAAGTTCAAGCAGGACCACATGGCTCTTGGTAGCCATCTGTTTTGCTTTTCAGTGGCACTGCTACTGGTGTAATGTCTATCAAGTAAAATTAAGCCACAGCTATCTAAAGAACCGAAGTAAGAGGTATAAAGAAAACTGGCCAGTTGTAGTAACACATGTAAAAGTTGTGTGCTTAGTTCTTTCCCCCGTCCGTTTGTTTTTTCTTTCGTACACTTCGTCCGCAATTGAAGGTAGCGTCCAACTTAAATTCAAGTAACAATGTGAAACCTTCACATAATCAAATGGCACTTTATTCTTTCTTTTTTAAACAATTCGAAAATGTGAATCCTGTAAAGGAAGAAATAAACTTGCCATTGTATCGTACGTTGTGGATCAATCTCTTTGTAACAATGCAATTCTTTTCACGTTTTCTCACAAAAGTGTGAACTAGATGGGACGTAAACAATAGTACCATTTCCGATTATGTTAAATAAAACGTACAATGCAAATCATATGCACCCGCTTCAAAGTGCGACTTTTCTGTTCATAATTCAAGTGGACACAGTCGAAGGTTTCAGCTAATGTGGATGTAACAGTTTCCTTGGTTAACATACAGAAACGAAGACAAAGAAGAGTATTGTTCGACTGAAATGAAGGGGGAAGGAGTGACCACACTCTAGGAGCATCAAAAACCATGTTCTCGCTATAAAAATGCAATTAGTGAATTAAATAACATTTGGAAATTAATTATTCTTTCACACTGGCCGTGTGTAGGCTAAATTGTGGAAACGTAGAGTCAGATTGAAAAATTCAATGCCATAGCCGGGATTTGAACCACGGATCTTCTGGTTTCCGTCCAGCCGCACTACCATTGTGCTACTATGGCCAACGTGCCGATATGCCATTAAATTCTCCAACTGACTCGTATTTTCCCGGTAAACCACTTAGGAGTTCTCATAAACACATGAGACAACTACCTTAATGGCGACTTACTACATGTAAGTACTTTAAGGCCCGGGCTTTATAGTTAACCACTATTAGGTTAATTAATGGAAATTAATTATTCTTTCACACTGGCCGTGTGTAGGCTAAATTGTGGAAACGTAGAGTCAGATTGAAAAATTCAATGCCATAGCCGGGATTTGAACCACGGATCTTCTGGTTTCCGTCCAGCCGCACTACCATTGTGCTACTATGGCCAACGTGCCGATATGCCATTAAATTCTCCAACTGACTCGTATTTTCCCGGTAAACCACTTAGGAGTTCTCATAAACACATGAGACAACTACCTTAATGGCGACTTACTACATGTAAGTACTTTAAGGCCCGGGCTTTATAGTTAACCACTATTAGGTTAATTAATGGAAATTAATTATTCTTTCACACTGGCCGTGTGTAGGCTAAATTGTGGAAACGTAGAGTCAGATTGAAAAATTCAATGCCATAGCCGGGATTTGAACCACGGATCTTCTGGTTTCCGTCCAGCCGCACTACCATTGTGCTACTATGGCCAACGTGCCGATATGCCATTAAATTCTCCAACTGACTCGTATTTTCCCGGTAAACCACTTAGGAGTTCTCATAAACACATGAGACAACTACCTTAATGGCGACTTACTACATGTAAGTACTTTAAGGCCCGGGCTTTATAGTTAACCACTATTAGGTTAATTAATGGAAATTAATTATTCTTTCACACTGGCCGTGTGTAGGCTAAATTGTGGAAACGTAGAGTCAGATTGAAAAATTCAATGCCATAGCCGGGATTTGAACCACGGATCTTCTGGTTTCCGTCCAGCCGCACTACCATTGTGCTACTATGGCCAACGTGCCGATATGCCATTAAATTCTCCAACTGACTCGTATTTTCCCGGTAAACCACTTAGGAGTTCTCATAAACACATGAGACAACTACCTTAATGGCGACTTACTACATGTAAGTACTTTAAGGCCCGGGCTTTATAGTTAACCACTATTAGGTTAATTAATGGAAATTAATTATTCTTTCACACTGGCCGTGTGTAGGCTAAATTGTGGAAACGTAGAGTCAGATTGAAAAATTCAATGCCATAGCCGGGATTTGAACCACGGATCTTCTGGTTTCCGTCCAGCCGCACTACCATTGTGCTACTATGGCCAACGTGCCGATATGCCATTAAATTCTCCAACTGACTCGTATTTTCCCGGTAAACCACTTAGGAGTTCTCATAAACACATGAGACAACTACCTTAATGGCGACTTACTACATGTAAGTACTTTAAGGCCCGGGCTTTATAGTTAACCACTATTAGGTTAATTAATGGAAATTAATTATTCTTTCACACTGGCCGTGTGTAGGCTAAATTGTGGAAACGTAGAGTCAGATTGAAAAATTCAATGCCATAGCCGGGATTTGAACCACGGATCTTCTGGTTTCCGTCCAGCCGCACTACCATTGTGCTACTATGGCCAACGTGCCGATATGCCATTAAATTCTCCAACTGACTCGTATTTTCCCGGTAAACCACTTAGGAGTTCTCATAAACACATGAGACAACTACCTTAATGGCGACTTACTACATGTAAGTACTTTAAGGCCCGGGCTTTATAGTTAACCACTATTAGGTTAATTAATGGAAATTAATTATTCTTTCACACTGGCCGTGTGTAGGCTAAATTGTGGAAACGTAGAGTCAGATTGAAAAATTCAATGCCATAGCCGGGATTTGAACCACGGATCTTCTGGTTTCCGTCCAGCCGCACTACCATTGTGCTACTATGGCCAACGTGCCGATATGCCATTAAATTCTCCAACTGACTCGTATTTTCCCGGTAAACCACTTAGGAGTTCTCATAAACACATGAGACAACTACCTTAATGGCGACTTACTACATGTAAGTACTTTAAGGCCCGGGCTTTATAGTTAACCACTATTAGGTTAATTAATGGAAATTAATTATTCTTTCACACTGGCCGTGTGTAGGCTAAATTGTGGAAACGTAGAGTCAGATTGAAAAATTCAATGATGCCATTAAATTCTCCAACTGACTCGTATTTTCCCGGTAAACCACTTAGGAGTTCTCATAAACACATGAGACAACTACCTTAATGGCGACTTACTACATGTAAGTACTTTAAGGCCCGGGCTTTATAGTTAACCACTATTAGGTTAATTAATGGAAATTAATTATTCTTTCACACTGGCCGTGTGTAGGCTAAATTGTGGAAACGTAGAGTCAGATTGAAAAATTCAATGCCATAGCCGGGATTTGAACCACGGATCTTCTGGTTTCCGTCCAGCCGCACTACCATTGTGCTACTATGGCCAACGTGCCGATATGCCATTAAATTCTCCAACTGACTCGTATTTTCCCGGTAAACCACTTAGGAGTTCTCATAAACACATGAGACAACTACCTTAATGGCGACTTACTACATGTAAGTACTTTAAGGCCCGGGCTTTATAGTTAACCACTATTAGGTTAATTAATGGAAATTAATTATTCTTTCACACTGGCCGTGTGTAGGCTAAATTGTGGAAACGTAGAGTCAGATTGAAAAATTCAATGCCATAGCCGGGATTTGAACCACGGATCTTCTGGTTTCCGTCCAGCCGCACTACCATTGTGCTACTATGGCCAACGTGCCGATATGCCATTAAATTCTCCAACTGACTCGTATTTTCCCGGTAAACCACTTAGGAGTTCTCATAAACACATGAGACAACTACCTTAATGGCGACTTACTACATGTAAGTACTTTAAGGCCCGGGCTTTATAGTTAACCACTATTAGGTTAATTAATGGAAATTAATTATTCTTTCACACTGGCCGTGTGTAGGCTAAATTGTGGAAACGTAGAGTCAGATTGAAAAATGCAATGCCATAGCCGGGATTTGAACCACGGATCTTCTGGTTTCCGTCCAGCCGCACTACCATTGTGCTACTATGGCCAACGTGCCGATATGCCATTAAATTCTCCAACTGACTCGTATTTTCCCGGTAAACCACTTAGGAGTTCTCATAAACACATGAGACAACTACCTTAATGGCGACTTACTACATGTAAGTACTTTAAGGCCCGGGCTTTATAGTTAACCACTATTAGGTTAATTAATGGAAATTAATTATTCTTTCACACTGGCCGTGTGTAGGCTAAATTGTGGAAACGTAGAGTCAGATTGAAAAATTCAATGCCATAGCCGGGATTTGAACCACGGATCTTCTGGTTTCCGTCCAGCCGCACTACCATTGTGCTACTATGGCCAACGTGCCGATATGCACGTCTGACTCTACGTTTCCACAATTTAGCCTACACACGGCCAGTGTGAAAGAATAATTAATTTCCATTAATTAACCTAATAGTGGTTAACTATAAAGCCCGGGCCTTAAAGTACTTACATGTAGTAAGTCGCCATTAAGGTAGTTGTCTCATGTGTTTATGAGAACTCCTAAGTGGTTTACCGGGAAAATACGAGTCAGTTGGAGAATTTAATGGCATCATTGAATTTTTCAATCTGACTCTACGTTTCCACAATTTAGCCTACACACGGCCAGTGTGAAAGAATAATTAATTTCCATTAATTAACCTAATAGTGGTTAACTATAAAGCCCGGGCCTTAAAGTACTTACATGTAGTAAGTCGCCATTAAGGTAGTTGTCTCATGTGTTTATGAGAACTCCTAAGTGGTTTACCGGGAAAATACGAGTCAGTTGGAGAATTTAATGGCATATCGGCACGTTGGCCATAGTAGCACAATGGTAGTGCGGCTGGACGGAAACCAGAAGATCCGTGGTTCAAATCCCGGCTATGGCATTGAATTTTTCAATCTGACTCTACGTTTCCACAATTTAGCCTACACACGGCCAGTGTGAAAGAATAATTAATTTCCATTAATTAACCTAATAGTGGTTAACTATAAAGCCCGGGCCTTAAAGTACTTACATGTAGTAAGTCGCCATTAAGGTAGTTGTCTCATGTGTTTATGAGAACTCCTAAGTGGTTTACCGGGAAAATACGAGTCAGTTGGAGAATTTAATGGCATATCGGCACGTTGGCCATAGTAGCACAATGGTAGTGCGGCTGGACGGAAACCAGAAGATCCGTGGTTCAAATCCCGGCTATGGCATTGAATTTTTCAATCTGACTCTACGTTTCCACAATTTAGCCTACACACGGCCAGTGTGAAAGAATAATTAATTTCCATTAATTAACCTAATAGTGGTTAACTATAAAGCCCGGGCCTTAAAGTACTTACATGTAGTAAGTCGCCATTAAGGTAGTTGTCTCATGTGTTTATGAGAACTCCTAAGTGGTTTACCGGGAAAATACGAGTCAGTTGGAGAATTTAATGGCATCATTGAATTTTTCAATCTGACTCTACGTTTCCACAATTTAGCCTACACACGGCCAGTGTGAAAGAATAATTAATTTCCATTAATTAACCTAATAGTGGTTAACTATAAAGCCCGGGCCTTAAAGTACTTACATGTAGTAAGTCGCCATTAAGGTAGTTGTCTCATGTGTTTATGAGAACTCCTAAGTGGTTTACCGGGAAAATACGAGTCAGTTGGAGAATTTAATGGCATATCGGCACGTTGGCCATAGTAGCACAATGGTAGTGCGGCTGGACGGAAACCAGAAGATCCGTGGTTCAAATCCCGGCTATGGCATTGAATTTTTCAATCTGACTCTACGTTTCCACAATTTAGCCTACACACGGCCAGTGTGAAAGAATAATTAATTTCCATTAATTAACCTAATAGTGGTTAACTATAAAGCCCGGGCCTTAAAGTACTTACATGTAGTAAGTCGCCATTAAGGTAGTTGTCTCATGTGTTTATGAGAACTCCTAAGTGGTTTACCGGGAAAATACGAGTCAGTTGGAGAATTTAATGGCATATCGGCACGTTGGCCATAGTAGCACAATGGTAGTGCGGCTGGACGGAAACCAGAAGATCCGTGGTTCAAATCCCGGCTATGGCATTGAATTTTTCAATCTGACTCTACGTTTCCACAATTTAGCCTACACACGGCCAGTGTGAAAGAATAATTAATTTCCATTAATTAACCTAATAGTGGTTAACTATAAAGCCCGGGCCTTAAAGTACTTACATGTAGTAAGTCGCCATTAAGGTAGTTGTCTCATGTGTTTATGAGAACTCCTAAGTGGTTTACCGGGAAAATACGAGTCAGTTGGAGAATTTAATGGCATATCGGCACGTTGGCCATAGTAGCACAATGGTAGTGCGGCTGGACGGAAACCAGAAGATCCGTGGTTCAAATCCCGGCTATGGCATTGAATTTTTCAATCTGACTCTACGTTTCCACAATTTAGCCTACACACGGCCAGTGTGAAAGAATAATTAATTTCCATTAATTAACCTAATAGTGGTTAACTATAAAGCCCGGGCCTTAAAGTACTTACATGTAGTAAGTCGCCATTAAGGTAGTTGTCTCATGTGTTTATGAGAACTCCTAAGTGGTTTACCGGGAAAATACGAGTCAGTTGGAGAATTTAATGGCATATCGGCACGTTGGCCATAGTAGCACAATGGTAGTGCGGCTGGACGGAAACCAGAAGATCCGTGGTTCAAATCCCGGCTATGGCATTGAATTTTTCAATCTGACTCTACGTTTCCACAATTTAGCCTACACACGGCCAGTGTGAAAGAATAATTAATTTCCATTAATTAACCTAATAGTGGTTAACTATAAAGCCCGGGCCTTAAAGTACTTACATGTAGTAAGTCGCCATTAAGGTAGTTGTCTCATGTGTTTATGAGAACTCCTAAGTGGTTTACCGGGAAAATACGAGTCAGTTGGAGAATTTAATGGCATATCGGCACGTTGGCCATAGTAGCACAATGGTAGTGCGGCTGGACGGAAACCAGAAGATCCGTGGTTCAAATCCCGGCTATGGCATTGAATTTTTCAATCTGACTCTACGTTTCCACAATTTAGCCTACACACGGCCAGTGTGAAAGAATAATTAATTTCCATTAATTAACCTAATAGTGGTTAACTATAAAGCCCGGGCCTTAAAGTACTTACATGTAGTAAGTCGCCATTAAGGTAGTTGTCTCATGTGTTTATGAGAACTCCTAAGTGGTTTACCGGGAAAATACGAGTCAGTTGGAGAATTTAATGGCATATCGGCACGTTGGCCATAGTAGCACAATGGTAGTGCGGCTGGACGGAAACCAGAAGATCCGTGGTTCAAATCCCGGCTATGGCATTGAATTTTTCAATCTGACTCTACGTTTCCACAATTTAGCCTACACACGGCCAGTGTGAAAGAATAATTAATTTCCATTAATTAACCTAATAGTGGTTAACTATAAAGCCCGGGCCTTAAAGTACTTACATGTAGTAAGTCGCCATTAAGGTAGTTGTCTCATGTGTTTATGAGAACTCCTAAGTGGTTTACCGGGAAAATACGAGTCAGTTGGAGAATTTAATGGCATATCGGCACGTTGGCCATAGTAGCACAATGGTAGTGCGGCTGGACGGAAACCAGAAGATCCGTGGTTCAAATCCCGGCTATGGCATTGAATTTTTCAATCTGACTCTACGTTTCCACAATTTAGCCTACACACGGCCAGTGTGAAAGAATAATTAATTTCCATTAATTAACCTAATAGTGGTTAACTATAAAGCCCGGGCCTTAAAGTACTTACATGTAGTAAGTCGCCATTAAGGTAGTTGTCTCATGTGTTTATGAGAACTCCTAAGTGGTTTACCGGGAAAATACGAGTCAGTTGGAGAATTTAATGGCATATCGGCACGTTGGCCATAGTAGCACAATGGTAGTGCGGCTGGACGGAAACCAGAAGATCCGTGGTTCAAATCCCGGCTATGGCATTGAATTTTTCAATCTGACTCTACGTTTCCATAAATAACATTTGTTTCCTCAATTAAATGTCAGCAATTAAAGTGCGTGCCTTCAAGGTCACGGTGGAAGGAAAATGTGACAGTATCAGTGCAGGTTGACTCATATATGAAGATAGTCGAGCAAAAAACGGGCTGTGAGTGATTCCCGTTGTAAACACCGTACTGCTTTGTGGCCGTCAGAATATTCCTTTGAGTGGTATTAAGACGATGGAAGATTTTTGGATTCTCGAGTACAGAATTTAATATGGAAGGAAGATTTTGGTTACTTTTTAGATTTCAGATAGAAGCCTATGACGATATTGGCCTATTTGCTGGCAGACATGGACGTCGATTAACATTAAATAGCTTGCTAACCAACATTAAGATAGGCATTTGAAAATTGATTTCATATTATTATTTCGTTAGTGTAAAGACATAAACGAATATGTCATTGTTTTGTAGTATCTCGGTGTTTTGTGAATAACATAAGTTGCACTTTTATAAACATTATTTCGCGGAAAGCAGAGTGAGGACCATGCACATCTACATAGTTCACTGGTGAGTTTGGTATATTGCATTATTAAATGTTATATTGGTATTTTTGCAATTAATGTTACTAATGTAGAACTTTTAGTTTTAGAAAATTATAGTTGCTAAAGAGCTCAGCCCCGACTATCATTTTTCGTGATGAGCGCCTACTCTAGGCATTGACAATCTAGAGCAGTGTTTCTCAAAGTGTGGTCCGTGGACCCCCGGGGGTCCGCGAGGGTTCCCTTAAGTCAAATTATAATATTGAATTTATGTTACAGAAAACGTAGAATTGTATGTATTGAACCACCTATCCGCTCGGTGCCAAATTACATTTGTAACAGTTGGGAGCGTGTAGTACAGCGTTAAATAGCAGCGACGGAAGGTTGTTGAACTTGCTACCAAAGGACGTATAGTGGGCCCTTTCCAATCACCTATATGTCCGAGCAAACATTTTCAGTGTTGTGCAACATCAAGTAATTGAAGAGAAACAGACTTGCCAATGTACTTACCAACGGACTTAAGAGTAAATATCACTAACATTAAGCCCTGCTTAACTGAGCTTATTCAATAAAAAAAGTTGCATTGTTCACATTAATACATTCCAAAGAACAAAGTTTCCAGCTTTTGCCACGTAAACTGATTTTTTTAGTAACCCAATACTAACTTTGTTTAAATAGTGAACTCAGAACATTATGAATAACTTCTTTATATGTATAAAAATAGTTTTTTACATGGAAAATAAATTCATTTTTATAACATGTGCGTATTGTTATTAATCTTTGCGTAATCCAAAGAGTGTCGTATTTCAAATTTTTACTGCTGTAAGGCTAAAGTTAAATAAAAATCTAGATGGAAAAACTTGTATACAATTTACTTCTAAGTGAAAAACAAATAATTTTAATAAAGACAATTTAAAAATGTATTTTTCATTTAAAATATATTTTATATACAAGTTTAGATATTTTACTTAGTTTAACAATTTTTTAAATTTATTATTAATTAAATTTAAAACTAAATATACAAGAAAATATCTTAAATTGTGCATACAGTAATCATTTAAATTCCAATTATAACATTCTACTAAAAGTCGACTCGTTTATATGTAAATTGAGTTGCCAAACTATGGGGGTCCGCGAACAAGTTGTTAGATGATAAGGGGGTCCTTGAGGCAGAAGAGTTTGAGAAACACTGATCTAGAGGAAACAGTCAGGGAGAGTGACTTTGGCAAGCACAGTTATGCCCGATTTCATCAACAGATGTTAAGACTTATCACGAGTTTAGCAATAGTTAAAACAAAAATTGCATTTCACCGACTAATGTTAGCGTAACACTCGTGTTAAATCTCTTGTTAAACTAACAAGCCAAATTTCTGATTATAAGTCCTTAACAATGGTAAATAGCCAAGATGGCGAGCATGAACTCAGCTGTTGATGTAGGTTTGCTATATTTAAGACCGTCTAAATTGCATTCGTAATAGAGTATGGCCTATGTGGAGAAATGGTTTTGAGGAGCTATCAGAAGATAATTTTTTACGAAGGTATAGACTGTCAAAACATTTTGCTATGAAGGTTACTGCGGAAGTACAAGAGAGGTTAGAACGTGCATCGATCTCGCCTTTGCTTCAAGTATTATAATTACCTTGCGATTTTATAGTTCACTGAATTATATGGATAATACACTGTCCACTTCCCGTCTTGTAACGTTTAAGTCACTTCTCCTTCGCACCTCGTTTTAAATTTACGTAATACTGACAAGTTCGGTGCTTGTAGTAGTGACACATGCATTTGAATTAAATTCGTTTCCAATATTTTCCCCGTGACATCTTTCTCTTTTACATTCACCGCATCCGTTCTCTTATTTTCCACGATATCCTTACACTTCGTCACCAATTCAATTAACAATTCTTTCTCCATCGATGAGAAATTTGTCTCACGGCTTTATTTATGATATTGTTCATCCGCCATTTTTCAGCTTGTGCAGACGAAAATGAAAACAAAAGCGCATCTCAGCACGTTCAGAAAATAATGCGACTTCTATAGCTGTGATATTTACAAGTTTCTTGGCGTTAACACAGGTTTGTTAACATTTTCAGAAAAACAGGTTGGTGAAATACAAGAAATTTAACATTAATGTTATCGCTGTTACAATTGTTACATTACATTTGTTAACGTCGATTTTAACATCTGTTGGTGAAATCGGGCATTAATGGTACATTACGGCTGGTGTAGAGAAATGCCAGTAACTCAGTTGGAGCGATTGTGGTAATGCGACTTGAGCGTAACGGGACACGATATCGCTCCTCAAAATCTAATGTTCATAATAGGCGACACACCTTTAGCTTAGGCTAAGGTGCACGAGAATTGTTAAGTGTACCAGATTTTTCGGTTACGTACATACGTCCCTGGTCGCAGAAATGATCCCTATTTTCAGCGATCAAGACAATTTTTTTTAAATTGTCCGAATTTGTGTATGTTTACATTTGTCGGTATTTGACTTTGCACGCACGCACTATTGCGTCATTCGCTTGCCTCAGTTAGATATTGCATGCTCGTTTTTGTCTTCTGCTAATTAAGTTTGCATGCATGCCTGAAAAGCTGTGTCCAAAAAAGCGACAATAGAAAAAGTTTTTCTTATTTCAGTTCTCAGTAGTTAGTGATAAGTGCTGGCGAGGTTAACTGACCTGCGTCGCTGAGTGTTGTTCACACAATAGATGTGGCTTTAATTTTTAAGTTTGCTGCATTTATCTTCACGATGCCGGTGTGTTTTAGTTCGCAAGTTCATTAAAATGCTGCTGTTTTAATGAACAAGAGGAGTTTCCATTCATTAGAAAATGTTAAGAGAGCTGATGAAACTCTTTTCTGTTTTAAATGTTTTAGGTTGGTGATAGTGGAAGAACACTAGTGGAATTAAGGACGCTATTAAATCTAAGAATCAGTAAAGGGCCCTTCAGGCTGCTCACATCTCTGAGAAGCTTACCTTTCAAACTCCTGAGAAATCTAAAAATTAATATTTGGAATTGGTCGAAGTAAGGGAATTATCCGTGAAAAATAACCAGTTTTATATTTGATTTAACGTTACTTCTCAAATCTGACAGTATACTTAGCAAATTGCCAGAATTTTGAAGAAACATCAGTCCATGATTTGTACCTCTGAATTAATAGAGAAATATTCATTCACCTGAAAGAAGTTCACATGTGAACACCGTGGAAATGTATGCTAAGCAGGAGGTCATTTGAGAAATAGGCGATAAAATTGGTTCGTGCTTGCATTCATTATTTTGTATCAAATTCCGAGATAATTTTTTTGTGTGTATTTTACGTCCTCCAACGTTGAGACATATTGGACGATGAATGAAACTGGTGAAATGATGCTCAAATAGTCCGGGATTCATGGAGCTTAGAGTTACCCAACATTCGTCTATCAGGATAAGTGAAAACCCCGGAAAAACCTTATCCAGGTAACTCACCCTGACCGAGATTCGAACTCGGGACCTCTTGAACGTAAGGCAGATATGTTACCATCTACGCTACTGAGGCAGGCTAATATGATGATGATAATGATAATAATATAATATGATAATATAATAATACTAATAATAGTTTTAATAATAGTAATAATAATATAATGATGATGATGATGATGATGATGATGATGATGATGATGATGATGATGATGATGATGATGATGATGATGATGATAAGCATTTTTAAAAAGTTCGTGTTTGCTCAATTTCTTCTCGGGCAACAAGCCAGGTGAAAAGAAAAATAGAAATCGAGGTTTTGGGAGTGTGTATCTCTCCCATCATCAGGATATTTATAAAATGATATAACCACAAATGAAATACTGGATATAACACAACTATAAACAAAGACAAGACACTATCAAAATTTGCATTACTGAACAAAAGACTGTTTTCAGTAAATTAAATGCCAGGTCAGGAGGTGGCGTGAGTATAGAAAACTAATTGTGTCAAAGAAACGTAACTACTTAACTTGATGATCAAGCTGTATTGATCTTTGCTTCTTAAATCGACGGATTTCCCTTTTTAAGGCCGGTTTCCAAGAGAAGCTGAACTGAAATTCAGCATCACGATTAAGCGTGCTCCTCTCAGAGGAAATGGATAAAGCCTCCTTAATTCTCCGCTTCCAGTAACTGTCGCATATTGCCAATATGGTCGTCTCCCAAAAATTAGCTCTATGGTCGTTATCAAAACAATGTTCTACCAGTCCAGACTTCTCAGGTTGTATTAAACGAATGCTCCGTTCATGTTCGTTTATTCTGGTAGCGATGGTCCATGTGTAAATTAAAATTGAGGTTTTATTTATGGACGCTCTTTAATTTCTGTGGTTTTCACCGTTCCATACCATAGTGGGCATGGAATATCACTTAATTTTGCTCTGAGGCCTCTTTATGAGTCTTGAAGTTCTTTTACATGCCATAAATCAAAGTCATGGGACCATCCGCTTTACTTCCCTTCCAAACTAAGCCATGCTAAGGCCTTTTACAGCCCTGTACTTGTGTATCCGTTTGTGTGTGCGTGTGTGTTTGTGTGTGTGAACAGTATAACTCAAAAACGAATAGTCAAATTCTGCTACCCTAGACTAACATGTAAAAGTTGACTAATGGATTTGGTTAAATTACTATATGTTTAAGTTATATGCATGATAAATGAAGTGTATGAAATATACATAAATGAAATATATACGAGGGCTGTTCAATAAAGAATGATCATAATTTCTTACTGTCATAATTTTTCGCACTAAAATTCAACCGTATTATATTCTGTTAGCTAAATGTAAAGCAAACACACCGTTGTAGTTCCATTGTTGGAACTCCTGGTTCCCACCTGTGAGAACCAGGCAAGTTCAGACATGTTCAGTATCGCCTACCGCTGTAATGGAGGTAACACGCGAGGAACAATGTACGGCTTTGAAATTCTGCTTTCGTCTCAACAAATCTTCAGTTGAGGCCTATACAATGTTACAGGAGGCCTATGGAGAGTCAGTTCTTCCCTACAGCATAGCTCGAAGGTGGTTTAAAATGTTTAAAGAGGAGAGACAATCAATTTCAAAGGAAGGTAGACCCGGTGCTGCTGCCATTGTGAGAGAGCATCGACGAATTACCTTAAGATCACTTTCTGAAATACTGAACATTTCATTGGGTGCCACATTTCCGTGAAGCAGGCTGGATGCTGCACCACGATAATGCGTGGCCTCATATTGTCAATGTTGTTGCTAAATATCTTGCAAAAATCGACATGAAGTGTATCACTCACCCTCCCTATAGTCCGGATTAAGCCCCATGTAACTTTTTTCTATTCCCTAACTTGAAGAAACGCCTTCGTGGGAGGCATTATCCATCATCAGAAGCAGTGGTGAAGGCTGCGGAGGCTATTTTGAAGGATCTCTCACAAAATGGTTTCCAGTATGTCTTTGAAGACTTGCAGAAACGCTGGGACAAGTGCATGGTATTCAGGGGAGACTGTTTTGAGAATGAGCGTCAAAATTATGAGGATGAGTAAAGGTACGTTGTCACAAAAAATTGTGATCATTCTTTATTGAACAGTCCTCGTATTTAGAATTTTCTGAAAATTTCCAGGAAACTGCTCATTATCCTGAATGAACTTTTTGCATAACTCGAAACTGTAAGAGATAGACAAAATATTACTGCACAAAAAATTTATATCTCGTTAAAACCACTGACTACTCTTGACTTGCTATATAGAGACGTAACTGATCACAAAAATATGAAAAATATTCATCACAGAGCGGCCGATTAACCTAAAGCTGACTTCAGTCAAACTTTTAAATAAAACAGTTAAAATTCATATGTGTATATTTATTTTGTTTTAATTTCCGTCCTCCAACGTCACGTCATATAGGACTGTGATTGAAAGTGGTGAAATGATGCTCAAATGAGCCCAGGATCCATAGAGCTAAGAGTTATCCGACATTCGTCTTTAAGGACAAGGGAAACCCAAGGAAAAAACCTTATACAGGTAGCTTACCCTGACCGAGATTCCAGCTTGGGACCTCTTGAACGTCAGGCAGACACGCTACCAGCTACGCTACCGAGGCGGGCATTTATTTAATTCCAATACTACTATTAAGCATATTTCATTTTTTCAATTGCAGATCAATTCTTCGGAGTTTTTCTTATACACCGATACTTCCTCTTAAAATTGAGGAGCGTTTAATCACAGACTTTCAAGGACAACATTCCCAATTCCATTAATGCAAGCGCAGTAAGCTTCTCCTGACCTTGAGAGCCACGAAGCCGACTTAATTCTCTTCAGGCTGAAAATGACCTTTCCGCAGTGACACTTGTTTCTGGGTCTAAATGAACACAAATGATACATTTGTATAGTTCTGTCACACTGTTTCTTTCTCATATCTTTTGTCTTTATATGCAATTTGTATTATGCATTTTATTTGAGCCTTTTTCATGTTCAGTTTAAAGAAAATGCTAACTTTCATTGGAATGAATTTAAATTTCTTGACTTTAGTTGCTTAAAATGGATTCTTTAGGTAGGAAACTTAAAGTATTTTCCATAATTTTCCTGCAGTGATTTACAAATTTTCAGAATAAATTATAAAAACAATGGAAAACTGAGAAGAATCCAGCAAGCCCATGAGCTTCAATATGAAATTCTCAAAAAGCATCTGTCTTGTATTTAACATAGTAACATTTAATTCTTCATCATAGAGTACGTAAATGTCATGTTTTCTTTAGGGAGTAATATATGTGATCTTTTATATAGCGGACATCATTTTGCAATAAATTCATTTATGTCTTCAAAAATCTCCTTAAAATTATTTCAAAGCCGTCAGTGTGCGTTTAAGATGTTTGAATTTGTTTATTATACGAGGCGTGTACGTAGAATAAGGTCTCCAGGGCGCTGGAGCCGTGAGGAACGCAATTACACGAGATCCGGCAACACTGGCGTGTAGCTTGGTTTCACTCCTTCAAATACCCACACAACGAACCCGTTGCAACCATTAGTCTTGGCTGGGCAGCCGTTTGCGATGGAGCTTCCTATCACTTCCGCCGCCAAGTGCGAGTTGCGTGCAGTGATCCATTTTTGAGTGCCAAGGGCCTAACCCCCACTGAAATACATCGTCAGTTATGTGAAGTCTATGGGCCTTAGTGTATGGACGTCAAAAACGTGCGAAAGTGGGTCAGAGAAGTCAAAAACGCGCGTACAGACGTCCATGACGAACCGTGTTCTGATCGGCCTTCGGTTTAACCGAAACAATTGCAAAAGTGCAGCAAGAAATGCTTAAAGATTGGCGTGTGACAGTTCGCGAGCTGTGCGAACTTATCCCTGAAGTCAGTAAGACTACCATTGACAAGGTTTTGACCGAACATTTGCATTATTGCAAGGTGTGTGCGAGGTGGGTCCCCAAAATACTCACCGAAGACCACCCATCCTCCCTACAGCCCAGACGTAGCACCTAGTGATTATCATCTGTTTCCTGAGTTGAAGTCACACCTGGGTGGAACACATTTACAGACCGACGATGATTTGAAAAGCGAGGTTGAGCGAGAGAGTGGCGGGAGAGTGCTATGATAAGGGTATACAAAAACTGCCACAGCGCATGCAAAAGTGCATCGATCGGAATGGCGATTACGTTGAACCTTTCTATCAAAGTAACATTCATTGACAATAAACATGTTTTCTGTATGAAATTGGATACCTTATTTTACGGACTAACCTTGTATATCAGAAAACATGAGAAAGTTAAAATCAAAGCATGTCAGAATGCTTAGAAGACTTCTGGCACTCAGGATCAAAATGATGTAGCCAAGTTTTATCAGCAGTGATTACGTGTGAAAGAAACTCTGGATCTTCCTCTAACATCAACTTTAACTGCGTGTTACCTCTATTATAGCGGTAGGCGATACTGAACGTGCCTGAATGTGCCTGCATCTCACAGGCAGGAACCAGGAGTACCAACAATGAAACTACTACGGCGTGTTTGTTTCACATTAAGCTAACAGAATATAATAAGATTGAATTTTAGTGCGAAAAATTATGATCGTAAAAAAATTATGATCATAGTTTATTGAACAGGCCTCGTACTTAAAAGTAAAATTAATAATGCAAAATATGCAATAAGTATCGACACATAAGAGGGTCGGCAGATAAATACCAGGTCTCACAATAAAAATAATTAAACTTTGTTTCTTTGTCTCTCAACATAACCTCCAGAAAGGCTAATACATTTGTCATATCGATGTTCTAATTTAATTAAGTCATCTCTGTAGTGCGATTTATCATGATTCTCATGTTTACCTCATCAATGACCTCGTTGCTGTGAAATATTCGTCCGCCAAGAAGTTTTATGATGTTCGGGAACAGGTGGTAATCACTGGGTGCTAGATCTGGCAAATATGGTGGATATTCAAGCAATTGGAACTTCAATTCGCACATTTTTCCCATTGCAATAACTGAATGATGGGCAGGAGCATTGTTGTGAAGAAACAAGATTTTGTTCTTTGACAAATGAGATCATTTTCATTTCACCCCATCACACAAACATTGCAGTAAGCTTGTGTAGTAGTCACCAGTGATACGTTTAACCTTTTCTAAGTAATCAATAAAAATAATTCCCTGTGCATCTCAGAAAACACTTGCCATAACCTTGTTAGCTGACAGAATTGAAGTTTCCTTTTTGGAGTTGGTTCTCCTGGCGTAATCCACTGTTTTGACTGTGATTCACTTTCTGGAGTGTAGTGATGTATCTAATTTTCATCTATGGTAATCAGCTGTCTCAAAAATTCACTGACATTTTTACGGTAGAGCTCCAAATTCTTAAAGAAACAGTTTATCTTTGCAACTTTTGATAGGTGTCAACAAATTCGGCACCCATCTTGCACACACATTGTGAAACCCTAAAACATTATTTAAAGTACCATCTGCCAGTTCTTTTGATATGTTTACAGCCTCTGCTGTCTCAAAAGACTTAAATTTTCGTACTTCCAGTACTAAACGATGAATTTTATCAAGAATCTCTGGAGTTGTGACTTCTACTGGGCGTCCAGTACTCATCACTAGTGCTCGTACGTCCCATTTTAAACTCTGCAATCCACCTTTTAATCATTTTATATAAAGGGGAAGAGTCCTTCAATGTACTGTCCATTTTCTCCTTGATTTCTTTAGGCGTTACGCCTTTCAAATGGAAGTATTTAATCACTGCTCGTTTTTCCAGATTCTCAATTTTCGTGAAACATCTACACTTGTTTTGTTTAAAATGCTGTCATTCAAAAGCTAAATAAGCTATGTAACTATGGATACAAGCTAGTCTAGAGTTAAACTATATGATGCTATCCGTCAAACTACCCCAGTAGCGCCACCTCAATATGAGGCCCTGGACTTATCAGCCAACATTTTTTCTTTCCCCCCTTTTTTTCATTCACGTCCTCCAACTTTCTCATATCGGACGATGAATAGCATGACTGAAGTGATGCTCAAATGGGCCCAGGATCCATAGAGCTTAGAGTTATCCAACATTCGTCTTTCAGGATAAGGGAAACCCCCGGAAAAACCTTATCCAGGTAACTCACCCTGACCGAGATTCGAACTCGAGACTTCTTGAACGTGAGACAGACAAGGACCCTGGTAAATCGCATCAATGGTAGAGTCGCTACTGGCTAAAATAGAAAATTTACGTCTGATAATTTTTGTTTTGTTTATTTTTTTGAGGAGTGAACTATTTCGGAGAATAATTCCTTGTCATACGAATTTTCCAATACTTATAATTTTCCCAAATGGGAAGTTTCTTTTTCCTTTCTCTTGCACATGCAAAGAGTGGAAATTTCATTGAAAAAACGAAATTTCAACGCAATTGCATAGCGACCAGCTTTATAAGACTTGACTATCCCTTACAGCTGGTATCTCCTTTGCACGTGCAAGAAAATCAGTAATAAGGTAATTTCTGCAAATGTTTATCTCGATTAACAATAAGTAGATAGAGCTATGAGCGTTTCTGAGATTAGTTTGAACAAAAGAAGATAAAGTCATGTGTAGAACGTCAGAGCCTTTATCTCTATGCCATCCAAAGAGAACGGAGCTTCAAAGCCGTCACATAACTACCAGGTTGAAAGGATTTGTCTATTGCTTAAGCCTATTTTTCTCATATACTATATGGCAAAGCAAGAAAGCGTATCGGGAAAAAATTGCAGCACAAAGATGTTTACCTCAGCTTATCGCACATACACGGTGAGATATAATCATGTCTTCTGGACAGCAATGTGTCATACACCTGCAGGCGCGAGAAATCATATCATATAAATACATGCAGCTTCCAATCGCTCTGTTTGTGTTTCGTAACTTATTGTATACCAACCTACTAATATTTCACCCTTTTATCGACCAGATAAAACCTGATAAGGGACGATGGCAGCGCTTGTCACCTGAAGGTCGATATGCCTCATGCTTATCTCTTCTATTATTATTATTATTATTATTATTATTATTATTATTATTATTATTATTATTATTATTATTATTATTATTATTATTATTATTATTATTATTATTATTATTATTATTATTATTATTATTATTATTATTATTATTATTATTATTATTATTATTATTATTATTATTATTATTATTATTATTATTATTATTATTATTATTATTATTATTATTATTATTATTATTATTATTATTATTATTATTATTATTATTATTATTATTATTATTATTATTATTATTATTATTATTATTATTATTATTATTATTATTATTATTATTTTGACTAATTTACGTCCTCCAACGTTAAGTCATATCGGATGATGAATGAATTGGGTGAAATGATGCTCAAATGAGTCCGGGGTCCCTGGAGCATAGAACCACCTGACATTCGTCTTTCAGGATAAGGAAAAATCCCGGAAAAAAACCTTATCCAGGTAACTCACCCAAAACGAGATTCGAATTCGGGACCTCTTGAACGTGAGGCAGACACGCTAGCATCTACGCTTTGTTAGCTTAACACTTGTGTTAAACCACTTGTTAAACTAACAAGCCGTATTTCTGTTGTTAACTCCTTAACAATTGTAGAATTGTCAAGATGGAGGGCGTGAACCCAGCTTTTGATATCGATTTGCTATATTTAGACCGCCTATATGGCATTCGTAATACAGAAAGGCCTATGAGAAGAAATGATTTTGAGGATTTATCAGAAGATTTTCTACGGAGGTATAGACTTGGAAAGAAGTTGTTATGAAGGTTGTTGAAGTACAAGAGAGGTTGGAACATGCGTCGAATAGGAACATGCCAACTCGCCTTTGCTTCAAGTATTATAACTAGACCGCGAACAAAATGCTGTTGGAGGCGTGGCTTACCAACACTGGAGGTTTCTAGCTTTCCCCAGCTACCATCATTCTTAGATAGCCTCTCCTCCATCGCGCGGACTGCTCTGGTCATGTTTCATTCGCTGTTACATTTACTCTTTGCATTTTCTACCTAATCACTGCGTTGTTCCTCAGGGTTTAAAGAAACTGTGTTTCTAGCTAATTTTGGATCGATTGTGAGGTCCTGTCTGAGGTAATTATTTTCTATTAACTATGAAAATCAAAACGGTATTAAAATACACTCGTTTCGTGTGGTTTTCGCTCTGTCGCATGCAGAAAGTCACGTGATACTTGGGTATCGAGAAGGAGAGAATGATCTCCTAGCGCATGCGCAAACCGACCGAATTTTGTTTGCAGTCTACCTGTAATAACTTTGCGACTGTATAATGGTCGCCAAACTAGAATGTGATTGACAATTAGTAACCACATGGAATAACGGTCTAAATAAATGGGAGGGGATGAGTACGTCATAACGGTTGTCATAGTAACGATTAAAATGGCTAATTAGAGTCGAGACGTTTCCATGACAACGTTAGACGCTAAACTTTAGTTGCCGATATTCTAACACGTGCTTAGCATGAACTGCGGGTGAGCAAGCTACGCAAATGCTGCAGTAAATACAATGCCTAGGTTTTTATTTCTCTTCTGATAACGCTGCATAAAAAAAATGCTCTCACAGTGAGAGATCCTGTACTGGCAAGTTACTTTGCATTTTATTTGTGGCAATTTGCCTTGGTTTACGCGTGCCTGAGTCCGTGTATCTGAGCGCGTGTTGTGATCATTTACAATTGTGTTTAATGAATGTTTAATATGTCTAAATATAGTGACAAGTGAAAACCTGAACGTGCTCGGAAAACCAAATAAAACTGTATTTGGTAAAGGTATTCCAATTAAAGAACATACACGGGAAATAATATGCTCTGTGAGAGAATACTTCGATGAGGAGAAATTGAAAGGGCAGTCTATTATTCCATTCTCTAAGGTGCTTGATAGGACTTCACGTGCGTAGGTATCAGTAAGGGCATTAAGGTTAAGACTGGGATAGAAAAGTATTTTAAAGAAGAAAGTTAGACATTGGGGTATAAATTAGAAACTACCGGGAAAAATTATGTAAGCGGCATTTTCCCACTTCAATAAGCATCAAAATGTCACAGGTATGCCTCTTTTGTTACGATGATCTTTACATTGATGTGCTCTTGCATGTTCTAGTGTTTGCACGTAGATCCACGACTTTTCTATCGTCTTTGTGTATAGTATAATAATAATAATAATAATAATAATAATAATAATAATAATAATAATAATAATAATAATAATAATAATAATAATAATAATAATAATAATAATAATAATAATAATAATAATAATAATAATAATAATAATAATAATAATAATAATAATAATAATAATAATAATAATAATAATAATAATAATAATAATAATAATAATAATAATAATAATAATAATAATAATAATAATAATAATAATAATAATAATAATAATAATAATAATAATAATAATAATAATAATAATAATAATAATAATAATAATAATAATAATAATAATAATAATAATAATAATAATAATAATAATAATAATAATAATAATAATAATAATAATAATAATAATAATAATAATAATAATAATAATAATAATAATAATAATAATAATAATAATAATAATAATAATAATAATAATAATAATAATAATAATAATAACAATAATAATAAAATACCCATTGCAGTCGCAACTGAATCACCTTCGCACGCGTAGTGCTATCGCGCTCTTCACGTGGCAGCAATAAGCGGCAACGTCGCCTACTTCTCCGTACGAAATGTCAATCACTTTCTAGATTGGCGACCAGTATAATTCTGTGGATCATACATTGTCCACCTCTCGTCTTGAATCGTTCAAGTCACTCGTCCCTTCTGTCCTTCGCACCTCGTTTTAAATTCACGTAATATTGACGAAGTTGCTTCGTGCTTCTGGTTGGGAAATTAGATTCATTTCCAATTTTTTTCCCACGTCACAACTTTCTCTTTCACATTTACCGTATCTGTCCTGTTATTTTACACAATATCCTTATTTAGTTACTAATTCAATTGACAATTCTTTCTCGATTGATGAGAAATTTGTCCCACGACTTCTCTTCTGCAAGTCAGAAGAAAGAAAACCCAAACAATATTTAGAAGCAAGACCAGAAGGTAAAAGAATTAGGAGAAGGCCACGCATGTTGTATCAGGAATACATTGAGAAGTTGGGGAAGGATAGAGGGAAAAGAATGACAGAAATGAAGAGAATGATAATGGACCGAGAAAAGTGGAGGAAATGGGTAAAAGAGGCTTGTACTCCACGCTTAACAGCACAAAGGAGTTAGAGAAAGAAGAAGAAGAAGAAGAAGAAGAAGAAGAAGAAGAAGAAGAAGAAGAAGAAGAAGAAGAAGAAGAAGAAGAAGAAGAAGAAGAAGAAGAAGAAGAAGAAGAAGAAGACTTCTCTTTTAATTTTGTTCACCCACTATTTTCCAGCTGTAAACGAAAATAAAAACAAAAGAGCATCTTAGTACATTCAGAAGATAATACGATTCATCCACAGCCTTCTTTCTATATCTGTAATATTTACAAGTCTCTCAGCGTTAACACGTTGTTTGTTACATTTTCAGAAAACAAGTGCGTGCAATGCAGGGATTTTAAAGAATTTGTTAATACTGTGACAATTGTTACGTTACATTTCTTAATATCGATTTTTAACATCTGTTGGTGAAATCGGGCAATAAATGTGTAGTGTTTAACGCCCGCTTTTACTACATACGGCACCGCAGGCGGTGACACTGATGATACATGAGATGAAGATGGAGCACCGGTGGAATGAGATGGCGGGGGAAACCGGAGGTCCCGGAGAAAACCCGCCCCAACGCCGTGTTGTCCACCACAAATCTCACTTTGCAGTCGCCTGGGATCGAACCCGGGCCGCCTTGGTGTGAGCCAAGCGGTCTAACCACTGAGCCACGGCGCGGCCTGAAATCGGGCATATATCTTTTAAAATAAAATGTAAAGGATAGGGTGGAATGAATTGATTTTCTTGAAAATATCGTGTTATAGTCTTGGGAGATGCTCTGAACATTAATACCAAATTTGTTATTTCTTTATGACTTTTCCTTCTCTCTCTCTCTCTCTCTCTCTCTCTCTCTCTCTCTCTCTCTCTCTCTCTCTCTCTCTCTCTCTCTCTCGCTGTCTCTCTCTCTAACAGATATCAAAACTAGCATTTCCGATGAACGGCTGAATACAATGCTTTCTCTTACCTACTTAAGACAGGTGTAACCGAAAGTAGTACAAATTGTAATGCAATCATAAAATGTAAATAAAATTAAGTGCAGTACAATTAAATACCATATTTGTAATAAGCTTACAAAAATGTGCTAGAAATCCACATTAGAAAAGAAAGCAATAAGCGCTTCAAGAAGTCAGTTATGTTTGGTTGACTGTCCATGATGATTAAAATCCATGATGCTATTTCGAACTTCGAACGTCTTCCTATGCTAATTAAAAATAAATAAATGAAATAAATAAATAAAAATAAATGGAAAAGAAAAATCAAACATCTGTTGATCATGTTTGGGTAACTCCTTTTGTCAGCAGATCTGTCAAGCAGCTCCATGATGTTAATACAAATTAACACTTTGATTTAATATACTTAGCCCTTTTAAGGAGCCTTATGCCAATTCTGTGGAGACATTCAACAGATATTGTCACGTGAATGGTTGAGGAATGATTGGAAACACATCAAATTTTAGAAATTTGTTATTTAAAGCTTATTTCCTGTGTCTTGACTTGCTTGCACATTTTCCAAAGTATCTTAAGTCCTTATTTCTGCTGGCCCTTGCGGCATACTCCAGTGCCATTAAGTTGCAAAACCACATATTATTTAAATTGTTTGGGTTCTTGTGGTTGAAATTTGGAGCTATGAGTTCTCTTCTCAGGTGAATGGTTATAGGACAATGGGTTTGTAGATGTTGGTTGCCCAATAGAATCAATAATTCTCAGATGACTGTGAAATGTTGTTTAATTATCTTGTAGTGTGTTTGTTCCATTAAGATTGAGTTGCAACGGTGACCACTTCCAATTAAATTCTACCAACGTATTACATTTTCTTCTCCCGACTAATACGTCTGACTTCTTCAAGTATGATGTAGCAAGTCTTTTACTAAATGTTACATTTTCTTCTCCCGACCGACACTAACACGTCTCACCTCTTGAAGAACGATCTAGCAAGTAAATTTCCCCGACTTCGTGTATCAGTTTGAACCTAATTCTGCTCCCCACTCTCATTTATCACATGACCAAAATAGCTCACCCTTCTCTCCATTTTTCAAATTTTACATTATTATTGGTTTCTGATTTATTTCGATTTATTTTTCATTGGTTTCCAAAACTCATCTAACTCATTTACTTAACGCCTACCCTGAGTTCGGACACGCCTACCCTGGGCTCTTTGTAACGGTATACATCGTTATCACATCAGCAAACATGCTTCATCGCACCCTGAAAACCTTTTTGTCTCAATGCATTCCTAGCTACTAGCTATCTATAGTTCTAAGACGTTCAACCCTTTCTGACACAAAGAAGGTAACGGTCCTCTTTCCTGTCGCTTACAGCGTGTAGATTTTACCCGAGTATTCTTCCCTACCTTGCCTTGATGCTGACATGCCTTGTTATATTCAATTATGTTCTTTACTCCTCATTCTTTAATTAAACCGCAATTTTATTCATCATCCTAACCATTCTAATTTCATATTAATATAATAAGATTTCTTTATATTGGTTTATCAAAGCATTAGTTATTATTAATTAATATTCCTTTCTTCAATATCGAGATTTCTATTCATTTGTTGCCTCCTAATCGCTGTATGATACTGACTGCGGTTACACCCTCACAATAAATGAATGCGATATTTCACACGACATCAGCTTATGACATCGACTTCCTGTTTGCCCATATCGACCACGAGCAGGTGGTCGGATGCTGAATCGGATGCTGAAACAGCATTCTATGTCAGCTAAAACGTTCTAAGACCCATGGGAATGCTTACGTTTGCTTGGGATATGCAGAACTTCTGGCGTCGGATTCACCTTGGGATGACATATTGGAAGGGTCTATATTTAAGGGCTGCAGCAGCCGAGTCCAGTCAGTTGAGTACAGTCTTCTCCTTAGAGTCTCTCTTGGTCGTCGTGAGGGCAAACAGGTTAACGAACGTCGCTTCCTCAATGTGCACTACATACAATCCTCAAGGTAAACCCGAATGGCAATATTCCCCTGTTTGGGAATACCTTATACTTAACATTAATAATTAAAATTTGGTAAATTGGGATACAATGGGACTAAGTGTTGTCTCTACCGAGCAGGATGGCTCAAGCGGTTTCGTCTGTCGGCCGCATTCAGGAGACCCAGGTTCGACTCCTATGGGCGACCTACCTAACCCATGTTTTTTCCGGGGATTCCCCGGGTCGCCGGGCGAATGCTGGGTAAGTTAATTACATCCCCATTTCCTCTCCATTATCATTTCGTATCATCCCTCATCTGGTGGTCTCTTTCAAAGTAGAAGTGTCGGTGGGAGTCTCAGCGGTGCATGAGAGGATGATATACTCTAAGCAAACTACTTCCTCCTCCGGTAGGTCGATTGCTGGTCTCCGAACCGGCTGCTGAGACCGTTTCCGAACCACAATAAGGAGGAATGTCCGTTGTCCTGGCCTACTGGAGGAGGTTTCTAAGCAAAATATAGGGACCCTGCCCTCTGCACTGTCGTGTCTCCTTGAGACGGCCGTCCTCTGTCTTCCTCCCGGGGATACCAAACTTGGGGGCATAGGTACAATAGATCAAAAATGGTTGCAGTGCCGAATCCCGTCCGTAGTAATCCTAATCCTAAGTGTTGTCTCTACTTTGCTCTACCATCTGGCTCCCATCCTTTCAGTTGCGACCTTAAGTAGATTGCACTTTATGATGCAGTCGTCCACGTTACGTTTCCATAACGTAACAATATACATACTTAAAACGAATATTACATTCTTGAAATTGAAGGCCAGGACTTTTCACTAAAACAATAAATTTATAACGATAGTGAAGGAAACAAAAGGAAGCTGACCGCAGTAAAACAAGGAATAGAAACTAATGCTTATAGATAAAAAATTATCTTATCAGCTTATTTCTGTGTTTAAATGCATTCCATGATTGTAATCGATAACGATAAGAACACCACATTTAAGTAATGAAGCGTGACCAGCAGAAATCGTTTGCTGAATTTCTATAGCTGTTTAAGAGTCAAATATTAAGGGTAGAAAAACAAATAGTAGGTATATACTGTTTATCACATCACATCAGCACATTATTGGCTTGGCTGATTCGTTAGATCTATTAACTCTCATCAAGGTGGCCCGGGTTGGATCCCATGCGCCCGCAGAGTGAGATTTGTGATGGACAGTACGGTGCTGGGGCGGGTTTTCTTCGGGATCTCCGGTTTCCCCACCGGTGTTTCATCTCCATCTCATGTATCATCAGTGTCACCGTCTGCGGTGCCGTATATAGTAAAAGCGGGCGTTAAACACACACTACGGCAGTTAATTGTTCTTTCACACTAGCAGCCTGTAGGACACACTATGAAAGGATATAGCCAGACTGAACAATTCAGTGTCATTAATTACCATAGCCGGGATTTAAACCACGGATCTTCTGGTCTCCGTTCCAGCCGCTCTAAAGCATTGAGCTACTATGACCAACGTGCCAACATGACATTAAATTCTCCAACTGACTCGTATTTTTCCCAGTAAACCACTAGGAGTTCTCATAAACACATGAGACAACTACCTTAATGGTGGCTTACTGTGCTGTAAGTACTTTAAGACCCGGGCTTTATAGTTCGGACCACTATTAGGTCAATTGTGGCATTGAATTTTTCACTCTGGCTCTACCCTTTCATAGTGCGTCCTACACATGGGCTAGTGTGAAAGAACAATTAATTTCCATTAATTGTACCTAATAGTGGTCCGAACTATAAAGCCCGGGTCTTAAAATACTTACAGCATAGTAAGTCGTCATTAAGATAGTTGTCTCGTGTGTATATGAGACCTCCTAGTGGTTTACCGGGAAACCCACGTGTCAGTTGGAGAATTTAATGTCATGTTGGCACGTTGGCCATAGTAGTTCAATGGTTTAAAGTGGCTGGAACGGAGACCAGAAGATCCGTGGTTCAAATCCCGGCTATGGCATTGAATTTTTTAGTCTGGCTCTACCCTTTCACTACACACTACACAATATTGGTACCTACATGATGGGATCATATCAGAGTCGTACAATTTTATCTTAAGTTTCAGTTTTAAGGTGAATTCTTTTTTAAAATAATCCAAGATTGCAAGCTGCATATTAGTCTATTTTCTATCCGTCTTAGCACTTAATTTTTTTTTTTTTTTTTACTTTTTCTACTATGCTGATACCTATAGTTCGTAAAACAAGTATTGCATTCCACCAAAAAACTTTCAATTTAAATATTTCACCCGAAGTGCACATTTTAAAGCTACAGAATCAAAAAGAAGTATTTTATAAAAGTACCTGAATATCTTCCAAGGAAGGTTTGCAAGCTAATCTGTCCACCACAAACTGCTCTTTGGTTTCATATTTGCTAAAAAAAATAGCAATGTGGATCTTTATTAAAATAACATGTTTTAGGATATTTGCAAGATCAATAAAATACGCAACAAGAATGTTCTGGGAAGTAAGCTTTCTTATTTCTAAATGATTTTTGTGTAATCGGTAAAGCGTAAGAGCTTGGCAAAATTTTACTAAAGAAAATATATAGATTACGTTAAAGACACTTAAATGTATGGTTTTCATATATGGGTACACATATTTATTTATATGTTTTGTGAAGTATAATTATGTCCGGGATTTTGGTTTGAATTTCAAAATAATCAACTAGTAAGTCGCTGTTCTTTTGTTTTCTCGCGTTTATGCGAAGAGCTCGGAGTTTTAAGGCCACTAGTTCTTTATAAATCTGACTATCGCTTTACCCACTGAATGTTACAACAAAAGATGCTAATGTGAATCGACATTTTATCTGTTTTAACAAGAAGTACTTAGAATAATAGGCGATTTTCAGAATAAGTTTTAGCAGGATTATTAGAGAATGTCATGTGAATGAGCATATCAGATTTATATATAAATTTAGCAGAACTCCGTGTGAGACTCAATGGATTACTACACATTTGAGTTTTCCAACTTGAGGTGATATTTTGGTCTGCCAAAAAATGGTTATTTATGAACAGGACGTTGTAAAATGTTTAGACATATTAAATAAAATTTAATAGATAATTAAATGAACGGGATCCCTAACAAGATAGTGCCGGTTTGCATTTTGGAGGTCCTAGCTTCGGGCCCCTTATACCGACTGGACTGAACTGGACTACGCTACGGAGGATCCAAACTTGGTCTGTTGTACCTATGACTCAAGTGGCTACTCCAGGAAGGAAGGATGAAGTGAGAAGTGACAGTGGGTGGCCGTCTTAAGGAGTCACGACAGTGCAGAGGTCATGTCTCTACACCCTCCCTGGCAGGCCAGCACTACCGACAGCTTACCCTACTGTGGTTCATACACAGACTCTGGCGACACTTCTACCCTGAAAGAGACCATCAGATGAGAGGTGATGTGAAATAATAATGGGATAAAATGGAGGTACGAAATTTGGGGGGTGTAGTTAACCTACCCTGCATCTGCCTGGTGACCTGGACTTGCGGACCACAGACGAAATTTCTGAGCCATCCCGCTCGGTTTCCCTTACACCAACTAGCCTGATACTTTTCCCTGGTATTTTCAAACGGTAGGCAAGTGCTGGGCTAGACATATACTAGGTACCAAGATTTTACCTGTCTTTCGTTTTCTCTTATGACGCAGGGTTGGGCGTCTTGGTGATAGTATACAGCACCTTCTATCCCTAAGAACAGGATAACTTTGACAAGGTGACCGGGATTGTTTAATCTGGAAACGTTATAAACCCTGCAGCACTGAACTTGCCATCATTAGATACAGCAACCGATCGTATTTTCTCGCCTCCCAGACATTTAGTAGAAGCAATGAGCGCAATGTTGAAACTTTTCTGTTTCTAATGCATGTCTTAATCCTTGTCAGTTAGCTAGGGGATATAGGTACATAATATTAAATGTGGCGGATTGAAAGCTAATATGAGTAAAACTGAATATTTGAAGATAGGTGGAATTGGACGAGACATCAAGCTTCCCCAAGGAATAATTAAGTCGGTAAAAGAATTTAAATATTTGGGATCAATTCATGAATCTGGAAATTGTAAAGCAGATGTAAATAATGGAATAAGACAGAGTGGAGGAGCAATAAAGATGAATTGAGTATTATGGAGTAAGGAAATAACAATGTAATCAAAAAAGAGAATTCTTCTGGTCATATTAGAGAGCATATTGACATATGGGGCATAGGGCTGGAGTGTATTGGAGAGTCAAAAAGGTAAGATACAAGCAGTTGAAGTGGAAGGAATAAGGAGGAGTGTCAGAGTATCCAGGTTGGAGAGGAGAAGGAAAGAAGATATTAGAAAGAGTTAATGCATATGGAAGAATCAGTGATTGAAAGAACTGAGAGTCAAACACTATAGTGGTATGGTCACGTGAGAAGGATGGCAGGAAAGAGGTGGCCAAATATGATACTACAGTGGTCTCCAGCTGGTAGAAGGAAACGGAGCTAGCCTAAAACTTCGTGAAAATCTGGAATAGTGCGGATGATTGGCGAACGGAAGTTGATTGAAGGAGAATGGAAGGATAAGCACATATTGAGGTTGGGATTAAAAGAAACCGCTGAAAAGTGGAGAAGCTTCTAAAAGTAAAGTAATTTTAAACGTGCTTTTCAGTATCACATTTTTAAATAACTAATATATAAATCTCATGTAGAAAAGAAGGTTATCTTTTACTCAAATGTAGTTACTATATATTTATATTCCAGTTCAAAGAACATTCCATCCAAGAATTTGATATCAGTACTTCACTGAAAATACATGCTTTTAGGATCATGAATGCAAAAACAAAAACTTTTTTAAGTATTTGTGTATGAGTGAACAGCATAACTTCAAAACAAAATGTCGGAAAAATACCAAATTTCATATTTAAGTTCAGCACTTACCCTAATTGCAGGACGTATATTTTCGATAAAGTCCTGCCGTTCAGATATCTTTAGTTTTTATGTTTCCAAAAATAGCTCTAATGATTTTGATTAAAGTATTATATGTTAAGATGACTAATACATTTATGCTTAAAATTTTAACGAATACACTACGTAAAGTTTTCATTCTCAATGTATTTTATATAAATTTATAAAACTGGTCAGCCTTATGCCTAAAATGTAGATATTTTTAAAATACCTGTGTTGTTTCCTTTCTGTAGCATTAGCCATTTCCGAAATATGCATGTTTTTAATTCCTTGATGTTTTCATTCTTCTGGGGTTTTGTTTGATACCTATATAGATTTCAACGTCAGCGTATACCGCTTCTTGAACATTCAGTTTCCTGTGTTTTTGCTTTGACAACTAAATGCAAGACCATTTTTGCAAGCATTGCATGAGGACTTTATAGAAGCTGTGTAAAAAATAAACGATAGTGATTAGGGAAAATCATGTGAAATGATCACTCAAGAGTTTTATATCCTAAGCACTCGAGTTTTATTACACACACACACACACACACACACACACACACACACACACACACACACACACACACACACACACACACACATACACACATGCATTTCTTCAGTGTCTTTTTTATATTGCTCTGGAGTCCGATAACAATGGAAGTAAACCAATTCTTCATAATACTCTACAAACTTCTACAGACAGAGGGATGCCGTCAGTATTCCAACCTCTCCTGTAACTACAGCTTCTCTGTTTCACCTGTTCAGCGGATGACAATTGTACCAATCGTGCAAGTTGCTAACTGCATCATGAGAGCCATTAGTAGAGTAGCTGCCTAAATAAATCGGAGAATTTCCTGATACATAAGTTATTTCTACAGAAAAATTTACATTCTTCAAAGTCTTGTTACTTTTGGATACTGAATTGGTGAACTGTATGTATCTGAAGCACATTTAACACACAGTTCCTCGCATCAAACGTAAATTATGCTTGACCTCTCAACAACTTAAGTCATATTACTTTGTTTTCATATGGTGGAAGGCACCATCTCCAAAACAAGGCTTTGGTAGGCGCATGGGGTCATAGCGTCAGAAAAAAAATTATGAAAGGAGAGTGGGTTACAATAGCATATGATTAAATTTTGAAATAAAGTTTTAGCACTTCCACATTATGTTACAATACTGTAGTGATGGAGGGATGGTATCGATACCATATCTCTGACATTAAAATTTGCAGAAATCGACGCCTTCCACCATAATGGTACACACATTAAGTAGTGTTACCATAATGTTACAGTTTATAGTAATTTAAATTTGAAACAAAGTTTTCATAAGAGAGAACCATAATTGTACTATATCTCTCCAAAAAGTATTAAGGGAGACCGGAGCCTCCACCACAATGTTACAATCTTCTTTGTAACTAGGCAAGTAACTGATAGGATGGGAGAAAGATGATGAAGC
Organism: Mantis religiosa; assembly: GCA_030765055.1. NCBI lineage: Eukaryota > Metazoa > Arthropoda > Insecta > Mantodea > Mantidae > Mantis > Mantis religiosa. The sequence continues at coordinate 57,264,709 of CM060957.1, forward strand.
AAGATGGAGTAGAGACAACGCTTGGTTGAAATTGATGGTTATGTATTGAGCTTTAACCATAGTGGAACAGGCACATTCCAACGTCTTAAGGAGACTTTGGGGTAGAAAGGCAGCAACAATTAATTATACAAATCCTCATGCGGGGCTTACCTTTTAGGAGTTATGTTTTGTGTTGGTTAAGGATGCGCATGATTAATGCCTGAATGATCCGAAGACGAAGACCCATGAATAACCATAGCTACAAAAATAAGCTGGCGTTAAATACTGTCTCTCCCAATACGGCGTGTAACCTTGTGCCAAGTAAGAGAAATTCAACGCCAAAAGCTTCGTAAGCATTTCCCAAGTAAATGTAAGCATTCCCATAGATCTTAGAATTCTGACAGTTCAGCATAGACACTCCTGCACATGATCGTCATGAGCAGATGAAATCACGTCATGCGAAATCATGTATTAAGCTGCTCTCACGGATCAGGAGAAAGAAGGACTTTAGATACCATAGAAAATATACAAGAGAATCGAGGAACACTAAATAAGTTCTAAATACAGTTCTAAGGTACTGTATGTTTCCAAGGATTCCTCAACTATCCATGTGACAATCGACTGATAGGAACTTCTTTGCTAATTTGTATGTTGTTTGAATCATTACATATCCTGAACGTTATTTTGACACTTTAAGGAACCGAAATTTCTCGTGCTGTAGGTATTAAGTACGTAAAACTATCTCAGTAACTCATAGAGGTAAAACATACAATAACTTCCTCGGTTAAAAATTACAGAATCACCACCAAAGTATAGAAAAAGCGCCCAAGGAACTTTCTGAAGTAACGTTAGTTGTCGATATCGTGCAAGTATTGTGCGTATCAAGGTATAAGTATCAGGACCTAGCCCTAATATATATTAAAGAAAACAACTGAGAAATATGACAATGGGTATTTCTGAAATCATCTTTCCACTTAGTTTCGTACAACTTACCTTGACTTTATGATAATAATCCGTGATAAATCACACAGGTGTAACGTTTTCTTCACGGAAACATCCACTACACATTCTAATGGTATGCGGTGCCAATGTCCATGACCAAACGAAACATTAGCCGAGACATGATAACTTCTAACATGTGGAGCAATTCATTACCTTATGTAACGGAAGACCTGATAAAGAAAAGTGTCAAGGTGCTATTGATAACAGAAATAGCCATTTCTTTTGCGCTTTTGTAAACGAGTTACTGTGGATATTAATGGAACTTTCAATCAACAAAACTAAAATATACAGATTTTGAACGAGAGATGTTAGATCGATACTATATTGCCCAAATAACATCATTATAAAATTATGTATATTATAGTTTTATAGCAAACGTTAATTGCTTCTGCAGGACTTCACTGAGTTCTAAAAATATTTCTCTCATCTTTGACAGCATTTTTCTTTCTCTACAAAAACATATGTTAGAAAGTGGAACATAAGGATTAGAATCCAAAGAAAAAGATATGTTAAAAATGTGTCCGCATTATCCTTACATGGCCTTCTCTATTCTCACACAAACTATTATTAGAAATGCTTATTCCAAGATCTAATTGAGATAAACATTTGCAGAAATTACTTGACTGCTAATTTTCCTGCACATACAAGGGAATGTGGGAATACAGTAGACTTTAAGCGACTGTCAGTTGTTTTAAAAGCTCTTGGCTATGTGATGTCTATGAAATTCCTTTGCATGGTCGTATAAAACAAACGAGTTCACATTTGAGAAAAGTAAATATATTATAGAATTAAAAAAAATTACATGAATATCTCCGGAAATATTCACACTGGAAAAAATAAGGAGTTCACATTAATAGTGAGTTTCAGTGAGATCTATAACTTTTGTGCTGTAAGATTTTGTCCATCTCTTATGCTTTATCAGTTACGCAAAGGTCATTCAATGAAGAGAACTTCTAAGGACATTCCCAGAAAATTCAAGATATACATTTCATTTCTTTTGAAAATAATTTAAACATATTTTATTGCAATCAAAGTCATTAAAGGCATTTTTGAGAAAATCATGATGTAAAGCGTAATCTGTAATGGAGGGATGTTCTTGTAAATCTTTCTGTCATAGCTTTGAATGATGTTGAACTTTAATGCCAAGTTTGGTATTAAATCAATTTTTAGTTTTGAATTACGCGCGGAAATAGAACTTTTTCTAAAAATTTGTTTTGTTTGAGGAGAGCTCAAAACGTGAAATCTTAGTATAGAATTTTTGGGGTGGATGCAACACCTCTACCTACTAATACATCGATATGTAGGTACGTGGTAGAGAAAAAAAATGCACCCATCTCTTTATCTGTGAAAATCGTAACTCAGGACTAAATTTTGTATTTGATTCAATCTTTAAGCTTAGCAGGCGAAGATTTTCAAAAAGAAAATCTCTGTACTAAAATAATATATATTATTTCTGAAATATGTGTTAAATTATTTCGTTTAAAATACTAGAAATATGAGTTATTTTGATAATCAATAACATTTATATCCTTAATTTTCAAAGAATCACTCTGAAATCCCTTACAATGTGAACAATAAGTTAAGGGGAAAAACACTTACTGCACACAAAAGATGAAAAACTTACTGAAATATATTTGTTACATTGTTAACTATTTTCCAAGTTGAACGGCCATGCCAAGTTGCTCCCGAGGAATTCAATGTGAACATTTCATTTGTCATGTAAATTTTAAAATATATAGTATTTTAATGATAATATTGCCTTGATTGCCAGAAATTCACCTGCTTTACAAGAAATGTTGTTTACAATTGAAACATCTGGGAAGTCAGCTGGTTTAGAGATAAATGAGAATAAAACTAAGTACATGAAAATGAAAGTAAATCAAGCCGAGAGTACAATGCCACAAATTAAAATAGGAAAATATAATTTTGAAAAAAATTATTACTTGCACATACTTAGGAGTGAAAATAAATAATAAAGGATTGATTCCGGAAGAAATAAACCATAGAATATCAACAAGGAAGAAAGTATATTTTGCAAACTATAGATTAATAAAATCTAAATTGTTAAGAGAAGATGTTAAAACGAATTGTAAGACAAATATACGGACCACTATTTGAGAACAATACGCGGAGAATTAGATCAAATTCGGAAATCAATCAAATCATCAAAAGGGAGGATTTGGTGAGATACATCATGTCTTTGAGATTAGGTGGGTAGGCTACATTGAGAATGGAAGCTGAAAGAATCCCTTAGCGGTTAGTATATATAATATAATGATATAATAGGGGTGAGAAGGACGAGAAAGGGGTGGCTGCAAGACGTGGAACAGGGCGTAATAAAGTGAAAGGAAAGGAAAGGTGCAAAATGTGCCAACTAAGAAAAAGACATTTTAATGGAAATCGTTTGACGGTTTACAGAAAATTAGAAGATTTTTTCCATATGTGTTTTCCATCTCCAATTTTTTTCTTTTCTTCTTTCTTCCTTCCTTCCTTCCTTCCTTCCTGCCTTCCTTCCTTCCTTCCTTCCTTCCTTCTTCTTTCTTCTTCTTTCTTTCCTTTCTTTCTTTCTTTCTTCTTCTTTCTTCTTCTTTCTTTCTTTCTTTCTTTCTTTCTTCTTCTTTCTTTCTTTCTTTCTTTCTTTCTTCTTCTTCTTTCTTCTTTCTTTCTTTCTTTCTTTCCTTTCTTTCTTTCTTTCTTTCTTTCTTTCTTTCTTTCTTTCTTTCTTTCTTTCTTTTCTTTCTTTCTTTCTTTCTTTCTTTCTTTCTTTCTTTCTTTCTTTCTCTTTCTTTCTTTCTTTCTTTCTTTCTTTCTTTCTTTCTTTCTTTCTTTCTTTCTTTCTTTCTTTCTTTCTTTCTTTCTTTCTTTCTTTCTTCTTTCTTTCTTTCTTTCTTTCTTTCTTTCTTTCTTTCTTTCTTTCTTTCTTTCTTTCTTTCTTTCTTTCTTTCTTTCTTTCTTTCTTTCTTTCTTTCTTTCTTTCTTGCTTTCTTTCTTTATCTCTTTCATCCTTTCTTCCTCTCTTTCTTTCTTCCTTTCTTTCTTTCTTTCTTTCTTTCTTTCTTTCTCTGTTTCTTTCTTTCTCTGTTTCTTTCTTTCTCTCTCTCTTTCTTTCTTTCTTTCTTTCTTTTTCTCTCTCTTTCTCTCTCTTTCTCTCTCTCTTTCTTTTTTCTCCCTTTCTTTCTCTCTCTCTTTCTTTCTCTCTTTCTTTCTTTCTTTCTTTCTTTCTCTTTCTTTCTTTCTTTCTTTCTTTCTTTCTTTCTTCTTTCTTTCTTTCTTTCTTTCTTTCTTTCTTTCTTTTCTCTCTTTCTTTCTTTCTCTCTCTCTTTCTTTCTCTCTTTCTCTATCTTTCTTTCTCTCTCTTTCTTTCTCTCTCCTTCTTTCTCTCTCTCTTTCTTCTTTCTCTCTCTCTTTCTTTCTTCTCCTATCTCCTCTCTCTCTCTTTCTTTTCTTCTTTCTCTTCTCTTTCTCTCTTTCTTTTCTCTTTCTCTCTTTCTTTCTTCTCTCTCTTTCTTCTTCTTTTCCTTCTCTCCCTTCCTCTCTTCCTCTCTTCCCTCTTCTCTCTCTTTCTTTCTCTCTCTCTTTCTTCTCTCTTCTTTCTCTCTCTTTCTTTCTTTCTCTCTTTCTTTCTCTCTTTCTTTCTTTCTTTTTTTTGGCACTGCGACCAGTGTTCAATCTGTTGTACCTATGTCCACACGTAGGGCATCCCCGCAGGAAGGATGAGGCGAGAAGAGACAGAGTGTGGCCGACATCTGGAGACACGACAGTGCAGAGGGTAGGATCCCTACAATTGGCCAGTTGGAAACTCCCCGGGAGGTCAGTACAACTGGTTTCTCACCTGAAATACTCACCAGGAAACCGGAGTCCGTTCTATCGAAGGAGAAAGTGTTTACCAGGAGCATATCATCCTGCCATGCAGCGCCGAGACTTCTACCCTGAAAGAGACTACCAAATGAGAGATGATATGGAATGATAATGGAGGTGAAATGCAGAGAAAGGAAATTCGGGGGATGTAATTATGCTACCCAGCATTCACATGGTGACAAAAAAAGAAAAATAGCAACCGAAAAAGCACATGGGTCAGGTAGGTCGGGCACGGGAATCGAAAAAACGCCTGAGTCATTTCGCTCCGTCGCAAGGTTCTATTCAGTTTAGGAAATGGGTTAGAGCTATATTTATATTCTGCAAAATGGTTGGATTTCTCATCACTCAGTTAATTTCAGTGGCATTAACTGCTTACTGTGAAAAGTTTCATCAAGATGGCATTGGCGCGTCCAAATAGGTAACGAGGCCTGAGGGCCTTACATCTCTTTAAGCCTAAGTACAGCGATGACAACCAACACAGCCTCGGAGCGAGCGCCGCAATTCTTCCTTTGAGGAAAGGTACAATTTCTTGCAAAGTTAAAAATGCTTGTTCTTTCAAAAGAAGAGGAAGACACTTTTGTTTTGTTAGTGGTAATGTTGGAAGAACGAAAATAAATCCACTGTTTAGATTATGGCATTTGAATGCTTCAGCATCCTAACAACAATACATCTGATTGATAACGAACACTTAGATAACTTTTAGAACACAATGTGAATCAGTTCATTTACACCCTGACGAGAAAGTCATATGGTAGCTACTGTTGTAAAACTTGCAGTAATTCTGAGGTTGGGGGATCGGCTTTTACTATCATAAATATATAAATTATAACCAATTAAATTTGTAATTATTCCAGATGCAAATAATTTCGTGACTTTGAAAACATATACTTTCACAATAATCTTTTATGAGATAGTTTATAAATTAAAGGATTGTTACCAACGGACTTATGAATACGGGTTAATAGAAAGTTGAGGGGTTTGAACCCCCCAATTTCTTACCTCGAAACTTCTTCCATACACAAGATTAAATTATTACTTTCGATTCTTAGTATGAATTCTGTGCCTGTACCGGAAATGCATCCTTTGAAGCAACAAGATTTCTTAAGCAAGAGTGTATAAGAAATTGTTCTCTAGTAAATAAGTCGAGTATTATATTTCTGTGTATAAAAATACAAGAGAACTGACGTTTTAAAACGCTTTAAGTCCAATCAAGGACGCAAATTAGTTTGAAGGGGATTTCTACTGTAAAAGATGACTGCATTAAGCTATGGTCTTGTTTGGACCCAAAGCACAATTTTTAACTATTTAAATTAGGTAAAACTGTCGGGCTTTGATTAAAAACTATCAGGATTTGGTTAAAAACTAACGGAATTGAACCAGAAAGTTGAACTGCTCCCGTCTTTAATGTACCTATATTGCACCTACAGACGAATAATAACAACAATAAAGATGGGAAAACAAACGTTTCAAATCTTCGCAATAGTGTATTGTTAATAAGCCAGTCATTAAAACACCCAGGCCCGATTTCACCAACAGATGTTAAAATCGACGTTAACAAATGTAACGTAACAATTTTAATAGCGCTAACAGTTTCTTGCATTTCACCAACCTGTTTTCTGAAAATGTTAACAAACACGTGCTAACGCCAAGAAACTTGTACATATTACAGTTATAGAAGGCTATGGATGAGTCGTATTATTTTCTGAACGTACTACGATGCCCTTTTGTTTTCATTTTCGTCTGCACCGCAGTCTGCACACAGTTAAAAAGAATGGTGGATAAACAAAAGCCATGAAACAAAATTCTCATAAATGGAGAAAGGATTGTTAATTGAATTGGTGACGAAGTATAACGATATCGTGGAAAATAGGACGGATGCAGTGAATGTAAAAGAGAAAGATGTCACACGGGAAAAAATTGGAAAAAAACTTAATTCAAATGCATGTGTCATTACTACAATCGAAACGTATTACGTAAATTTAAAACGAGGTGCGAAGAAGAACAAGTGACGAGTGACTTACACGTTTCAAGACGGAAGGTGGACAGTGTGTTATTCACAGTGAATTATAAAATCGCAAAGTTATTAATACTTGATGCAAAGGCAAGATCGGCATATTCCTTTCGTTGCATGTTCTTACTCAGTATTACGTAAATTTAAAACGAGGAGGGAAGAAGGGCAATTACATGAACGTTTCAAGACGGGAGGTGGATAATGTATTATCCACATAATTCAGTGAATTATAAAATCGCAAAGTTATTAATACTTGAAGCAAAGGCGAGATCGCCATATTCCTTTCGATGCATGTTCTAACCTCTCTTGTACTTCCGCAGTAACCTTCATAGCAACATGTTTCGACAGTCTATACCTCCGTAAAAATGTTTCCTCTGATAGCCCCTCAAAATCATTTCTACTCATAGACCGTACTCTATTACGAATGCCATTTAGACGGTCTTAAATATAGCAAATCGACATCAACAGCTGAGTTTATGCTCACCATCTTGACTATTTACAAGTGTTAAGGACTTAACATCAGAAATTTGGCGTGATAGTTTAACAAGAGATTTAATACGAGTGTTGCGCTAACACTTGTTGGTGAAATGCAATTTTTGTTTTAACTATTGCTAAACTCGTGTTAAGTCTTAACATCTGCTGGTGAAATCGGGCACCACGGTTACAAAAATAGCATTTGACAAACTCAATCAGGTGCTATACAACATTTTCAGATTTCAAAACACCGCGTCAAAATTTTAAAAAGTTTTCTAGTGAAGAAGTACTTGTTAAAGTACTACATTTTATCCGTTCCTGTGACGTCATAGTCATACTGTGCAGATTATTCTTCACTGATAGGTGCAGGAACTTCGTACAGGAAAATCTCAAAATTACCTTCCTTGTGTACTCGTCAACATGGTGAGAGTTCTTTGAAACTATTTATCAACATATTTGCAACAGTATTTGTTTTTAACTAATTTACTGGGGGGTTTTCTCACAGTTTTTGTACTTATTTGCTGGCTTATTTGACTATTTTATTGCATTTAGAAATTTGGGCCTAGTTATAATATATCAGCCATATAACTAATATAAGAACATACATTTTCTCCACGCTTGACTTTTGAAAATCATGGCGTCCCCAATATTTTTTCTGTGCCTTTCCTTGTCTGTGAATAGTACTATTTTAAATATACATTCAAAGCTATTGGATGCATTACATTATCTGAAAACAGGACAAACTAAAACAATCCTTGCTAAACAATATAGGCGAACTATAAATAAAAATCTTCATTAAATTTGCATATACCTTTTTGTCCTCTGCATTTAACTCCGGAGGCTTTGTGAGCAATAATATACACGATACACCATAGAAAGACCATATTTTTAGTTCCCAGATATCGTTGAAAATTGTTAAACTGACTTCAGAAATTATAGGAATTCCACTTAATTTCTTTCTTTGTTTTTCTTTTACTTTCCTTTAACTATACGAAAAAATCCACATAGTCATCTCGTCCACCGTTTTTCATGGTATCTGTAATTTGTTGCATCATTAACAGCTCTCTGTCGAGTGCTATTTCCTCTTACAGTTAGAAATATTTTCCTGTAGCTGATTTGGAGATGTCTAAGGGCAGATGGCAGAAATGAGATCTATTACTAGGAAGAACAAATTACAGAGAGTACTTCTTCCTAAGCAATACAGGATCATTTTGAGTTTTTTTAATTTTCCTGTGGATTTTTCCACACTATTATTGACATCATGAGATTCTGTCTGGGTCAAGGACATTGCAGTGCGATCTATAGGTATGTATTAGCAGTAGACACTTCATATTTTATTTTAATTCATTTATTATTCATTTGTTTCCTTGTACGTTATGTTTTATATTACTTCTGTCTATAGTTGTGTAAGGAATGAGACAAAAACTATGCTTTCGTATGTGTGTGGCTATTTACATAGGTCGATATTGTCTTTCCTTTTAATACAACACGTAAACGTGAGGCCACGGAAAGACGTACAACAAAAAATCCTCTACTCAAATCAAGAGATTACAATTTGTCTCAATTTTCCACCTAAAAGCAGCTTTGGGACATAGATATGAGTGGTTTGAGAAACCAATTTAAATTTAAAGCACGTGATTTACTTTCTATACCATGCATAGTAAGTAGAGGTTAAGTGTTTCATTCCATTCAAAATTTCGATGCCAAGATTCTACTGAAAATACCGTTATGAGGCTTTCCTAACGAAAGAAAATCGAAAAAGTTCCTTATGTTTGTATGAGTGTGTATTACCCAAATTCATGAACTCGGATAAATATAAAACTTGGTATTTAAGTTCAGTATCTTCCAAAGATATGATACGAAGGTTTTGATGAAAATCCCCCCACTCCAAGTACTCAATGTAAAATTAAAGACTTTTCCAAAATTTTTGATTCTCTCAAAAATATTTCTAACGACTTTTAATAAATCTGCGATATATCAAAGATATATGATAAATATATATTATATTTTATGGTAATAGTATCTGAAGTGCATCACTAGTAAACCCTAGAAAATAAACAAAATCTTACTGCACAAAAAGTATCAATCTCTCGGTTAAGGCACACAATATACCTATAATGCTTTTTTATTACTTAACCATTTCTGAGAATTTCTGTATTGGTTAATGGTTTGAAATTTCCAAACATTTATACTTGTCAAAAATGTAAATAATTGTTTTATTTTCTCCTTTTTCATGCCAAGAGAACGGAAATTCATAGTTGTCATATAGCGACCATTCTTTGCAAGATTTTACTATCCATAAGCACATTGTGTTCCTCTATTCCCATATTGCCTGCAAGGAAGTATACAAAAAAGGCAATTTATACAAATATCTCTTTTAATTAACATAAAATAGAACAAATAAAAGTTTGCAGAAGTAGTTTCTATAGGAATGAATAGAGAAAGTCATGTCATTGCAAACAATTTCTGCAAATGTTTATTTCAAAGTAACTAGAGAGAAGAATAAGTGTTTGTAGAAATAATTTGCACAATAATGAGTAATGAAAGTCATGTGAGTACAATAACTCATATTTTTAAAGTTGAAACTTTCACAATTATGAAGTAAAAGCATATTTTCAAAATTTATCGCAGAAATTTGCAACTGTCTTATGGTCAAACATCACATGTGTGCACAATTTTAGTCGAAATATTTTGTGACAAAATCTTAAAGTGCCATCTACATCTATAAAGCGAGAAAGTGTATGTATGGGGTATTTCCAAAATCCATTCATCCATTTTGGCAACTGCTACACCACTGAAAACCTCTATTTTCCAGATGACCTCAGCCCATATAATGCTTCCAACAATTTGAAAACTGAGGAGTGAGTAATATCTTTTTCAAGTTTGTGTCACCATATATTAATAAGAGAAAATTTAAGAGGCCGCGCCGTGGCCGAGAGGTTAGACAGCTTGACTCTCCCCAAGGCTTCGATTCCAGGGAGATTTGTGGTGGACAACATGGTGCAGGGGTGGATTTTTTCCGGGATCTCCGGTTTCCCTGGCCATCATTCTACTAACTGCTCCATTATCATCTTTTCTTTAATTCATTTCGCCCTCATTTTGTCATTACTTCTCTCTCCCTCTCCTACCAGGCATCGGGCTATTCATCTATCCTGGATTCTCTATCTGATCCTGAGTTTCTGTTTCTCAACTCGACGCCTAAACCCATAAGGAATAGAGGAAGAAGAATTCCCTAATACCACGACAGTGGTAAACTAGGTAAGTTGAAGAAGAATAAAAAGAAGAAGATGATTTGAGTTTGTGTGTATATGCAGCGTAATTCCAAAATCAGTCTACCATTTTGATAGTTATTTCACTATTCTTCCAGATGATTTAGCCTATATAATGTTTCCAACAATTTAAAAACTGGAAAGTTAGGGATATCATTTTCGTATTTATGTCACCAAATTATAACCCTGTTTTGTTGAATTTGGATATCAGAACCTACTTTTGGCACTTTATTGCAAATATTACAGATGTTCAATAACTTTGAGCTCAATGGATAAATGGGAAGACTTAAAGTATCTTAAAGTTGAATTAATTTAGGAGGTTTAGATTGTTGTATAAATTTCTGTCACGAAACTTCCCTCAAATTTCACAGCAAACGTTATTAATATGTTGGTACGACTGTGAAAAAAGAGGACATTTTGATTAGAAACAATAAAAATGGTAAACTTTTGTTACATTCAATCCCTTTTTCTATTTCTAACATGCAAATCAACATTCTCTTAGCTGCCTAGAAGAAACTTTGTATGCTTACAGCATAGGACTCAACGAAATGTGGTAGCTATGAAAAGCTGCCCCTACCTCTTTCAACCCTTATATAGAAATATGTACTATTTAAATCTGTGATCTAAAGTTGCACAATAATTGAATAATAAGACTAAGTAAAACTTCCAAAAGCTACTTAATCCATTATATAGTGTTGAAACTTTATCTGAACAACCAGAGCACAATTTTTTGCATTTCTATTCTAGGACTTGACAAAAAACGTAAGATACAACTTCAAAAAAGTTATCCATACCCATATTTTTCAATCATTTGTGCACTAATTGTCACTATTTGACTAATATTCTCAAAACTTTCGACAATTACGTCTTAAAGATTGCAGACTGCTTATTTCCATTTAAAAATCTAGAGTGTGAAAAAAAAGCAGTTAGGGAAATAAATAGACAAAAGAAATGTTGCGAAATTTGTTGTTAGAGGATTGTGTGGTACCTACTTGGGAATGGCTGTTTCGGTTTCAGGAAATCCAAGAATGTGACAAAGCCGGTCTGGTAAGTATCAAACACTGCACGCCATATAACATGTGTATGACATCATATGTTACTTTTTTTGACTATAGAATTGTCTGCTTGTGTTTCGCTGAAAGTGCTTAAGCAGTTAAGAGGGAAGTCATTACTAGTGATAAGGGGAGAAGTCATGTGGACTTCAAAAGGTTACACATACCGAACATGCATTGAAATTTGGGGTTTTATAAAATAAAGGAAATGTGATGGAAGAGTACCAAGAGGAAATATGTTTTGAGAGTATCGGTGCAACAATGTGGGGGCCCGCCTCGGTAGCGTAGATGGTAGCATGTCTGCCTCACGTTCAAGAGGTCCCGAGTTCGAATCTCGGTTTGGGTGAGTTACCTGGATAAGGTATTTTCCGGGGTTTTCCCTTATCCTGAAAGACAAATGTCGGGTAACTCTAAGCTCTATGGACCTTGGGCTCATTTGAGCATCATTTCGCCCATTCCATTCATCGTCCGATATGACTTATCGTTGGAGGACGTAAATTTACACAAAAAAGAACAATGTGGGGCACCCGATAAAGCCTTCCTTTAGGTGAAAAAGTGCACTTAGGAAGAGAGCTCGAGAAAAGAATTCTTAACTATAATTCTTAAAACATGACAAAACTTATTAAACTGATTTTAAACAGGCCACTATGGTCAATAATAATAATAATAATAATAATAATAATAATAATAATAATAATAATAATAATAATAATAATAATAATAATAATAATAATAATAATAATAATAATAATAATAATAATATTTATTTATTTATTTATTTATTTAGCATTTAATTTCTGTACAGAAATATTTGCGTTTTCAAGATACAGTACAAACAATACAAACTAGAAATTCAGAAAATACAGAATTAATTCTGCATGCAATAATCAGATTAAATTGTATCAATGTCAACAAATACAGAAAACTTACATGAATTGTCAACCATTAGTATCATAAAATTATTCTCATGTAATCATTTACTCTACTTAATCTGGTGTCTAAAATATTCAAAGAACTCTTGAGTACTATAGAAGCACTGATTTATTAAAAATGATTTCACATCTCTTCTGAATCTTTTCTTATCATTGTTTTTGATTTTCTTTAAGATTAAGTTATACATGTGAACCCCTTTATGAAGTACTGAGTTAAGTTTTTTATTTGATCTTGATCCCAGTATATGTAATTTAGTATTATTCCTAGTATAATGTTCATGAATAGTGTTATTTGTTTGAAAATATTGTATGTTGTTGTTTATAAAACATACGGTTTCTAAGATATACAGACATGGCAGAGTTAGTATATTATTTTCCTTAAAATATTTCATACAATGAGTCCCTTTACTTAGATTAAACATTCTTCTTATTATTTTCTTTTGTGTTACAAATAAATCTTTTATTTCGGTAGCTGATCCCCAGATAAAGATACCATATGCAAGATAAGACTGCACATATGAATAGTAAATCAGCTTTAATGTTTGTGTATTACAAATTTTCCTTAGCACTGATATTATGTAGTGGGCTTTATTGATTTTTGCAGTAATATACTGAATATGCAGCTTCCAGCTTAAAAATTTGTCAATAATTACCCCCCAAAATTTTGTTTCATTGGTATATTGTATTACCTCATTGCCAAAAGCGATTACAGGAGCTATATTAGCTTTATTTCTATTTGATAGTGAAATATGCATACTTTGTGTCTTTTTAATATTAAGTAGTAATTTATTAAGTAGTAATTTATTATTAATAAATACTAATACTACTAATAATAAACACTGAGCAACAAAAAAATAATTGTTTAATGTTTCGAACACTTCATGAGGCAATTCCTACTAATTTTGGGTTGAGAAAAACAAATATGACAATGAAAAAATTTTATTATCTCTAGTTTCTATGATATACACAAGGTGGAAGTACTGCATATTAACGGATTGAGAGAAAATGATACATTTTAATTACATACATACTAACAACAATGAAAGTGCATTTCATTTTTTAACTGGTAATTAAATGCTAAGAGTTCTAAATTGCTGGAAAAATACTTCGCAGATACTCGTGGCTGAAGAGAATCGTGTAGTGGCCTATTGACTTCGTTGTCTCTTAGCTTGCCTCTTTTGATGGAGTTCCGCAGAATCCCTATAGACAGACCAACAGTAATCCGCAAGCATTACTTCATTCCAACGGTCCTGATATCTTTGTTACGTAACAGAAATGTCCTGATGAAATCTCTCCCCATGTTCATCACTAACAGCTCCACAACTAAGGTGGAAGTGGAGAAAATGAATCTTAAGGGACATGTTGCATCCAAGGTTACGGTATTTTTGCAGGAGTACTGTCACCAAATGCTTGTAGTTCTCATCTCTTTTCAGGCCTAAAATTCCACGAACAACACCCTTGAAGGCTTCCCAAGCTTCCTTTTCTTTCCCCTCCAAAACTTGGTCAAATGCAGGATCCTTTACAAGTTCTCTTATTTGTGATCCGACAAAGTGCCTTCCTTAACTTTTGCATCACTTTATTTCCATAATTTCTCTCTGATGTACTTAAAGACCCGTCCTTCTCCAGGAAAAAAAAATCCCCAAATTTAAAACCTTCACTCTAAAAAAAAAATGAAATGTCACTTTATCTTCAAAACAAGAGCCAATCTATTATTTGTATGGTAATTTTTGAATTCAACAGATGGAAATACATGCGAATTCACTGTTTTTAAGCCCAAAATATTTTCATTGTCGCCCAGTGTAGTATATTATTATTATTATTATTATTATTATTATTATTATTATTATTATTATTATTATTATTATTATTATTATTATTATTATTATTATTATTATTATTATTATTATTATTATTATTATTATTATTATTATTATTATTATTATCATTATCATTATCATTATCATTATCATTATCATTATCATTATCATTATCATTATCATTATCATTATCATTATCATTATCATTATCATTATCATTATCATTATCATTATCATTATCATTATCATTATCATTATCATTATCATTATCATTATCATTATCATTATCATTATCATTATCATTATCATTATTATTATTATTATTATTATTATTATTATTATTATTATTATTATTATTATTATTATTATTATTATTATTATTATTATTAGTGCAAATAATGGTAGAGGCAATGACAGTGCTAAAGGAACCATGTCCTGTTAGAGCTTGTGTCATTTAATAATTCATATTTCTATGATTACATTGTACCCAGTTAACTGTTTCAGGAATTAGTCTTTTAGTCCATTGAGCTTTTTCAACTTTATTTTCCCATGCCTGCTGCTATTTCTTCAATATAATTTCTCTTCCCATCAGTTTCACATCCGATTTTTCCCCTTTAGTTCTGGATATATTTCTTCTTTCCTGTGTTAGTAATTAAATTGGAAAATACCAGTGACTACTTGTAAAGTCAAAGTAGACGCAGTCTCGTACGCGCTTAGTACCTTGTGAGAGAGCAGAAATGCATTAGACGATTTTTGTGTTTATTCTAGTAACGACGATTGCAACTAATGGCTGAATGGCCGCTTTACTCCTCAGTAGAATAAAATGTATTGTTTTACCATTAAAAATGGCTCCGAAGTTCATCTTGCGGCCATTCATTTCTCTTCAGTAGAAATCGCTGTTGCGATGACGTCATAGTGGCCTTCAGAGTGTATCCTATGCGGAAATGGCGATATCTTGTCTAGTGACATCAATCCGTGATACTCCTTAATATCGGTAGCTCTAGGATAGCACGTCATATTTTCCACAGAACATCTTCTATTTCCATCTCGCTCGTTTTCCACGGAAGAGATTAGGAAGATGCGCGCGCAACCGTAGTTCAGCATTTGTGTAAAACGGAAGACAATCGCTGCAGCTTCTGAAGATCAAGTGCAGTGCAGTAAGGTAAGGCAATAACTAAATCATTCTCTATGCTTATGTACGTTTAAAAAAAGATGGGATTGCCCTGAATTTAGCTTAAAGAAGGATGTCCCGCCTGAATTGTTCGTGTTCCTACATTTTTTTAAATATGTTATAACAAATTATTATTAATTTTTAAAAGAAAACGACTGTGCAGAATGATAGCGGTGCGCTGACCTGAGCTGAGCAAAGTTTGACAGAAGCTCGAATCTGAATGATGCATAATAAGCTAATAAGACGAAGCGTGTGTTTCTTTTTACATCGTCGTTGAATGTTTTGCTTTGGTTGTGAAATAGTGATTTACTGCATACAAAAGTAGTACAATATTTTAATGTCCAATGAAAACTGTAACACCTGAAGCTTCCCAAAAGTAACGTTTCACTAAATTTAAATAGATGTTTATTTCATGTGAGACACAAATGTTATAGGTTAACTAAAGCGTTATTCAGAATAATTATTTTAATTAAATATGTAGATTTATCGCTACTGAATGTGAACATGGTGGCCGGAGCAAGAAGAGTAGAACCAAGGTTCTTCTCTTTGGTCGGTGGCACAAATACAGGATATCCTGGATAATATAAACTTAAATTGATGGCAGATAGTATTAATTGGGACAGTTCAGTGCGAAGTCTACCCAAAAGTCCAAAGACTCCGGCCTCTACCAACCCAGGAGCGATGGAAAACTCCGGGGCTCTTTACTTGGGACAATACCTTGTGTCTAAAAAGCACCCCCCCCCCCCCATCGACAACGTCAAGACGGGATGGAAGTGGATACGCCACTTACAGGCGTCAACCCCACAGGAAAGACTACCGAAAACCTCGGTGAGGCCGCCGGTGATCTAGCACACCTTCCACTAGCTCTGCAGGCTAGTACCCGGGACTTTTCAGGCAACCATCTGCCCCCTCAGGGCGACCGAAGCCTGGCAGGTACCCGATCTCCCGCGGGTATTGGGAACACACTGCTCCCTCGGAACAACTCCCAACAGAGAGGAGCTCGAATGTTCGGCCCGAGGTCCCTCTGGTGACGTCAGAGGTAGCACGAGTGCTAGGGGTCCGCAGATCCCCTCCCCTACGGGAATTAATTGGGACAAATAAATAAAAATAAAATAAAATCTGAATATCATACCCCGGCTCCTTGAAACTATACCGGGGCACACATTCAAATTTTACGTTTATTATTTCTTAATAAAACATTACATTATTAATAATACATAATTGTTTCAGATTTTCTACAACTACAAAAACTACAAAAACAAAATTGATAAAACACACAAAAAAACTACTACTACCTATAATACTACAAAATTTACTGGTACCCAGCAAATCTCTACTGAACACAATACTAATATTCTTTTAACTACTTAACCAAACATTACAGATAAATTTAAATAACAAAAACTATACAAAACTACAAAAAGCTACTGATAATTGATGGAAGCCAGCAATTCTAATTCAGCTAAATTTATTTTATTTATAACATATATTTAAAAGTACTGGTAACCAGCACTTATTTTTAAATTAGCCCCAAGAATAATAAATTTATTTGTTCTTTTCTTTTCTTATTTTAATCTTCTTAATTAAGCATATAATTCAAAAAGAAATTTATATATTGCATCTCTAATTTAGATGATGATTAAATATAATTTTAAACAACAATACATTCTTTTAATATTAACTATTAAGATACTTTTTACCAAATTCTGAAACTAAACACAATAATTCATATTTATTTTTACAAATGTATACTAAATCCATATAAATAATATAAAATTTCACTAATTATTTCTTTGGTTTAATTCTTCTTCTTTCTGCCCATTATCTGCCGGTCGAAACCACAATATATTTTCTATTTAACTACTCTCGTTCCTCATCTATTAAATTCTCTTCTTCTTCTATATCTTATCCAATTTGTTCGATTTCCTCTTCTTCTATTATTATGTTTAAGGATCCATTTGCATTAAAATTTTCTCTTATAATTCTTTCTTTTATTCTATCTGATCTTCTTAATTCTTGTCTTTCAATTGAAAATCTTTCAGGTCTTCTTACTTCTATAATTTCTGACTCCCAAGCTTTTTACTTACATAATTGCTTAGAAATTGTAACTTTTTTACTAATTCAGAATCCCTTAATATGTCATGAATATAAAATCCTCCTAAAACATATCTTTCATGTAACTGCGAAATTCCATATTTTTCGCATTCAAAAATGGCATGCTCGGGATCACCTACTTTATTACATAAATTACATAAATCATTTTCAGTTTTGTTAATTTTTTTTCCAATATGTATTGGTCCATGACCAGTTATATAATGAATGAAACCTTTAGTTGGTTGGATGAAATTTAATCTTAATCTTTCTTTTATGCTCGGAAACAAATTAAAAGTTCTTCTTCCTTCTGGAATTTCATTCCACTCCATTTGCCACTTTTTTATAAGAGAGCTTTTTACCTCCCATACTTTATCGGTTCTTATTCCACAAATTTTATGCCCTTTATCCAAATTTCCATTTCGTATCCAATACTTTGCCCCCCTCCCCTTAGCCTAATTAACAAATCAATGCGCCATATTACTGTTGTTACCAGGAGAGCCATGGTAGATGTCGTATTGACTGCACCAGTGAGCCGTAAAATAATGTTACGCTGTGTTTTCCTCAATAATCTCCTGATTACCACGTCATCCATCCTTTCCGCCCAAGCAGCTGCTGCATAGGTAATGATAGAGGCAAAGATGGTGTTATGATAAATTTGTATTACTTTTAATGGGATTAAAAAGTTTAGATTAGTTAATCTTGCCAATTTTAACATTATCTTTTCCGATTTTTCTCTTATATAATCTACACGTTTTCTCAAATTAAATTTCTCATCCAACATTAAACCCAGATATTTTATTTGTTGCTTACGTTGTATACTTTGATTATTTATTTTTATAACGGGATTTCTTTTTAAACTTCCTTTGAAAATTGAATAATTGGATTTATCCGGAGCAATTTTCAATTTACTTTGTTGACACCAATCTGACAAAATTATGGTAATTTCTTTTGCCCTTCTTTCCAATTCATCTCTACTTTGGCCTTCCAGCATTAATATTATGTCCTCGGCATATGCAATTATATTTAATATATTATCATTTTCAAATTTCTCCAACAACGTTTCTGATAGAATATCCCAGAAGAGCGGCCCCAAAAATTAATTGGGACAGTTAGGAATACGTTTAAATTTGTGGTATCGTGTTACACATCTGTACACCAGATAGGCAGAATATGTGTAGTTTCTCCAGTGGCTGCCAATAAACAGATGCAATACTACTGTCCAGTAACGCAAAGTAAGTCCCTGAAAGGAATGTGCCATCCAGTGCCACTCTTACACAGTGGGACAAGGACAGCGTATGTGTGTGACAGAGAACGCAAGCTACACGTGGAGTAGAACCATTAAAAAAACATGCACCCTGTTCACTCTGTACACTAAAACCGAGAAGATTTATTCACAAAAGTAGAAGCCGTCAGAATGTTGTCGAATGGTCTGTAACTGTACTGACATGGGGTGTCATAAATCTATCCAGGGAGGATGTGGGAACCTTCTCCAACCCTCCTGCGTCTCAGGCCCCGGAGACTTTCTTTGCTGTGGTATACTGTATCTCTGTATAGTAAGGGCCGCTGAGTGGTTAGTTCGCTCGACTCTCACCAAGGCGGCCAGGGTTCGATCCCAGGCGACCACAAAGTGAGATATGTGGTGGACAACATGGCGCTGGGGCGGGTTTTCTCCGGGATCTCCGTTTTCTACCGCCATCCATTCCACTGGAGCTCCATTTTCAACTCATGTATCATCAGTGTCACCGCCTGCGGTGCCGCATGTAATTAAAGCGGGCGTTAAACACTACACATTCATTCATTCTTTTAGTAATATAAGAATAAATTGAAATGTGTATGGAAAAAGGAAAAATTTTATTCCTGAAGACGTTTTAATGGATACTCATGAGCCTAATAATTGTAGAAGTGTTTAAGAAAGAGTACAACTTATTGTTTATGTTATTAATTAAATAAAATGGTTTAACATAGGATGTATTTCTTAATCACTACTTTGATTAAAACTAGTATTTAGGTTACTAGGAACGACAAAACAAATCAGAGTTTACGTGACAGTAAGGGATAACATAATTAAAAGGGCTTTCTAAATATAACAGTACACATATTAAGTAAATTTAATAGTGTTAGTAAAGATGAGAAGCAAATCAGTAGGAAAGAGCCTGCCCTATAAAATGCGTTGGCGCTGTCTGATTTACGTTTTAGGTACATTAGGTAATAGCTGCCAAAAAGGGCTGTTTAGTAGTCGACTAATTCATATAAAGTATGCTGTAAATAAAATTTGGTTCTAAGTGACGTAAACAATGAAAATAAATACCACATGTTCTGCTTGAAGATTTAATAGATTAATCTTGATTTTAGCCCTACATACAAAATAGCAATTTAAAAAGTTTGCAATTTTGAACGTTAAAAGCTTGGCATACATATTCAAATCCCAGGAACATGTGTGTATAACAATGAATCATATATTTGTATGAAAAAAAATTCAGAATGTTTTGAAAGGACAATCCTGTATTCATTACCTTTTCATGTCTTTTGGGGGGAATTTCGGCAGTTGGGAATAGTGTGGCGTATTAGAAGAAGCAAGGTAAAGTACTGTGATTCCGCAAAGCCCTCCCGTTAAGCAGGCCGCGCCGCGACTGAATGGTTAGACCGCTTGGATCTCACCAAGGCGGACTGCAGAGTGAGACTTGTGGTGGACAACACGTCGCTCCGGCGTATTTTCTCCGGGATCTCTGGCTTCCCCCACCATCTCATTCCACCGGTGCTCCATCTTCATCTCATGTATCATCAGTGTCACCACCTTCGGTGCCGTATGTAGTAAAAGTGAGCGTTGAACGCCACACATTTCATTTCATTTCTCCCGTAAAGCTGACTGCTTCTCGTCAGCAGCAGTGTGAGGAGTGGCCGGGCCCGACTGTCCACTTGGAGAGGTACGGGAATGGGGAAAATGCGTGGTTTATCTATTCATATTGTCACAAGTGACTGTTTTAATTAATACAAATAATAGTGTATGTGACTTCAGTATTATGTGTGACGTCACTCCCCCAGTCCATCATCACCCGTTGGATAATAAGTTGGTGCAAACGGGCTTCTCGCTCTCACTCGTGGACCATCATTCGGCTTGAATGGGTGGATTTGTTCGCAGCCTCTTGAGGCAGGTAACGGCCGCTGTGGCCACCTATGTAATTAATTAGTTTAGTAAATATTCTTATTAAGTGATTTTTTTAAAACTAACTACCAAAAGATAGAAGGTGAAAAGTTAGGGAAGGTAGTTTGAGTGGCTTTGTGGGATCCCGCTAAAAGCACTCCCGTTACTGAAGGTGAAGTTGAAGAACTGGCCGTCAAAAACGGCGAGCGGGTGAAGAAAGGTTGCCAGGCGTCGAACATGACCAGAAGGCCCTGAACGAGGCGCGTGGAGAGTAAGGGTGAAAATGTGGAAGGTATTCAGGGTAAGGAGTAGAAATGGAAGTCTTTATTGTGAATATATATCTTGCATTGGAGGGCATCATATCCGGCAGTTATTGCCGGGGGAGAGTTGTCGTGGTGTCGTCATGTGTACGGTGATATGCGAGGTGGTTTCCAGCTGTTGAAGTGAGCCTGGAGCCTCCTGGTTGTTAGTGCGTTGTAGTCGGCGATGATTTCTTCTGGGGATTTCAGGTCGTTCAGTCGTGCGTTGAGGCTGGTGTACATTTCTGTAAGTTGTGAGTGGAGCTGGTCAAGTTTACCGTTGAGGGTGGAAGAGTCCGTTGGCTGGCAGGGAAGTGTGTCGATGAGGTGAGTCTCGGTGCACCTTGCGTTGAAGTGAGGCAAGTGTGTCTTTCTGTTGCATGGCTAGCTGTTCTGTACGTTGAAGTTGGGAGTTGATGATCTCAGTTGTCTGCTGTAGTTAGGAGAGTTTGTCCAGAGGAGGAAGTCCGTCGGTTATTAGTCTGTGTGTAGTTGTCAGTGTGTCTTGGAGGTCGATGAGGGTGGCGTGGTTGTCATTCTGTTGTTGGGCAGCGGCGGTGACGGATTCCTCCAGGTTGCCCAGGCGCTGGTTGAGGTTAAGGACCTCTGAGTGGAGGTCTTGGACCTCTTCCGCTGGAGTCCGGTGGTTGGCGGCGGTGACTGTTGTGAGGAGCTCTTCAAGGGACTGGAGTCCGCTGTTGACTTGTTGCAGGTCCTCCCGGAGGCAACCAAGTGCTTGCTGCCATGCCGCAGGTTCGCTGGTGACATTGCTCCGGCGTGTTGGCCTCGCTGGGTTTGCGCGAGGGTACGCAGGGCACTGCATCAGCCCTGTGAAATAGCCGAGGCCGTCACAGGTAGCGCAGTACCGGTGGCGTCGGCGGAGATCGTGGGCCCTGCATGCTGAAGTTGGAGCGTGAGAGCCACAGTAATGGCACCCTGGTGGCGCGGTGCATTGGAGTTTTAGTAACCTGATAGAAAACCCCAAACTCTGACAAACATGTAAATCCTACCCATTGAGCAATTCCCCCCGTGTACGATCTGGCCATGTGCTGCTATATCCTTTAACATCCATGGTTAGCCCGTCACAAAATCTTCGACTTGATCTGTAAACGTAAGTACTAGTTCGGGGAAATTATATTCCAAGTGCTGGAACAGCGCAGGCGTCTTTTCTTGTTGAGGATGGTTATTAGAAAGCCTGACCCTTGATGAAGCTGTGGCTTATGAGGAAGGTAAACTCTTCCGGATGAGGTGCTGCCGTTCAGCTAGTGTAATTGCAATGTCGGCAGTGCTGAGTCATTGTTAAAAAATGCGAGGTATTGAGAAGAGTAATTGGATCTCCTCTGTCTGAGGAGGAATCTGGCGGTCCTGAGGTTGTGTGCCAGAGACTGTAGCGTTGATGATATTGCTTCTATGCTGTTGATGCAGGTGCCGGTGGAATTCAGTAGACAATGCTGCGCTTTCCGCTATTGTGCTGTTGAGTTTACGGTTTGTAGAGTTGTCGAGCTGGTTCTGTATTGCTGTGGAGAGGTCGGCATTGGACAGTGTGTTGGTGACGGCCTCCTCAAGGTTAGACATTTGCACGTTAGACATTCAAGCTGATAGGTAACTCTCATAAGTACTTACTTGTAAAATTATAATAGAGCCAAACTTCGTTAAGCATAGACGATTTACCTGAGCAAGCTTCTTCCTTCCTTTATATTGTATAGTCAGGATGAAATTTATTAAAGTATCTATAGAAGAGTAAGAGGTTATTATCCTTCCCTCCTCCGTCCCTGCTTACTCTCTTTCGCTCATTTACCTTTTCGAAGATTTTTCTATCCTCAAAAGATAAATGTCGGTGTATTCAGAGCTCTGTGGGCCCTTAGAAACGGCTGGAAAGTTAATCTTCACAAAAGTCAAATATGGAGTCATATGGAGGCGAGCCGTACTGCAGACTCCAGCGAATCCTAAGCTTGCCGTCCTACTAGTCGCTGCCGAAATTGGTACTCGCATCCTACGAGCCTGAAATGAGAATATTATCTGCATTAATTACGCTTGAATAAATATTTGAAAATTACAGATGCCAATATAATTAATAATAATAATAATAATAATAATAATAATAATAATAATAATAATAATAATAATAATAATAATGATGATGATAATGATAATAATGATAATAATGATGATAATGATGATAATGATGATGATAATAATAATAATGATGATGATGATGATGATGATGATGATGATGATGATGATGATGATGATGATGATGATGATGATGATGATAAAAGAGAACTTTATTTTCTGATCATGACCGTAAAGAAGTCCTGTCTCTACCACACTTATGCCCGATTTCACCAACAAATGTTAAGACTTAACACGAGTTTAGCAATAGTTAAAACAAAAATTGCATTTCACCAACAAGTGTTAGCGTAACACTCATGTTAAGTCTCATGTTAAATTAACAAGCCGAATTTCTGATGTTAAGTCCTTAACAATTGTAAATAGTCAAGATGGCGAGCATGAACTCGGCTGTTGATGTCGATTTGCTATATTTAAGACCGTCTAAATGGCACTCACAATAGAGAACGGCCTATGAGGAGAAATCATTTTGAGGAACTATCCGAAGAAAATTATTTACGGAGGTATAGACTGTCGAAACATGTTGCTATGAAGGTTACTGCGGAAGTACAAGAGAGGTTAGAACATGCATCGAAAGGAATATGACGATCTCGCCTTTGCTTCAAGTATTAATAACTTTGCGATTTTATAATTCACTGAATTATGTGGATAATACATTGTTCACCTCCCGTCTTGAAACGTTTAAGGCACTTGTTCTTCGCACCTCGTTTTAAATTTACGTAATACTGAGAAGTTGTTTGGTGCTTGTAGTAGTGACACATCATTTGAATTAAATTCGTTTCCAATGTTTTCCCCGCGACATCTTTCTCTTTTACATTCACTGCATCCGTCCTCTTTATTTTCCACGATATCCTTACACTTCGTCACCATTTCAATTAACAATTCTTTCTCCGTCGATGAGAAATTTGTCTCACGGCTTTATTTATGATTTTGTTCATCCGCCATTTGTGCAGACGAAAATGAAAACAAAAGCGCATCGCAGTACGTTCAGAAAATAATACGACTACTCCATAGCCTTCTATAGTTGTGATATTTACAAGTTTCTTGCCGTTAACGCAGGTTTGTTAACATTTTCAGAAAAAGGTTGGTGAAATGCAAGAAATTTAACATGAGGTTTAGCACTGACAATTGTTATGTTACATTTGTTAACGTCGATTTTAACAACTGTTGGTGAAATCGGGCATTAGAATGCAAGCGGTGCACGTTTTATCTTCATATGGTTATGGTTAAATGTTATAACGTAGACAACAATTCAAGTAGGAAGAGGAGAGGGCACCAAGTGCAATATCGAAAACATTCGTTATTTCAGAAAAAGAAAATAAGCAGGGAAAAGTCGACCATGTTGGTCTGCACAACGAAAATTTAATTCAACAGTTTTCGTAACATGACCGACAATTTAAGCAAAATATTGCTCTGGCTACAATACGATGTAACTAACTCGAAACTAATTAACGTTATATGAGACACTTTTATTGTTTGAAAATGCTAAGGTTTCAAACGTATGCATTGCTGAAGCAACTGACTTCTATATGTAGATAACACCATTCTGCATGATTTTGTTTTTCCGAAGTGAATGAGCTTTTCTGAATCACATTTTCACGCTGATTACTAAACCTAAATCCGTTTTCGCGTACCACGTCAGAAATGTTTGCAATTAAAAATTTTATGTTTTAAATATTTTCTGCAATGTACGTGTACGTACATTGTTTGTTAGAAATGTTCATCAGCTTATAATTTCAGCTTTATTACTTAAAATATGAAATAATATAGCTACTACTATGCTTATATTTTATATTTTTATGTTTATATACTTCTATGTTTATTAAAATCTACGAAATATTCACTCTAAGGTATTTACAAAAGTGTGCCTTCCCCTTAAAATTAACCAGCGATAAAACATCCAAATATTTATTCTTGGAGATACTTTTCTACAGTACGCTTGCATCCATCTTATCTATAAAGGGGAACAGAAATTTCAAATGTTTACTTTGTCATTGTTTAGTGTGTCAGGCCATAAACATTGACTGAAGGAAATACTTTAGAGTGCTATAGAGAACTGGCAGAGGGTCCCTGTATATACCTATCGAAGTGCAATTTAGGCTTATGAAGCTAAAGATTTCTTTTCTCAGATAAGAAGCATATCCCCTTTTAAAAGTTGTTTGAAAATGGGAGGTTAGATTTTTTTAATTTACGTCCTCCAACGTTAAGTCATCGGACGATGAATAAAATGGAGTAAATGATGCTCAAATGAGTCCGGGGCCCATGGAGCTTAGAGTCACCTGACATTCGTCTATCAGGATACGGGAAAACCCCGGAAAACCCCTTATCCAGGTAACTCACCCTAACCGAGATTCGAATCTAGGACCTCTTAAACATGAGGCAGGCACGCTACCATCTATGCTACCGAGGCGGGCATGGGAGATTACTTTTGTGTTGTTGACTGTCGAGTGAAGTCCTGTAAAAGTGAAGTCTGTGAGTTCTCATTTTTCTGCAAGAGTACAACATGACAGTTTTGTTCTTAGAAATGTCGAAACATGGTTGTGAAAATGATCCAAGTTTGTATTGCTATATATGTGGGTCATATGCGTTAGTAAAGCAGGGACAGAATATTGTGACTTTGTGGATTCGCAGAAATTAAAAATGCTCTTTATTAGAAGCAAAAACACACTTTGTACAGCCCTGCCAGCAGCAGAATTACGTAACATACACAAGCGCAACCTTCAAGGTCGTCTACCACACTTGCACACAGCTGCACACTTCCAGAAACTTGTCGACGCTTCAAGGTCTTTCGTGGTGCAGCGAGAACACAATGGAACTATCTCGGTTTCTTTCTCCCTCTGTTGCTGTTTCTCGGCAAGCAATTAGCGCTGCGCCCACGCGCAGGCCGCTCTATCTGTCTCTTTCCTGCCCGCGCGTAGCTCTGTCTCTTTCGCACAGGCCCGGCACTGGCTTGTCGCGGCAATTTAATAATGCCTCAGTGACACAACTCCCTCCTCAAGGCTCCCGAACAGCACCATCGTAGCGGGCCAGACGATCCTGATGTGCCACCATCTTTCCTCGGGGCACCCTCAGGATGCGGTAGACCACGTCGTTAATTCTCGTTACCACCCGGTACGGTCCTTGCCACGGTTGTTTAAGTTTTGGGCAGCATCCCTTGGTCCGGGTAGGGCGGTACAATGAGACCAGGTCACCTTGCTGGAATTTGGCTGTTGGCTTACCTGTCGTACCGGGTCTTCATGCTTTACAGCTTTTATAAAGAAAACTAATGTTCAATAATTTAGAATTAATTTAGGAGACCAGGATAAATTCTGGTGTCCTCTTAAAGTGTGTCATAGTACTGTTGCAGAGTTGAAGAGTTGGAAAAATGGAAAAAAGTAGTCATTGCCTTTTGGTATCCATATGATTTAGAGAGAACCTACAAATTATGGAGACGTTTGTTTGTTTTGTACAATTAAGTTACCAGGATATCTAAAAACAAGAAACATGTTGTATAACCAAACATTCCCTCTGCCTCATGGTCCTGATATTCTGGTTCCCTTACACCGTGAATCAGATACGTTGTCATCTGCATCCAGTAGCACTGAAACTGAATCTCCATGGAGTCATACTTATGAACCAGACATTTCTGATGGTGATAAATGTTTTAATCGAAGAGACCTAAGTAAGAGGTTTAAAATTGCCTAAAGAATCAGCAGACTTTTAGGCTCTAGGTTAAAAGGAAATAAAATACTGTCAGAGGGTACATGATTTTTATGATACACAAATACATGATTGTGAGAAGGAACTTGTCCCCGTTTTTCCTGAAGAAGAGAAATTGCTGTATTGCCAAGACATCCCTGCTGTCTTAAACTTTTATAACAAACTATAATTCCAAAGAGTTGAAGTTCTACTTTGATTCTTCTACAAAAAAGAAAAAAAATCTTAAAGGTGTTTTGCTTCATAAAGAAAACATACATCCTTCGATTCCTGTAGCCCACTCTTTTGTTTTGAAGGAAACACATGAAAATG
>CM060957.1:57294446-57297608 GCA_030765055.1 Mantis religiosa
TTTACACGGCGGAAGCACCATGGAAATTGTGAAGAAAGCGCACTATGAAAGCGCACACGTGGCTTTGTTTACAACTACTTTATTCTCCTGCTGCAAGCAGTATAGGTAAGAACACTTGGAATGGGAACATTATATATATATATATATATATATATATATATATATATATATATATATATATATATGAACCTCTTATTGATCCCTCAATAGTATTGTTGCCACCTCTCCATGTAAAATTAGTTAATGAAGCAATCTTGAAAATTCTAGATAAAGACAGTGAGTGTTTTAAATACCTTCGTGTTACATTTCTTTCATTGCCCTATGAAAGAATTTCAGCTGGTGTATTTGTTGGCCCACAAATGTGAAAACTGGTGATGGATAGTCAGTTCGAGAATACTGCGAGTTGAGAAGTGAAGGAAATGTTGTTTTTAATTTTCTTGGAAATAAAAGATACCCAATTGCTATAAAATTTCAAACAGATTGGTTGCAATATGAGTGTCAAAGTTCATTTTCTTCATTCCCATCTAAACTATTTTCCTGATAATTTAGGAGATTTTACGGAGGAACAGGGAGAAAGATTTTGCTAGGATATAAAAAATATTGAAATAAGGTATCAGTGGAAATGTAATGATTAATTAGTGGCAAATAACGAATTAAATTATGGCCTAGTTTTTCATAAAAAAATCTTGCTGAAAATCATTTTTATTATGTTTCACAAAGCTTTAATTTCATTTCTGTTATTTATGGATAGTTTGATAACCTGACGTGATGGGAGAAAATTGAGATTATTTTCAAATTTAGCACAACAAATCTGGTCAGGATCGCCTATCAAAGAAACAAAAAATAAGTTTTGAAATGCCTTGCAAATCCACTAATGAGGCTGTATACTACGAAAGTAATTAATCAAATGCAGACAGGAAATCTATGGAAAGGCTATTTATTATCTATACCAATTATCGAAACGACATCGAACGAATACAGCCGTTTCGAGGTTTATAACTTAACTAGTCCGAATTTCGGTGTCGCAGCGTCGAAATTCTCTTAGGTATAATTTTATGCACCATTAAATATTACGTTATTTTGTGATTAGGCAGCGCACGAACCACTGTTCAAAAAGCTTTGCATACTTCCTTTGGCATGTGTTTATATTTTGGCGACAGCTTTAATTGTAAAAGTAAATAGATTTAACTTTTAAAACAACGGAAGTGTTCATATGCACCACACGAGGTATATTTAGGATATACACGTAACCTCAATCAGAACTACAATGTTTAAGAATGGAGTACTGCATTCCTTTACAATAGTTTATAATTCCCTTCCTAATGACATCAAAAGCATAGATAACAAGGTGTTTAAAACTAGAACGAGGGCTTTCTTGCAGGAGCACTGTTTTTACACAGCAAAGGAATATCGGCAATTTAAGAATTCCAGATAATCATAAAGCATGAATTTACTTAGCTTGTTCATTTCTCTCATTTATAATTATATCCAATTTGTGTTACACATTATAATTGAATGTAGGTTAGGTATATTTGATGTTTAACTTTCTAATATTAAGTGTAAATTCACTGACGTATCCTATATCAAGGTACTATGTACAGATTTGATTTTAAAGGACGAATAAATAAATAAATAAATAAATAAATAAATAAATAAATAAATAAATAAATAAATAAATAAATAAATAAATAAATAAATAAATAAATAAATAAATAAATAAATAAATAAATAAATAAATAAATAAATAAATAAATAAATAAATAAATAAATAAATAAATAAATAAATAAATAAATAAATAAATAAATAAATAAATAAATAAATAAATAAATAAATAAATAAATAAATAAATAAATAAATAAATAAATAAATAAATAAATAAATAAATAAATAAATAAATAAATAAATAAATAAATAAATAAATAAATAAATAAATAAATAAATAAATAAATAAATAAATAAATAAATAAATAAATAAATAAATAAATAAATAAATAAATAAATAAATAAATAAATAAATAAATAAATAAATAAATAAATAAATAAATAAATAAATAAATAAATAAATAAATAAATAAATAAATAAATAAATAAATAAATAAATAAATAAATAAATAAATAAATAAATAAATAAATAAATAAATAAATAAATAAATAAATAAATAAATAAATAAATAAATGAATGAATGAATGAATGAATGAATGAATGAATGAATGAATGACCGACCGACCGACCGACCGACTGACTGACTAAATAAATAAATAGATGAATAAATAAATAAACAAATAAATAAATAAACGAACAAACAAATAAATAACTAAATAACTAAATAAATAACTAAATGAATAAATAAATAAATAACTAAATAAATAAATAAACAAACAAACAAATAAATAAATAAATAAATAAAAATAAATAAATAAATAAATAAATAAATAAATAAATAAATAATAAATAAATAAATAAATAATAAATAAATAAATAAATAAATAAATAAATAAATAAATAAATAAATAAATAAATAAATAAATAAATAAATAAATAAATAAATAAATAAATAAATAAATAAATAAATAAATAAATAAATAAATAAATAAATAAATAAATAAATAAATAAATAAATAAATAAATAAATAAATAAATAAATAAATAAATAAATAAATAAATAAATAAATAAATAAATAAACAAACAAATAAATAAATAAATAAATAAATAAATAAATAAATAAATAAATAAATAAATAAATAAATAAATAAATAAATAAATAAATAAATAAATAAATAAATAAATAAATAAATAAATAAATAAATAAATAAATAAATAAATAAATAAATAAATAAATAAATAAATAAATAAATAAATAAATATATAAATAAATAAATAATAGTTGTCATTGTGACGCACCAGCCACGAAAACAAAAGCATTGCTCCTTGCTCTTTATCAGCGACCCTAGCCTCGCTTTCAGGTAATGGAGCAAAGGGCAGTTACTTGTGAAAAAGTCGATAATAACTAGGACAGTTCCAAGATTGCTTATGTTGCTATTTTTTTTTTTTCATTTACGTCCGCCCCAACGTTATGTTATATCGGACGGTGAATGAATTGGGTGAACTGATGCTCAAATGAGTCCAGGGTCCATTGAGCTTAGAGTTACCCGACATTCG
>CM060957.1:57298608-57481108 GCA_030765055.1 Mantis religiosa
GAAGAAGAAGAAGAAGAGAAGAAGAAGAAGAAGAAGAAGAAGAAGAAGAAGAAGAAGAAGAAGAAGAAGAAGAAGAAGAAGAAGAAGAAGAAGAAGAAAGAAGAAGAAGAAGAAGAAGAAGAAGAAGAGAAGAAGAAGAAGAAGAAGAAGAAGAAGAAGAAGAAGAAGAAGGAAGAAGAAGAAGAAGAAGAAGAAGAAGAAGAAGAAGAAGAAGAAGAAGGAAGAAGAAGAAGAAGAAGAAGAAGAAGAAGAAGAAGAAGAAGAAGATAGAAGAAGAAGAAGAAGAAGAAGAAGAAGAAGAAGAAGAAGAAGAAGAAGAAGAAGAAGAAGAGAAGAAGAAGAAGAAAGAAGAAGAAGAAGAAGAAGAGAAGAAGAAGAAGAAGAAGAAGAAGAAGAGAATCAAGCTGAATTTACTGTAACAACATAGTCATTGATCTTTCAAATAAATGTTAAATAATTAATGTATCCTGTAATAGTACATGTTACAGCGCTTTATAACATAAATGAAAAAAAGATATATTACTTATGGTGTTTATGGTATTAGTACTTATTTTACTACAAGAACTAAATACGTATTATTATACATAATATCCAAGGAAAGCTTAGTAAAACATTCTGATACCTTATAGGACCATCATTACAATTTTAAAAGGGTTAAATTGCATCAGTGTGCATGATTTGCGAGGGATATTTACTTGCAAATTAAAAAAGCACTTTGGGTATTCTGATAGTTAATAATAATAATTTACAAGCAAAGATTGCACGTTAGAGCTTTGCTTATCGCAATTGTGAGCCAATTATCCTAAAACATTTTTTCTATGACAGCTACAGGAGGTGATCAAATTTCAGTCTATTTAACAAAGCAGTAAATACTTAAAAAAAAAAAAAAAAAAAAAAAAAAAAAAAAAAAAAAAAAAAAAAAAAACGAATTAACGAATTAAAGAAACACTAGTAAGGCAACTCTATTACTCTTTATAAGTGCTGGAAGCGTTTTACAAGGATGTCTGCTAATTTACAAGTTTTTATAAAGTTAAGCAGTGTAATTTTTTATGGGGGGGGGGGTTCTGGTAAACACAATTTAAATAAATAATCACGTACATTCCGCATAATAATTGAATATGTCATAAACGCTTTAGAACTCGAGAAAGGTTAGAAATACTGTTAGATATATATTACAAGTATGAATGGAAATCCATATTATCATATCCGTGTTAGGTTCAATTCTCACGGTCTCCACATCTTAATTAAATTACGCAAGTGCTAAACGCTAATAACTATTAAACACTAATAAATTTATAAAACTACACTAAGTAAAACACTATGCAACTTTTATAAATATAAGCTTAATTAACACACATAAGAAGCACGTTTACACAGTCTAAGCTGATAGAAGGTACTGAAGTTCTGAGGATACAAGAAACACATCGCAATAGCGCTTTAACTTGGAGAATGTAGTAAGAAGGACCACCCCATATGTTTGAGGCTGGAAGACCCTTATAATTGCTTCTATGTGAGGATCTGTTTTTAGAAGTGAAAGCTTTGTATCGACTGGGATGGAATGAACGCGTCTACTATACCTGCGAATTTCGATAGTGTAAGTGAGGCACGCAGCGATGTTGCTGTAACTGCCTAATCCATACTCGTCCTGGAGCGTTTTTTATATGTGGCTCTTTCAGCAGTAACAACTATTTACATGTCTCACATAGAAGCTGAGCAACTAATATATATTCGTGGTGCATATCCAGGGAACTCAGGACCACTCGAACGTGAAGCAGATATACTAGATATACTGTAAAGATCTACTACTAGTAGATAAAGATCTGTAAAGACACCTTCAGATTTGTTAGTACTACTGGGAACTCTTAATAAAACGTGTATCTATTTAAGTTCCTAATGCAGTTAAAACTCCATTAACTCATTATTGATGTGTGAAATTACATTCTCTTTGCATGGTCAAGATATGAAAAAAACGAATAACAACTTTTCACTTGAGAAAAGCAGTATTCAGACTAATAATAGGGAGTATCTCGGATAGTGAGTGAGTAAATGTGTGGCATTTTCGGCCCCTGAGGACATTGTCAGAGAAATCAGTATATCATTTGTCAAAATATATTATCTTAAACATATGCTATTTTAATAATAATAAAAAAACATTACTTAATTTTTTAGACTATCGGAATTTTTGAAAAAAAAAAAGGGTCATCTAAAGATGATCTCCCCCTTGGGTAGGGGGAGAAATTTGGTTGAAATTCTGCATTTCATATCTTTGGAAGATGCTGAACTTAATGAGTTTAGTATTTAGCCAACCTTTTCGTTTTTGAGTTATACTATTCAATGACACTCACATACCTCACATACAAAGGCCTTATTTTGTATGTGGCACTACCGTACTGTCATAGCCTCGGAATTAAGCGCTGTGATTGGCAGCTGCCATGACAACCGAGTAACGGCTACCTGTTACCAACTTTAAAATCCAATAGCAATGAACATTTTATAAGGCGTTAAAATGTTCATTAAAAACTTTGTGCTAGTGTCTTTATTCCACCTAGCTGATGTTTCTTCTTTTCTTTGTTTCGCTATTTTAAATAAATTAAAAAGTAATCCTTCAATAAGATGGCACTTCGATTTAAATGTGACTAGTGTAACTACATAGAACTTTGCGTAGGCGCGACCTTGCTCAAACTGACATGGTAATTGGAAGGTTTAGTTGTGCCAATGAACTCTGGCAGTCGGGAGAGCACAGCTGATGACGAACGTTGCGCGGTTTGTATGCGGGGTGGTACAGGATCGCTTTAAGACGTTAAGAGTAACAGACTCCTGAAATGTAAAGTTTTGGTTTTCCAACATTTATAGCCATCTTTAAGTAACTGCTGTTGACCCGACTGAAATTCAGCATCTTTTCAATAAAGTAGGTCATTTTAATGTTATTTTCTTTTGTTGTTTTGTGTGTAGGTAAACAAGAATAGACAGGAAGGAACGCGTGAAGAGCATCAAAAAGTCAATTGTGGAGATCAACGCTAAAAGCAATTTGTGAAGTACAGAAACTGTAACAACGCGGAAAATGAGTCAGTAGCTGTGCACCTTCGTAAGTTTGAGATATTGAATTAGGTTCTGAGGAAACTGTAGACGCTCGTTAACTGCATGGGAATCCCGTAACCCGGTACGAGGTAAGTGCAAGCAATAGTAGGGAGACAAGTGTTCAGGGAAGTCCTGGTTATGTGTGAAAATGGATTATCTTTAGAGAACAGTATGTTTTACTGTAAATAGCGTACAGGAATGCGAATGTAAATTCTAGGCTAATATACTTTCGAACATAACCTTGCACGAAACGAGGTTATGTGCACATTTTGTCGATAGTATATATTAATGTTGTTAATGGTGTCGTTTCACAATAATGCCAAATAATCGTTTTCAAAACATAAAACAATGCACCTGTATCTGGAATTTAATTTATTAGTTGATGTTGTACCAAGTCAGTTCTACAATTGACCATTGCTTTGGATGATACCATTATTTTTATTGTTTGTTTACAATAGCATGTTTAATATTGCAGGTTGCATAGCAATTGTGTATGTGCAGTAAATTTTCCTAAAATTAACTTGAGAGATAATTCTCATGATACTTCTCTTTTTTTCTTTTCCAATTTAAATTGTTACACAAACATAAAGCAGTAGTGCAAAAGCTTAATCTCTAGGGTAGCTTAGTGTTAAGATCTTTAGCATTCTTTGAATATTTAAGGTTTGGTTAAAATTTCTTTTGTGGCAAGCAGTTTTCAATAGAGACACAACTAAATTCTTCTGCACTGTCTGTTAAGTTTCATTTTTATTTTTATTTGATTTTGTTTTTGTAAAACAGTTTTATTATATTCTAGATGTTCTTGAGCTTCAAACAGATGTATAGTTGATTGACCATAGACATTTCGGGAGCTCACATATCTCTTGTCATCAGGATGATGAATGAATAAACTGTAAAAAACCCAGTCTAGAATATATTCGTCACAGGAAAGTTTCAGGTCTTTTCTATTTTGAATATCCAATTCATTTATTTTCTTTCTCTATAATTTTTCAAATGCTGGAAATGATTTTTCACTTTTATGTCATAGTTTCTGGCTCTACACATTGCCATACTCCACATAAAGTGTTTCACTAATCCCTTCTTTAATTCTTTTGTTCCACAGAAAATATCTTCCTTTACCAGTGTTATCCTTTGACTTTTTGATAAAAATTTTGTGGTTTATACGTGTCTCATGATGCCACTCTAAGCTCATCTACTTTACCACGCTATCTTGAATCTGTAAGTAATTCTTTGTTTCCTTTCAAGAGATAATTGATCTTGTCGTCTACGCATTTAGCTTTATCCTTTACTTCTCACCATTGTCAGTTACGTCCATTACTAAGTCACTGAAGATTTTTTCTTCTTCTGCTAGTAGCTCCAAATTATTAGCAAATCTTATGCAATGTGATTAAATAGATTAGACATACTTTGTCACATACAGTTACAATATGCAAAGTAAAAGCTTTTAACAAGTGATTTGTAGAATTATACAGTAAAAGCAATGGTACTAATTACAATAAATATAAATTTACAATGTAATATATACAAGTGTACTAACAGTACTATCTTAGGAACAATATAACCTGGATTTAGTACAAGTTATATAAAATTTACAGAGTAACAAAAACATTATCAAAATTCTAGTTCTGACTTGTCATTCATATATTCTGTGATCAAGCAAGTTTTGTATATTAATAAGTTGTACACATTGAATGCTAACCTGTGCATGGGTATTTTCAGGTTATTTTTGGTCTTCCTACCCTGAGTTACTCTCTGTGCAAGTTGCACAAAGTTTCAAAATTTATATGTATATATGTATTTATTTTGTATGGACATTTGGGTAGATATGTTAATATTTTCAAGTTTTTGAACATATTTCACTACAGTTCTTTTGGTCCCATTTGCATCATTTGTTTTGTTATATATATTGTGTTGTTAAGTTGTCTCCTTAGCTTGGTGGTAGCACAGTTGCATATCGATTGAGAGACCTAGGTTCGATTCCCAGTACTGATGTAGGGAGTTTTCTGCCGTTGGAAGTCCTGGTCCAGGGTGCACTCAGTCTCATTAGGTCTCTGAGGGACCAATTGATGAGTTACTTGATTGATAAGTAGCAATCCCAGTTTGCAAAGACCGAAGATCCCCATGAAGATCTAGGTTGCTTACCATGTCCTACTTTCCAGTACTGCACCTCACTCATGACACTTTTGAACTGGGTAGTAAATCTTGGTCAAGAAAGAATTCTTTGTGCCATGGGGTTATACTTTGTTTTTCCTTCTGCTGCCACGTGTCCCTATTCCTGAAATGTCGTCATCAAATTCTGCACAAGTGCATGTTGAAAGTAGAAATTCCAAAGCAGCATTTTTATAAATACATTTCTACCTTTTCTATTTACCTGCATATGTTTTGCTATCCTGATAAATTAATAATTTTCTATGATTGTTAGAAATATTTTCTTTCCATTCCTTAACAAATGCCCTTAAAATCTTGATAAACCTTTTCTAATAATTTCTAATTTTCTATGGCATTCTAGAAGCAATGCCATTGGTGACAATACATTTGTGATATCTCTATGTAGTTGTATAAGGAGATATGACAATCTTAGCTTACATAGATTCTCATTTCATTAAACAGTGTTACATCAATTGAATGTTGTAGAACTAAATTACTGCATTTCTAAATCTTTGGTTTACAGATAACACATTGAAAACAAAGCTCACAATGGATACCGTACAGAGAATGAAATTACAAAAATACAGAGAGAAAATTGTCCAGGATTTACAAGTGGAGAACGTTTTGGATACGCTTATATCCAATGAAATTTTGACGCGTGAAGACGAAGAAAGAATTAAACATGAGGTAAGATATGGCATATGTAATTCATTCAGTTAAACAAGACCACATTTGATCATTAGAATACCACTACATAACAGTCTTATTGTGAAACATTTTAATTAAGAGCTTTTTAATATGTGCAAATTTTCATGGGCTCTTGATTTACTGATTCTCTTGTCAGTTTTGTTCAGGCTAATATGGTGAACTAGTACCATGAAATGTGAAATAGATCTTTATTATTGCACATTAAAGTGGTAGAACAGTGGAGAAGCAGTTTCCTCTACTTGATGAATGCGCTCTTATTTCCTGAAATACTACTAACAAGGAACACTTCACTTGTTCAAAAGTTGAATTTTGTTCAAACTGTATATTAGTTGGATGGGGTGGTGCTTTTCTCAAAATGAAATGTTAACATTAGAATTAAGTATTAAAGAGATTTCCTACAAACCGTTTTTATTGGACAATATAAATAAAAACAAGCATTTATTTAAGTTAATTGATGGAATTAATAATTTCTTCTCACTAGCCATATATAGGCTAAGGTTTTAGATAGATAGTCAACCTGAAAAATTCAATGCCATGGCCGGGATTTGAACTACAGATCTCCTGGTTTCCATCCAGTCGCTCTTACCCATTGAGCTACCATGGCCAATGTGCCGTCCTGACATTAAATTCTCCAATTGATGTATATATTTACATGGTAAACCACTAAGGGCTTTGTATTCGAGATACACTGTGGCGACTTACTATTGTAAGAACTCGAATCCCAGGCTTCATCATTAAACTCTTATTATTTAAGTTAATTGATGGAAATTAATAATTTCATCTCACTAGCCATATATAGGCTAGGTTTTAGATAGATAGAGTCAACCTGAAAAATTCAGTGCCATGGCCGGGATTGAGAAACCAGGAGATCCATGGTTCAAATCCTGGCCATGGCATTGAATTTTTTAGGTTGATTCTATCTAGCTAAAACATAGGCTATATATGGCTAGTGAGAAGAAATGATTAATTTCCATCAATTAACTTAAATAATAAGAGTTTAATGATGAAACCTGGGATTCAAGTACTTACAATATTAAGTCGTCACGAACGGTGTATCTCGAATACTAGAGCCCTTAGTGGTTTACCGGTTAAATATATGAGTCATTTGGAGAATTTAATGTCAGGACGGCCCGATGGCCATTGTAGCTCAGTGGGTAAGAGCGACTGGACGGAAACCAGGAGATCCGTGGTTCAAATCCTGGCCATGACATTGAATTTTTCAGGTTGACTCTATCTAAGCATTTGATTGTTTGCTGTGGATAGCAAGCGAGTATACTCTGATTTTTAAAAGAAGTAATGTGAAGGTCATCTGTTTCTCCATGTGGGGAGCTGGAATGTTGCGTAGAAGCTGATAGCAAGTTACACATACTCCCCCTCTTTACCCTCTCAACACTCGAAACATATAAACAAGCGCTACACAAATATAATTATTTGTAACAAAAACTTCACTTAATCTTTAAAGAAATTGATGTAAATTTCAACAATTTCTGAGATCGCAATTTTGTAAGGTCTTGTTTACATTTATGAAATCGCGATCTCACAATTTCTTTTAACGTACATCAAGATAAGTGAAGTTTTTGTTACAAATAATTATATTTGTGTAGTATCTTTTCCTTCCCTTTATTAGCTTTATTTTTTGCTTAATATAAACGAGCGTTCGAGGTTATCTCACCTCAACAAAAGCATGCAGAGTCAATCTGTATTAGCCTACTTTAAGAGCAAAAATAAATTCTCAATGCAATTTATTACATTCACTTGTATCTTCACAGATGCAAGCATTTTTGAATTACTAATGACTCGTCAATTGAGATGATCATACCAGCACGGCTAGTGTGCCAGAATTTTAACCCACACGAGTTCATGGTTGTGATTCATGACCTCGTGATAGACCCCAATTTTTTTTATCTAAAGAGTAGGAGGGTGTCAACAACAAAAGCATGTGACGTACCAGCAGGACCAATAATAAAGTGGTCACTTTTTCCTATAGGTCCTTTTCTGGTACTTTCAAGTGCACCATCAGTACAGCCCTTTGACACAGTATGGGCGGCGTTTACCCAGGTTTCATCCAACCACACTATTTCATGCAAATTCTTATTTAGATTTCTCTTAAAATCAAAACGCTTAGCTCTACAATATATGATCTTTTGAGTATTAGTTTTCTGTTATTTATTTTTTTGAACATAAATCCCAGATCATGGATGACTTTGTTCAAAGAGCTAAGGCTTCCTTAAAATAGCTCTGCTTCCTTAAGAGAAGAAAGAATCTTACGTGTGGTAGGAAGCTCCTTTCAGGTGTAATAGTCATAGATGTGCCTTCTTATGGCATCTAATTGAGAACAATGGAGATGCTCTTGGTCTTTGTCTTCCAAGAGTTACAATTCATAATGGGAAAAAATTGTTAGGTCTACAGCAGGTCCTGCATGAGCAATTCTTGCTGATAAAGGGGGATAAACAGTTCAACCTGTTCCAGCTCCTGCTTCTCTTTAGACATTTTAGAAACAGTCACCTCACTTATTTTAAGGACACATGCAGTCCTTTTTCTCACTTGGTTGAAAGCAATAAGCTGTTAATTGTGAAGAAACAATTTCTCCTATTCAAAGAATTTCCTAAGAAAATAGACAAAATCTTTAGCTTGGCTGTTCAATGTAACACCCCGACTGTAAGCTTATCTTTCTTGGGCCATGAATCCGCAGTATACCTGTAATCCTACTGCCACTAAGCCTTAGCTGCATAATGACGTATTTTAATAGTGTTTTACAAAGTAGGCTAACAACACACAAGTCAACTGAATGCTGAAGTAAACTTTGTTTCCTGCATACAACTAGTGATAACTGACCTGAGGAATAGGTGATAAACAGTGTAACCTATGAGGCAACATTTGTTTACATTTCCACAGCAACAACCTTCCCCTCTTACATTCCACATCTTGCTTGACAGCTGTCATGTATCTTCTTTTAAAAATTAGACTAAGTTTAGAATCAAGCATTTCATTTTAAAAATTTCTCCATTTCACTGAGCTATTGCTATCAGCTATCAAACATTAGCTTGGAGACTACCATGGCATGTCAAATGAATGCACATGTGTATTCTGCTGTCAGTGGGTGGCTTAAGTATTGACTGCACTTAAATATTCATATTAATCATGTTAAGCATACTAACATTTCAAAAATCAATGGAGGTACAAATTTTAAATAGAAATGAAATTAAAAAAGCAGCATCAGATTTGCAGGAGCTTTCAACAAATAATGTCCACCCATTTTTAAATTTAACCCCTGATTTAATTTATTTGATAGGATTAAGAATCTGCCACTTAGAAAGTCATAATGACAAAAGTGGAGTATTTGTACTTGTACTTTTGCATCACTAGTTTGATATCGGCAATTAATTTCTTTACATAAGCCCACAATAGGTAATTTCAAGATTTTGTAAGTTGTCATAAAATAAAGTTACACTAAATGAAAGAGTTTTAATTTTGTTGAAAGTTAAAGTTAGGTTCAATTTCATATGATATTCTTTTGTTATAATGTGGTTTTGATTTATATGAGTATTCTGCTCTATGTATATGCACACATAAATTACTATCACTTTATCACTCACTCAATCACTCAGTAATGAAAACAGATCACTTTCACATTCAGTTTAGTGTTATATTATGCAGATGAAAACATTAAGTCATTGTAAGATGGTTAACATGTTTTCTTTTAAATCAGTACAGTAATTTTTATAGAAGTTTTTTATGTTTTTTTTGTATTGTACTTTCAGAAAACTGAGAGAGATAAAGCGAGACATCTTTTAGACATTTTGCCAAAGAAAGGTCCCAAGGCTTTTGAAGTATTCATCTCTGCTCTGAAAAAGGATTATCCATGGTTGAGCGAACCACTTGAAGCTCAGACACCACACACAACACAAATAGAAGAGAATAGTTTTCTAGATGCAAAGCTTATAGGTGGTATTCCTGAAGCTCCTCCACATTATGTAGAAAGGGTTGATAAGGTAAGCTAAAATGAAGCAATACTGAGAATTTACAAAACTGTGCACTTCATTTTATATTATAGAAAGGGATATATACGAGGGCTATCCAGAAAGTAGATTACGTTTTCGTCTGTTTCTGCTAGGGGCGGGGCTAGCGCGGCCATCTTGGGGTCAGAGCATTGCGCAGCTCAGTCGGCATCTAGCCGTGCTAGTGAGAGGTTCGTGCTGTGCTCCGTTCAGATACTGTGACGGTTTGAAATGTCTGCATTAATTGAAAATCCCGCGAGCTGCGAGGTGCGTGCAGTAATAAGGTTTCTGACTGCAAAAAACTGTAAACCGATAGAAATCTATCGGCAGCTTTGTGAAGTGTATGGGGACAACATTATCACTGAAGGTGGAGTGCGTCAGTGGGTCATCAGATTTAAAAATGGCCGAACCAATGTTCACGACGAAGATCGAAGTGGGAGACCCAGCATAGTGACTGCCGAACTTGTCGAAAAAGTCGATGCTAAAGTCCGTGAAAATCGAAGGTTCACAATAACGGAACTTTCTTTGAGATACAGCGTTTTGATGACGACGCACAGCTGCAAGAAGAGGTAACGAAGTGGTTGAAGGCGCAGGCGGCCGAATTTTTCGACGAAGGAATTTCCAAGCTCGTACATCGCTACGATAAATGCCTTAATTTGAATGGTGACTATGTCGAAAAGTAGTATTTGAGTGTGGCTTTCATCTGTATATAATAAAATTTGTTTCCTATACTTTGTTTACTTTTTATTCCAAAACGTAATCTACTTTCTGGATAGCCCTCGTATATATATACAATGGTTGCTGGCAGTTTCAATCTGTTAGTAAGATCCATTGATTTCCATTTATAAGGGCAATCAGTGATAGTTGATTGTACTAACACACACAGATCATGTGTAGCCAAACTTTGAAAGGTAGAATCAGAACTGAAAAATGTTACCTTTCAAAGTTCCATTGATGTTTTATCATGTCTGCAAAGAACTCCAGTTAAAGCATGCGGTTCACCAATCTAATTTTATCAGTAAAAGGGTTAGTTAGCCTTAGAATTTTCATTTCAAGATTTTGTGCTTATGAAACTCAGAATGCGTTAAATGTTTGTGTGTGCATTCACCTGAGTGCATGTGATGCTCAAAATTTGATGATAAAATTGTTCTTCTTGCTTCCCAACATTTAGAGGCTAGATCTTCTTGACTTTTGAGAATCAAGTTATCCTGTTTCATAGGAGATATTTTGTTTTGTTTTGTTTGAGCAGTTTTAGAACCCTTCTTAGACAATTCATTGCCAGAAATTTCACAGTGGAATGGACTCCATTGGAAAACTATATGTTTATTTAATTTTTGAAGATGTTTAATGAAATTTCATTTATTTAATTTGTTTAAATGTAAAGTTGTGAGCCCGCCTTGGTAGTGTGTTGGTAGCAAGTATGCCTCACGTTCAAGAGGTCCCGAGTTTGAATCTCGGTCAGGGTGAGTTACCTGGATAAGGTTTTTCCCGGGGTTTTCCCTTATCCTGAAAGACGAATGTCAGGTAACTCTAAGCTCTATGGACCCTGGGCTCAATTGAGCATCATTTCACCCATT
Source organism: Mantis religiosa (assembly GCA_030765055.1). NCBI lineage: Eukaryota > Metazoa > Arthropoda > Insecta > Mantodea > Mantidae > Mantis > Mantis religiosa. The sequence continues at coordinate 57,310,115 of CM060957.1, forward strand.
CCATTCATCGTCCGATATGACAACATTGGAGGACGTAAAATAAAAAAAAAAATTGTAAAGTTGTGTATCTTGAAGTATCTTGTAATAATAGAACAGCAGACATCCTTATTTGCCCAGAAAGAAACAAGGACCAGTTGCAAAATGGCAACTTGTTTAAACTCTTGGTCACTGTCTAGCTAAGATTGTCCATACCAGTTTCCATTGCTTGAACAGAATTTAAATCAGAGCTTAGCCACGTGTTGTGAATGTTCAAATGATAACTGTGAAAAGGAAGTATAAATGTCTTCCCGTTACAATCTTTGGTGATTTCTATAAAATGGAATTCAGTGTGGTCATTACCAAATTTTTCTTTTAAGAGTTGCTTCTATCATTTCTTTTATAAACAATAATGACTAAATGAGTCATACACTTTTCTGTGAAGAAAAGAACATTGTAAAGAATAGTGAAGAATAAATCTTTATAATAGTGGAGACTAGAGAGAGTTGATAATTAAAAAGCATACCTTCCAGTTATGTAAACATCTTATTACACAAAGTTCTGGTTATTCTGATTTGGGTGCAATTAATGACACACGTTTTTCTATGAAAATTACCTCTGAAATGAAAAAATGAATAAATTGCTTTGTTCCATTTCCAAAACCTGGATAAGCCTATTAGTATATAATAAGAGAGTATCTGAGATACTAAAGAAAAGAACAGAACAGCAAAATGTATAAAATGAAAACCAAGAAGCATATTGTTTAAAGTCCTGCATGCAATTGATGCAATGATTTCATCATTTATAGCATAAATGTGCTGGTTGCCAAAAACCGTAGTGGCAGAAGCAGCTTTTATGTATAAAATCTATTTTATGCTAAGCTCTTTGTAATCCTAATGCTATACAATTATTTATTCTATATGATCTTTTGATAAGAGCAATGCATTTATATGCAAATCCTTGTGTAGTCATGGATTTTCTTGATTACATCTTTATTTTCTAAGAAAAAGGCTTCTGTGTGAAGCTTAGAAATAGATGAAATAAAATACAGAGTGCAGGTCGGAAGTAGGGAAGCAGAAGCACTAAGTCTCAAGAAAAATTCCTTTTACTTACATAATAGCATGAATCAGCTGTATTCTATTATTTACTGTTAGTCATGATGTGTAACAAAAATTCTTATAGTAGTATGAATAAAATTACTAATGTTTTATTCAACAAAAGAAAACCAAATCTTATTTTTCCCCAGTATGTGACTTCTTTTGTTTTAATCATATCTCAAATATTATAATTTTTATTGCAGTTTAAAGTTTGAAGAGACTTTTGAAAGACCCTATATATTTTTAATTTATTAGGCACTCGCTCTACCTTGCTAAACAGTGTGTATGTTAACCTGCAAGTGGAAGTGATAATAAGCTGAATGCAATCCCACCTAAGCTGCAGAGACATAATACATGATATACAATAGTTAATAGCAGTTCACAATGTGTTTTGTTTCCAAAAACTTTGATCATGAATTAATAATTTACATATCATCCTTTGCATGCCTCAGAGAAAGGACAATAAAAATGCAGGTAAGAGTTTCCAGCTATCCCCATCAATCTTTCTATATTTATTCTTAACTTTAATTGTAATGTTAGACCACATTCATAGAGTTCATGTCTCCATGCTAAATGAGAATTGTTATGTGGAAGTTTAAAGTTTTTATGTTTAAAAACAGTAAATTTCAAGGACCAAGGGAAACTTATTTAAGTTATAGTAACTTTGAAGTAAGTTACATGATGTGGAATGCTACTATCTCACAGATCTGCAGTGTTGCTCTCATGTTTTTACTGGCACAAACATGAAGATAGATATAGCATTGCTTAGCCAATTTTTTTCTTTCATACTAAATCTCTCACTTGTTTATTCTTAAGTGATGTAGTAATGTTAAAAAAAATTGGCTCAGTACTAAGTTCAGTGTACGTCACTGTCACGAAGTCCAACAGTTCTTAATAAATGTAGATAGATTTCTATTATAAGGTCATACAATGGTAATTACACTCACAAGCCATGTGTAGACATACAATGAAAAGTAGAATCAGAGCTGGAAACTTCAGTGCCGTAGTCAGGATTTGAACAATGAATCTTGTGCTCTATATGTGGAAACTGTTAGTTGGCAAATTTAATGTCATACCGCTTGTTGCTGTAGTAGTTTAGTGATTAGAACAGCTGTGCATTGAGTGAAAATATCTGCAGTTCAAATCCCAGTTATGGCATTGAATTTTTCAGTTTGATTCTACCTTTCATGGGGACAGCTGATGGTGCAGATGCAAAAATGGAAACAGAAGATAACTAGTGCAAGTATATCAGTGAATTCTGGATAAATTGAAGTACTCTTGCGGTTTATTGATGGGAATTGTTTTTTCATACTAGCCGTGTGTAGGCTATGGTGTGGATAGGTAGTCATACTGAAAAATGCAATGCCATAGCTGGAATTTGAAACATGGATGTCTCGGTCTCCGCCCAGTTGCTCTTAATCTTTGAGCTACTATGGTCAAAATGTCGGCACGACACTAAATTTTCCAACTGACTATTATTTTCTGGTATAGCACTTGAGGTTCTCATATACAATGAGATAGACACCGTTTGTGACAACTTACTATGCTGTAAGTATTTAAGTCCCAGCCTTCATAGTTTCAGTTTGACTCTACCTATCCAGACCGTTGCAGTTCTTTGAAGAAATGCACACATTGCTTTCAGTTATTCAAAAGTTGTCTTACCAAAAGTAATATTGATATATGATGTGATTTATTGAGTACTAAAACAAATACATCTTGGGCTACCCTCAGCTGGGTCCTGGCCCTTTTGTTAACAGGGCAGTCCTTCAACACAATTACATGCCTACTTTATATGTGTTTGCCCTTTTTAATAGTCATTGCTTTTTTTTTTTTTTTTTTTTCTATCCTGCGCTAGTTTTTCATCTTTGCCAAATTTTTGTCGCTTCCTGTAAATTATTACTTTTTCAGTTTCATATTATTATTGTTTCACTATCTGTATTCACTTAACCTCACTTTTCAATATTTCTCAGTTGTACATCACCGCATTTGCATACCCTTTCCCTATTACTAATTATTTAACTTCACTAGTAGCTTTTTCAAATTCTTCTTCCAGTTAACCCATCACTTCATCACAAATTCTCTCTTCAGCTTTTCACAACCCCCTTCTAATCTCTCTTCCTGTTCCACAATTTGTACAGCCATATCATATGTGCTCATATCTTTTCCTATGCTTCTCATGGATCCATTCTATTTTTTCCTTTCTACAATTTACCCATAATAGCCATATTTTTGCCTTTCTAATTCTCGCCCCTTTTCTTACCTGTTGAATCTCCACACCTGTTTCACACTGCTTTTCCCTGATCCATTGTACCCCCACACTTGTTTCACTCTTTTGCTTGATCACCTTGATTCCCATGTTTGTTTCACTCTGTACTCAACGTAATGTAATTTCATTTCTTATTTTCTTCTTTGTTCTGCCGACCACCATTTTTGAGATTTCCCCCTCTTCTCTTTCATTTACATTGTTCATCACTTCCCCTCCATCAAAGCATACTGCAGTTATGCCATGTATTTTCTGGACATTCACACCGGATATTGAAGTCAGCTTGTGGGATTCTGCTGGATCAGTAACATTCGTATGCTCTGCATTTTGGATGTTGCTTATGCCACTTCTTTGCTCAGCCACTTGTGCATCAATCCACAGTTTGCTTGTTTGTATAAATCCATTAAACCTTATTTGAAGCAAAAGGTTAGAAACAGTGATGTATATAACAATTGAAGTAATGAGTTGGTATTCAAACACAACATCACTTAAAATATCCTTACTTGAACAATTGTTTCGGAGACCGGCTCGTCCCCATCATCAGCAACTATCCAACTGGTTGGATCCGTGGTTTCTTCGTGCAAAACCACGGATCCAACCAGTTGGATAGTTGCTGATGATGGGGACGAGCCGGTCTCCGAAACAATTGTTCAAGTAAGGATATTTTAAGTGATGTTGTGTTTGAATACCAACTCATTACTTCAACCATTAAACCTTGTTTCTTCGCCTTATTTTTTTCTTTATGCTTTTCCTTTGTTCTCTTTGCGCATAAGATAAATCCTTATTAATGTAGATAGATGTTTATCTTAGTTTTTTGCTTGTTTTAACACTTCTGTTACCAATTCCGTATTGCCGAATTTCACCAGTATGTTTCTTTTGTCTTCCAATTTCCCAATTCTAAATTCATCCGATTCCTTTTCGCTCTTCTCCGCCAGAAATTATTAGGTTGTATCTTCTCAAGTAGTCTTGCATACTTTCCATTCTTCTTTGCATTTTTATCTTCTCTAACTCTTCACAGCTTTAATCTTTAAATCTATGTTGTCCCAATTCCTCCATTCTTGTTTAAATCTTATTGTCAAACCATTATTTCTTGTAACTTCTTCCATCTGCTTTGCGGTTGGCATTTCACTTAAATCCTTTTTCCTTACTTCCACGGGAGCAACTCTGCATGTCCATTCTCCTTTTGTTGCTAGTTTAGTACTGATTATTTTTGTGAGATCATTAACCCTGTTAACAAAGCCCTTTTTAAAGTAACGAAGTAATACTACGTATTATGAAGTCTGAATTTCTTTTTATTGTAAGCAACATTAAGCCTTTGCAATAAAACTGTATATTTTATGTTGTATGTTGAATGTAGTAGTATATAAATCTCTTTGTTGTTTTGCATGAATGTGTTTAATTTTATATGATGTATCATATACTGAAAATATGTGTGTTTAGCAAGGCTAAATTGTTTCATCTCATACAGGTGCAACAAGTAAGAAATAGTCTCAAAGAACTACAAAGAACGAAGTATGTAGTTCTGCATGGAATGACAGGCTTGGGAAAATCCTGTCTTGCAGCAGCAGCACTTAATGATAAAGAGCTTCTCATGGGTACTTTCAAGGTAAGCAGTCTTCTTTCATCTTGATTAATAATTTCAAGGTTGCCAGTCTTTAGTTTTGTTTAATTTTACTTACCTTTCTTTGTGCTATAAATAAATAAGTCGGAATGAGTTGAACAACTCCCAAAACAGATTCTCCTCTCCTCCTAAAAACGGACCAAAAATTGAAATGTTCAGTCAAAGACTTGTTATATCTTTTAAAGATACGGAACTCTTGTTTTCAAAGTTGGCTTATTGATATATCTGCACAGATATAACATGTTGTAACGGATGTTGAGCTACCGCGACACAGCTGAGGAAGAAGATAGCAAAAATGATTTGTTAAATAATACTAAGAAACAATGTAATTTGTGCACTTTGAAGGTTCATGGAGCAGTGATCTGTTTAAACATCATTTATTCTTCCTTAAGATCTGTTTTTAAATTCATTATTTACATTTCATTAAATATTTTAGCAAACCAGGTGGTTTGAATAAATGAACAGTGAGAGATCTCTCTTTTTCTCAGTTCTAATCTTGCAACTACGCAAATGAAATTGTTGCTCCAAACAAGGGAATTGAGATCTTTCACTTCAGATGAGGTATGTTCCATTATGATATAACTATGAGAATCTCTCAGAAGATAATTCTCCTCATTCTTGGAGTGTTTTAAGAAGGTGACTCAAGATTGCATATGACTGAGATATGAGGTGAGGACAATATGAGTGTCTATTTGTAAGAAAGAAACTCATGTAAGAAATGCACATGATTATAGTAGTTCTTACAGTTTCAAAATGCGGAATATCCATTGATAGATAATCTTCTACTCCATTTAGCAAAACTAGAGAAGGAGCTCTTAGAAATGGGGGAAGGAAAACAGGGATAGTTTTGGTTTAGTAGGTTTTTAACCTGTATATCATTATTTTACACCTGTGTGTATAGAAATCCTGGTAGTGAATTGCAAATATTACTTAAAAATTTGGAAATCATTTTGGAATATTACAAATTTAAAACTCAAGTTATATTAACTGGTGATTTTAATATCAACTTTTTAAAGGACAGTAACGGAAAGAAAATGATCATAAATTTGTTAAATATGTATGGCCTACAAGCCATAATAAATGAGCCTACCAGAGTTCAAAATAGTGCTAAAACTGCAATAGACCGAATAATCCTAATCACATATGCATTTCAGTATACTTCATTAGTGTTTGAAACAGGCATTTCAGATCATTTTGGGCAGCTAGCTCTATTAGAATCCAAATTTGAGAAGATTAATGGAACTATAATAAAAAAGTATTCAAAGCAGTTAGGGAAATCAGTGATACAAATGTCAATTATTTTAACTCTTTGTTGTCAGAGGAATGGTGGTATGATGTGTACAAATTAAATGATGTAAACTGTGCATATGAGGAATTTTTAAAAAACTATTACCCACTACTTTAATGCAGCTATTCCCCTTAAAAAAGTAAATGTAAATAGTAGAAGAGCAAGTAAAGACTGGATTACCCAAGGAATACTAAATTCAAGTAAGAGGCTTAGATTCTTAAATAAGTATGCTAAAGAGAATGTCATATCTCATAATTTCAAGGTGTACTTGCAAAATTATAAGAAAATATATAACAAAACCATTAAGCAAGCAAGAAGGTTATTAATAAACAAGGGAATATGTGAAACAACTAATAAATCCAAGTCTATGTGGCACATTATTAAAAGAGAGACAGGCAAACATAATGAATTGCACAATATCAATTCAATTAAATACAGTGGTGAACTAATTTCTGAAGCTAATAAAGTTGTGAATTCTTTTAACACCTATTTTAATGAAATAAATAATTATTTTAAGCTTAGCCAAAAGAATAAAATAGAGGAATTTAAAAATTTACCATATTTTCCCTTTTTCTTATTTCTTTTGCCAACAGATATTAATGAATAATGAGTAGCTGGCATGCTTAATTTTTTAAGATTACTCACTCAAACTGAGTGAGTGAGTAATCTTAAAAAATTAAGCAATACAGCTACCCATTATTTATATAAAAATATATCTCACTTTTAATAATTTGACAAGTCTTCTTTAAGATATTAATGAAATTAACTCAGTAATAAAGAGCCTTAAAAATAAAAAATCTTGTGGGGTTGATCTGCTTAACAGTCTTATAATAAAGAAATGTGGTGTGTATATTAGCAAACCTTTAACTTATTTAATAAATCTTTCACTTAATATTGGAAAATTTCCAGACTGCTTAAAAATTTGAAAAATAAAACCACTATTTAAAAAAGGATCACGAAAAGAAATAGAAAATTACAGACCAATTTCTCTGCTATCAACTTTTTCTAAAATTATCGAAAAAATGTTTAGAAGGTTAATGTCTTTCTTTAATAAACACAATTTATGGATAGACCAGCAACATGGTTTTCGGAAAGGTACATTGACTGATATTATGCAATTTCTAGAAGTATACTACAATATGGATAGTAAAAGTAAACTTTGTATTGGGCTAAGTTTAGATTTGTCTAAAGCTTTTGACCTGGTCAATCATGATATATTATTATCCAAATTAAATCCATATGGCATCGGAGGGATTGTAAACAACAGGTTTGCCTCGTATTTAAAAGACAGGAAACAGATAGTGTAATTACTATTTTTAGATGCAAAGACTAATATGCTTTATGATGAAATTTCTGAAATGAAAATTTTAAAATATGGGGTCCCTCAGAGTTCTATTTTGGGCCCCCTTCTATTTCTAGTTTATATTAATGATATAATCCATAATGTAGATAAGGAAAATATTAAACTTACTATTTTTGCAGATGACACAAACATACTCATCACTGGTCATTTACTTCAAAATGTAATTGAAATTAATGAAACTATTATCCCATGGCTTGATCAAAACAGACTAATTTTAAACAAAGATAAAACAGTAGCAATAGGTTTTCGGCATAAAGTAAGTAGAAGTATTACCTTCCCTGACCTTAATTTAAATGGCATCAACATTTCATATGTAAAAGATACAAACATTTTAGGTTTGTGGTTAAATCAAAACTTGGATTGTACTGTACATATAGAAGATTTGATTAAAAAGTTAAGCGGTGCTATGCTTTAAAAACATTAAAAATGATGGCAGAAGTAAAGACAGTCCAAATGGCATATTTTGCATATTTTCTTTCCCTTATTAATTATATTATTGTCTTTTGGGGTAATTCAAATTTGTCAGAAAAGCTTTTGGGAATGCAAAAAAGAGCCATAAGAATAATAGTGAACCAACCTGCACATGTGAGCTGTAGAGTGTATTTTAAGGAACTGAAGATTATAACTCTGCCATGTTTATACATATACAAAGTTCTTTTACATGTAAAAGCTAGTTTAAGTTGCTTTAAAACATATGCAGTGACACACCAGCATGATACAAGAAACAGTTCAAACAGTTCAATTAGTCATAATACCACGTTATACAAACATTCCTTCACTTACAGTGGTACCCAATTATACAATAAGTTACATCTTTATTTAAAACAGATTGACAACCAAAAGATTTTTAATTGAAACTACATACATTTTTAAGTGAAGCATGTTTTTATTCTATTCGAAAGTGTTTGGAAAGTTAAGTTATATTATTATATTTTGGCATTTACTCTTATACATTTTTTTTTTGTAATTTCTATATTTACATTTTTAAATATTTTTGTTTTGATGTGTCCAGAATCTTGTATGAAGATTTAAAGGATGAATGAATTGAATTGAATTTTATTTGTGCATTGCTATGCCCACAAGCTTAATTTAGTTTTGCAGCAATCAAACAGTCGATAAACAACTGCAGATATTTTTCCAAAAAGTGTCAGGATTACTACACAAATATAATTATTTGTAACAAAAGCTTCACCTATCTTTAAAGAAGTTGACATAAATTTCAATAATATAACTGCCAATGTAAACAAAAGTTTACAAAATTGTAATCTTATTGAAATTTACATCAATATCTTTAAAGATATGTGAAGTGTTTGTTACAAATAATTAAATTTGTGTAGCATTTGTTGCTTAACTGTTACTAGCGTTATTTTTTACTTAATTATTGAGTGTCAGAATTGTCTACATTTTTTTAAAAATCGCCCAAAGGAACAGAAGCTTTAGACACTGATGTGAAACAACGCATTCCATCACGGTCGGCCACAGAACGGAACTACAAAAGCAGAATGACCAATGTCATTTTCAGCTTAAGGACTGAACTTTAACATCCTTCAGAAGAAGATGCTTGATATTGCTTTCTGCATACAAAAATTCAGTAACTTCAAAAACAGTTATAGAGCAGCTGCAGTTCCATCATTGTTGGACAGTGCTTCATTCACGGAATAGGACAAGGCTTTCCCAGATAGTGCATTTAAGACTTCTTATGGACAGTACTTCAACATAGTGTGATTAAGAAACAAACTGTAATTTGTACCCTTCTCCTGAATTTCGAAACAAAACAGTCTGCAAAATTCACCAAGAGTTGCATATCATGGGACTTAAAGAAGCTTTGTTTATATATCTGTGTATAAACTTCATGAATTAATTTCCTGCTACCAATGCATCAGCAGAACAATCTTTTTCAGTGCTCTGAGAATACACACTTATCTGAGAATCACTCAAACTCAAAATAGACTTTCTTCTCTGTCCTTGTTATCAGTGGAAAAGGGGCTACTTAATAAACTTTAAAGCAAAGGCAAGCAACATTTGAAAACTCTGTCATTGATGTTTTTTGAAGAAGAATCTTAGCATTGAACTGAAATACAAATAGACACTGTAAATTGTAGAGATTGTAAATACGTTTAAAACTTCACTCATGTCAACTATCAAAAACAGAAATGTTTTTGGGGACCATCCCAATATTGGTGTCCTGTGGTGAATGTTCTAATGCACTTATTTAGGAAATATTCCGAGAGAGTGAGCGAATTAAGAGGTCCAGACAACAGCCATCTGTGAAAATAGTGGTCACCAAGGATGGGAATAGTGGTCCAGAGGATGGGAATAAATATATATTTATTTATTCATTAGTGCTAAGCTAATTATATTGGAGCCTAATGTTTTGGCTGTGGCCATTCTTGGCAGACCTTCATTTTCTATTTAATATAAAATCTTAGCTCTATTGAACCTATGTATTCATAAACCGCATTATCTACTCTTTACCTATTTCCCTTTGCCTTTTATTTTCACTATACAGAGAAATTCGTATAAATCTCTCAACTAACTTTCCTCTTTAAAACCTGCATTTAATTCTACTGCTTGTTTTATCTGCAGCTATTTCTGTTTCATCCACTCATTTTTCTATTTATTAGTTCCTACATACCCATCAAACTACTTCTTCCCCACAAATTGATCACACCCACTATGTAATTTCTCTTCTGAAGTCTTTTCATTTCCAATCCCTAATCTAAATTAAGATATTTCTGATCATTCATTTCTGTTACAGACTTCAACATATACAGTTGAACCTGATTTATACACATATCAAGGTGAAAAGAAAAGATTAATTATAATTATCAGTTATGTACAAATGAGATTTTGATAATGCATTTTTTTTAAAAGTAATACAATGTGCCTGCATGTATAAAACTTTACAAACAATAAAGGTATGCAAGAAGCAAACATTATTTAGAAATTGGTCTCACTTTAAAATATTTATTTAATTTGGATTGTTTCACTTTTCTTGCATTACAGTTAATTTCACAAAATACATTAATGAACTTAGAACTTTTCACTAGAATTTTTCTCACAGCTGCATTTATGAGGTCCAAGTTCAAATCTGGATCAGGGTGAGTCATCTGCATAAGTTTTTTCCTGGGTTTTCCATTACTGATGACTGTACATAGCATATATAAGCCATTCCTAAGTCAAAAGCAATTTCGGTTTGGGTTTTATATCTATTAAGTTACGTCTCATATGAATTCTGCTTTCTGATGTAGCATTAGCATTTTCCTTTTCTTTTCTCCATGGCTGATTAAAAAAAATGGAAAACTGAAAAACACAACTACTTATTAAATTTAAAGGGAATCAACACTTCCATGAAAATAATTATAACAGAACTACTGTTCAACAGTAAACAACAGATACCAAAAATTATCTTTGTCTCATTTGTTGCTATGATACTGCTGTACCAAAATGCGTATACAAGCTAACGTGTTTATCTTTTGTCTCTGTGGTTGAAGGCTACCTCCTCAGCTTGTGTATTTGTCAGCAGTTATAAGGAAAATGTGTTTTGTGTTTCAAGATAACGTTTGTTGTATGCTAATTTAACTACGTAAAACTCAGTTATATTTAATTGAAATTTAATACATATAACTGCAAATTACTTGTAAATGCATTATGTAAAACTTACATTACATACATTATATAAATGTATTATGTAAAACTCAGCTATATTTCATTGAAATTTAATACATATAGCTGCAAATTACGTGTAAATGCATTATGTATAAATAAGGTTCTATTATGTTTTTAAATTACATTTTTGCCAAGACCTGCAAATATTTATGTATAAATACAAATTGCGTATAGCTGGGTTACATATAAAACAGGTTCAACTGTACTTCTTATTCAATGTTTCCTAACTTTATCAAATTTTAGAAACTTTTTTTCTCTCTGATTTGGTAAAATATAATCTGCCTTTCCATATCCTCCAGTTGTGTTCTAACTACTTAATGCTTGATAGATAGAGTCAACTTGAAAAATTCAATGCCATGCCCAGGATTTGAACCACGGATCTCCTGGTTTCCATCCAGTCGCTCTAACCCATTGAGCTACCATGGCCAACATGCCGTCCTGACATTCAATTCTCCATTTGACTCATATTTCCCTGGTAGTCCACTAGGGGCTCTCGTGTCCGAGATATACACCGTTTGTGGCGACTTGCGAAGAAGTTATTAATTTCCATCAAGTAACTAAAATACTTTAAGTTTAATTAGAACAACTAAGTCAGATTGGAGAGAGCAGCCTGTGTTGACATACATATATAGAAGGGGAAGGTAGCTTGAATGAAAAATAGGGAATGTTCCTCAGAGGGTTAAGACGGAGAGAATCAGGAACATGTGTCAAAAGAGAATTAAGTACATTACTTGGTAGAATGTAAAGTGTTAGGAAATTGAAGACTGAGAATTGAATGGAGTCAAATTAACAAGTGAATAACAACTATAAAAATACTACCAATTATGGGAGAAAAAATTAAAGACTATGGATGTACTTTCAAAGAAAATCAAAAAGAAGTGATTAAGGAAAGTAAAAAAGAAGCAAAGTAAAGCAGCAGGAAGGACCAAAGAATAAGAGGAGATAGTAATCACTAAGTGGAAAAGGAAGGGCTGATTGAAAATCAAAGGATTTAAGATATTAGGCACACAATAGCCCTTAAGAGAAAGAACAATTGTACTCAAATTGTATTGGAGACTTTAAGATTTGACATAAATATGTAAAATATTTCTGTATGATATTTGATACAAATACATTTTATTCATTAAGCATGCATTTGAAATAATGTTCTTCTAAATCATTATTCTGAATGTTTTGTTAATACCATTTCCTTCCATCTTAAAGTTTAATAATATAAATATAGTAAATAAATAGCCAATCCATCCCTACAGGGCAAAGGCCTTCTGCTAGTGCAGGGAGTGCTGCTGAGCTCATTAAGGTAGCAACTGCTAAGAGCCTCGTGCTTGCTTATCAGTACCTCCTTATCTACTGTGATGTCTACTAATGTTCTATATTCTATACACTGCATACTTAGATCTATGTTAGATTGTTGTTAGATATTCTATGTTCTATAACTTATGTTCCACTGAGCTTAAGGTGATGGATATGTGATATTTCTATAATTTGAACTCTCCTAAGTTTGGTGATCCTTCATCTTGATTTCCCTCTTGTGCAGCTTGATTTTTGTAATTTACATTTATCTTACTTCTCCTTGAACTGCACTTCAACTTAGCACTGACACTAATACAGGCACTTCTGTTGCAGACTAGGAGGTGTATTTATGGGTGGCTGCTCTTTCTAGTTTTCTCCATGTTTGTCTGTCCTTAGATTGTCTCGTCCATAGTGTTCCTGCTGTCCTCCTAAAGTCATCTGCCCACTCTGTCTTCGGTCTCCCTATCAATTTTGGTCCTATTCTTGGATCCCATATTGTTGTTCTTTGGGTCCATCGGCTGGGGTCCATTCTGGCGACGTGCTGTTCCCATGTCCATTTCAGCTCTTCCACCTATACAGCTGCTTCATCATACCTGTCTCCTTTCTTATAGTCTCATTTGATATTCTGTCTCATATTGTTATGTGCAGTATTTTCCTCTCCATCTTTCACTGGAAAATCTGAAGCATTGTTTTTTGTTTTTTCGTTAGAGACCAGGTTTGGCAGCCATATAATAATACCGGTAGCACACAAGTTTCTATTACATTTACACAAAATTTAAGGTTTTAGTTAATTGATGGAAATTGATAACTTCCTCATGCTAGCCGTATATAGGCTAAGGGTTTTGATAGATTGAGTCAACCTGAAAAATTTAAGGTATTCATGTTAGGTTATACAGAAGTGGTAGGTATTTTACAATTAGCCTTTGCTTTGTTTCTACACCTGAATTAAGGTGAAGTATTTACACTAATGTATTTATTATCACCCTGGCATGTATTAGGTGCATGTTGAATCTCTCACACTTAGAATGTAGCTGATCAGTACGCTACTATATATACTGTTAAAAGCCATCCAAATATATGTTTTGCTCATACTGTTTACGAATACTGGTAAATTGATAAACATTGCATATCCTACTATCAGTAAAAAGGACAAACTTGTTTTATGCATCTTGTATTACATTCAACACATTGCCTTCTTTTACAGGGTGTTGTATACTGGAAGAGCGTAGGAAAATCAGAGCCAGATGATGTACTCTGTCATATGACCGAGCTTTTGGAGCAGCTCTCTCATCATTCCGCCATTCAAGAGGAGGGAATAATTCAACCTGCCACCACTGTAGAGTCTGCAAGAAACAGTCTGCGTCGCTATTTCACAAATAAAGCACTCCGTGAAGGTCTTCTTGTCCTAGATGATGTAACTTCTAAAGAATTAATTGAAGCATTTGATATTGGTTGCAAAATCTTGGTGATCACAAAGGACTTTTTTGTGATGGATGCAGTAAAAGGAAGATATGACAACATTGAGGTATGACTTAATTATTGTATTTTTAATTATTTATGTAAAAGGGTTTAAAATTGATGAATGTCTAGTAGCACAAGCTCAGATGTAATATATTCATTTATATGTGGAAATTGTTCTTCAGATTTAACTATGTGTAACCTAAGATGGAAAATTATATTGGACTTAAAAATTGAATACCTGGAGTGGAACCATAGGGCTTCAGTTTACTTTGCATCAGTTTGCTTATTATGTATATCCCTATGAACAGGTACTGAATTACCCCTAACTTGTTTGTATACTTGAACAGAATCTTCAAGGTTATCTCAACTATTTTGATCATAAGTTAAAGGAAGTTAAATCACATTTAAAAAATTCACTGCCATGACCGATATTGAATCATAAATATCACAAGACCAATATGTACTATTGGATAATTCAATGGTGGTTTCAGTGAATGTGCTATAAAACCCTCTGCTTGGTATTTAAATGAATCTTAAATTGATCTCAGTTATTCTGATAAGAGATCACCATGTACTGTGAGACTCCAGTTGGATACCTGTAGGCTCATATTGTAAACTATAAGGTGTAGACATATATTTATTTGCAATTGAAGGAAACATATGGTAGATAAATTGTTTATAGCACATACAATAGAAGTCTGAAATAATGCAATTGACATTGGTTTACATCCTTTACGCCCCGTTATATGGAGATGTAACACTAGAGACAAAAATCAATCTTGTGCATTTGGAGAAGGGAAATATATATGTAACAATAAATTACAGTACAGTATTTAACTCAAGTATTATAAGGTAAATATATAACAGTACCTTTAAAATTACTCACTGGATGCTGGGTGATGTATTCAAGCCTGTAACTGATCTTGATTTATATTCCACTGTATATAATTTACATCAACCTAATTTTTCTTTGTTTTAAAAAATCAGTAAGTTTTGTTTGATACTGATGTGCTACGATTTTTCTCCACGTATTATTTGATTTTGGGAAAATGGAGATGAATGCTGTTTGATTCATTTTGCTTCTGCATCCACAGAATCACATTGTTTAAATGAATCTCAGAAACTATTTGTAGTTGGTTTATTAATACTCGTTACTTACTTGTTTATATTTATGAGAGACTAGTTTCAAAGGCATTTGCCTCCATTTTCAATCTCTTTCCAATCTCTTGGAAAGAGATTGAAAATGGAGGCGAATGCCGTTGAAACCAGTCTCTCATAAATATAAACAAGTAAGTAACGAGTATTAATAAACCAACTACAAATAGTTTCTGAGATTAATTTTAACGTCACTGTTACTAAATTCCTCCAAACACATATATACTGTTTAAATGAGTTATCACTTCATTAACATTCAGAATGCCCCTCCCTCCCCCTGCCTCCACATCACTTTCACCACTGTCATCTGCAACATCTTGTTCTTCATTGTCATTCTTGTTATGGACAACATTAAGTGAATTGTTGCATCACATTCATATGCTACTCATATAATGTACAGTGCTTGCAGAAAAATGTCAACGCTTTTTTCTGGCTGAATTATTTGTGCAGATCTTTCTATTAATGCAAGCTTAATTGCAGATATTGTAAATAAATTTGTTCAAGTTGTTCAGTACCACATAGACTGTCTTCTTCACCAGGTATGTTTAGAATGAATGTCGTGGTTTTCTATAAGCATTTTCTGTTTGTTTTAGTCTTTTTCCATTTAAAACCCAGAGTTCTCTCACTACTCTGTTTAAGGATGACTTACTGTCCTGAATGTTAATGCTTTCTCTTAAAATAATAAGTAATTTAGCTATTGTAGGAGCACCCTTTTCATGAACATAACAATTTTGAATCCTTCTAACCACACATTTATTGACGTCTAAATTGATTACTCATTTTATAACCCTGTACTTTTTACCCGGAGTTCCAAAGATGTGCTCTGATTTTCATTGTGTTTGCATTCTTTACCAATTCTTTTCAATGCTCTTTCTGACTTTTCCATGTCATCTGATATGCACTTTAACTTTTTGAATCTTTTTGAAAAAAATCTTCTAATTTAACAGTTCTTTGCTTTTAGCTTCTTTCTTCGTGTAGGTATGGTCATACATTTGAGACAGCTTCTCAACTCTGACTGTGTAATGTTTTGGATCCTAATTTACAAAGTACATTGATGTAATAATTTATGCAATTATCAATGTGTGAAGGAAAAAAAAAAAAACAACAGTGAACTAGCACGAACTGTGCCTCAGATGCAGATGACATCACTACCTTCCCCTTCCATCCCCACATGCAGTGCATGATTTCACACAGCAGAATTATACATATGAGCTGGTGAAAGAGACTACTGTCAAGGTCAGAGGCCAACAATGGTGGCATCGTTTCCTTCCTGGAATGCAGCGGTCAACTAATAGGGTTGGTAGTGAAAATTATACTGCAGAACCTGTTGTGTTTGCAGAATATTTTTATTTCAACTTTCCAAATAAAAAACTTTTGTTCTATTTTTCAAGCCACATTATAGTCTTCTAACTTTTTATTTCATTTTTATTTTGTCTACCACTTATGGTAAGTATTGTCATGATTCTTCATGGATGCCAATGAATTACGAATCTGAACCTTGGCAACTAGTGGCAGAACAGACTTTTATGCGTGGAACATAGCTCGATAGGGGCTGAGCTTAGGTAGAGGTAAGGGACTGGGTAGTTACATACAGAAAGAATGAATAACAGAAATTAAGAATACACATACAAAAAAGGGTTATTAACTTATCAAGAAACATAATGGCCTCGGTGAGTCACATACTTGTAACTGGAGGGAGAGATGTCATGTTCCCTTGAAGTCCTGCCAAGCAATGAGGCAGATAGATCCTTCCTCACTCCCTACCTTACCTACTTGTGACATCATAGACACCACTAAATACCAACATTCTCTGTGTACACAACATTATTGCACCAGCCATTTCACTGATCTGGTGCAGCATCCATTACTTTTGTGTCAACAATGATTGCCACAACTACCAGAGCCAGAAACAGCACAGCAGTAACAAAGCATCGATAACCATGACTCCAACAGCAGCAGTAGCATCATCATCATCATCATCATCATCATCAGAGAACTTCATTAATCTGGAACACAGTTCAGGATCTCTACTCAGAGGGTCCGAGCACAATGTGCTCTCAGCCATGGAGGAGCTGCTACAGAAACATTACTTACACTCACCTTCACCCTCTGATTAATGCAGACACTAGCAAGACTTTCAGGCCAGATTACCATCCACCCCTTATCAAATTCACAGCATCATGCCAGCAAAATGGACATAATAGTGCCACTTTTTGGATTCTGAATATCAAAGCTCACCACATCAAACACTACATTTATAAATACATAAAATATGAAGTTATTAACAGTGAAGCAAACAAATATATACATATATAATAGTTTGTAACTTAAAACCTCACTTATCTTATAAGAAATGACAACACAAATGATTATAAGAAATGATAAAATGATAAAAATGGTTTATAAGAAAAGTGTCATCATTTCTTATTAGATAAGTGAAGTTTTAAGTTACAAATTATTATATTTGTATATACTACATTTATAGTTTAATATCCCACTGTTTAATCAGATATCCATTTCTTCAGACACCACAGATGTTTGCAACCAAAAAGCAAGAGTGATGTCTATGGATTGAAAACAAACCAAGACTTCAACCTTAAATGCACACTTCCAGTATCCCATCAGTTCTGTGGGTTGCAGTGTGGCCTTCAGTCATGACTTTAGTCATGACGGATTTTTAGGTTTTACCGTAATTTGACCTAAAAAACCTAAATGAGGGTTTGACACCTAAAATTAAAGTTGCTTTCCCTTTTTCAAATGAATGATATTTTCAGATTTTCAAAGTTAATTTGGAAGGTCATATTCGAGAGTAAATTTAAAGCAAGTGAAGTGCACCCATAAATGACATCTCAATAAAGAAAAGGTGTGCAGATAAATCAGTCCAACCGAGCTTCGAATTCTGCTGCTCCGGAATATCAGACAGAAGCACACAATGGAACACAACGGAAACAGGTGAAATGTTTCCCTGGAGTAGTTCTTTGCAGCTGTGAGATATATGCATTTCAGTACTCCACTTAATAGATTTTATTTAATTTATTTATTGTTTTTTTTTCCGTCAGAACATGTATTTCCATTTTATTTATATCATCCGAGATAAACATGTGCATTAATAATTTTACTACATATTACGTTTACTATGCCGAGCATTTAAAGACATTAAAAATGTTGTCAGTGAATTGGGTGAAATAGAAGCTTCCTCCATTGCCAACGCTAAAAGAACACTCGAGTGCTCCACTCTTGCCATTTCCCTTGCTTATATTATTAACACGCATTTTGGTTTTGTACCAAAAGCTATTCCCCAGTTGGAAAGTACAACTTTGCCACTTAAAGATGCTCTAGATATCAATGACAATGTTTTGAGAAACAAATACATGGACCAGTGAGAGGTGCATGTTCTTGAAGCTGCAGAAGATTATTCAATGCAATCCTGGTTTTGAAGACATGAAAATCATAAACTCAGTATTCTAGGGAGAAAAGTATGCAGGAAAGCTGTCGCTAGAACCTACTGCAATGTCATCAATGGTCTATGCTCCAATGATGTCAAATTCTATTGAAAGAACGTTTTTGTCACACAAGAATTTGTTGTGTGACAAAAGAAAATTGTTTATCCCAGAACATTTGGGTATGTATGTAAGTAACTTGATAGTTATAAATAAAAGCGTTGTTAACAGTGAAGCTAATTACATGTATAAAAACTAAAATTGAGTCATACCTTTTAAAACTTGTAACTTCACTCACATCCTTTTACAAAATCACGAATGTTTTTGAGACTGTTGCAGTCTCATCATCAGCTGATTAGCGACTCATCACAGTTGGTTGTTGTCTGGATCTCTTGTAATTGGCTCCCTCTCTCGGAAGATTCTTTACAGAAGTTCAGAGACCACTCACTGATGGCACATCAAAATTTAAAATATTATCTCCTATGCCTGATGTGTCTTCTTCTTCTTCTTCTTCTTCTTCTTCTTCTTCTTCTTCTTCTTCTTCTTCTTCTTCTTCTTCTTCTTCTTCTTCTTCTTCTTCTTCTTCTTCTTCTTCTTCTTCTTCTTCTTCTTCTTCTTCTTCTTCTTCTTCTTCTTCTTCTTCTTCTTCTTCTTCTTCTTCTTCTTCTTCTTCTTCTTCTTCTTCTTCTTCTTCTTCTTCTTCTTCTTCTTCTTCTTCTTCTTCTTCTTCTTCTTCTTCTTCTTCTTCTTCTTCTTCTTCTTCTTCTTCTTCTTCTTCTTCTTCTTCTTCTTCTTCTTCTTCTTCTTCTTCTTCTTCTTCTTCTTCTTCTTCTTCTTCTTCTTCTTCTTCTTCTTCTTCTTCTTCTTCTTCTTCTTCTTCTTCTTCTTCTTCTTCTTCTTCTTCTTCTTCTTCTTCTTCTTCTTCTTCTTCTTCTTCTTCTTCTTCTTCTTCTTCTTCTTCTTCTCCTTCTCCTTCTTCTCCTTCTCCTTCTTCTCCTCCTCCTCCTCCTCCTCCTCCTCCTCCTCCTCCTCCTCCTCCTCCTCCTCCTCCTCCTCCTCCTCCTCCTCCTTCTCCTCCTCCTCCTTCGTCGTCTTCGTCTTCTCCTTCTCCTCCTCCTCCTCCTTTGTCTACGTCTTCTTCGTCTTCTCCTTCTTCTCCTCCTCCTTCTCCTCCTCCTTTGTCTACGTCTTCTTCGTCTTCTCCTCCTCCTCCTCCTCCTCCTCCTCCTCCTCCTCCTATGGAGTCATTATTACTATCATGCTCGTCATTGCTTTCCAGTCCATTATCTTCAATTATAATTCTTTCAATTCTTTCTTTTGTTAGTGTAGCTTTTTTTTCCAGTACTCCTGTTCTATTTAATTCACATGATAGCATACCTTTCCCCATTCCATTTACCAATGTAGTGAAATCATTGGCGGCACATTTCGGCATCTTTTGTTTTAAAGGCTACATTTCTACAAGCAACCCATTGTTTGACATCTGCCCATATTAATTCTATAGGTTTCACATCTGGATGGAACGGAGGAAGCTTAAGCTTGCATGGTTATATTCTGACAGTATTTGGTCAGTCAAAAAGTTCTTCTGAGTTCTGTTGTTGGCTAGAATTAAATCATACAAATTTGTTTGGTGCTATTTTGATCAAAGGGGATAATGTGATATTGTAACCAAGAAAGTTTATCTCTTCTTAAAGAACTTGAAGTTTTAGGTGTTATGGTAAGAAACATCTATTCCTACCACCAAGTTAGGGGATAAATTTAGAATTTACATTGTGTGTAGCTATGTAAGACAATTTTCAATATTTATTTATTTATGAACGTCTCCAGTTTTCTGTTGTGGTTTATAACTTTCTTATGCACCTTCTTAATCTCTCTGATATGTTCAGGAGAGTAATGATCGTTATACATTGTTGCTTCCTTAAGGAATTCATATACATTTGCAATCACCTCACAAATGTGGCTATGAAGAATCTTTCCTTTTAACTTGAAATTATAGGAGGCATTATCAAACACTCGTATATCATGTGACAGCGTCACAATACTTAAGTCAACTGTACTCAGGGGATAGCTGATTCACACAGCATATTGTGTCAAGTAACAAGAGCTATAAGTTTGTTAAATTCAGGAGTAGGAAGGAGACAAAAGAAAGAGGGTTAGACCTGGGCTTGCTGACTGTTCTATGGGTGAAGGTCACATTTCATGAACTATTATGCAACTTATAGTTATTGCTGATGACAAACTAATGTGATGAACAAAATATTCACTTTTAGATAATGTCAAAAATATTTACTGCAAGATATGCAGAAACTGAATTAAGTCTTATGTTTAAGTTTATTTTATACATTCAAAAGGTATATTGAAATAAACTACCGTAACTAAGGCATGACATTATGCATATCTCCTATTTGTTTGTAAACATACATGTATGAAATGTATGGGTAAATTAGAATATAGTTCTATGTTGTATAGTAACAGCATTTCTGTTTCTATCTTGAAATGTTATATAATAACACACACTTCAGATTAATAACAGATTCTGTGAACCCTGCTTTTTCAGAATATATATGAAGCATATCTTTAAAGCATAAATAGACAGAGAAATGACTTAACTTTAGAACTTACATTTCAGATTTCAGAAGGTTTCACAGAGGATGAATCCTTATGTCTGTTGTCCAAATGTGTTG
Organism: Mantis religiosa; assembly: GCA_030765055.1. NCBI lineage: Eukaryota > Metazoa > Arthropoda > Insecta > Mantodea > Mantidae > Mantis > Mantis religiosa. Next base: position 57,331,419 of record CM060957.1, read on the forward strand.
ATGTGAAAATCTCTCAGCTGCCTGAACAAACCAAGAAAATTCACAGGGCTTGCAAAGGTATTTATTTATATTCTCTTCCCTTTGCTTTAGTTGTATGTTAGTAAAAAATACATATGAAAGTAGTAAACAGTAAAAACTCCAGTGTTAGCATAATTGTGTGCTTGAAATTTTGGCTAGCTGTTAATTTAGACAGTTTAGCTATATAAAAAATGTCAGGAATATGTGCATTTTTCAATATTTCAGTTAAAATAATGTTAAGTCTATTATACCATTGCTAAGAAGCAAAATGTAAACAGGAACTGGAGTGTGGGGATATACATTCTAGGCAAATGTGTATATTCAAACTATTTTTATACATTTGCTAGTAAAGAAAGGGTTTATTGTAGATGACATTACCTATGAAAGCACAATTGAATAAACTGAACATCAAAACTTTGCAGAAGAATTATATAATGTGTTAGATTATTAAAAGATAATTTTGACATTGCAGGTGTACCAATGGTGATGGCATTAATAGGAGCTCAGTTGGAACAGAAGAAACTGGATGCTCAGCGTAACATACAACGTTGGAATGACTATTTGAATAAGTTGACCAAGAAAGATTATAAGTAGGTACTATCTTGTAGTTAAAAAGTAACAAATAACAATAATGTGTAAAATTTTGGCAGTACACAAGAAAGTCATTTATCTGAACTTGGTGGGGCCAGAGCTAATCTGTATTAATGAAAATCTGCATAATCTGGAAACTAACTATTGAATGAATAGAAACTTTGTTGTGCCGTAATAAAATTTTGATTTTCTTTCAATTTTTATACTTAAGTTATTAAATATTTGACTGGACCCATAGCTCAGTCTGTAGAGCACCTCCTGCCTGCTGTGCGAGGGGTCCCAGGTTCAATTCCCAACTGGGGGTGGGCATTTTTCTCCAACCAAGATGATTTGCCATCCTCCCAGGGTCTAGAAGTATGAATGAGAGTGTGAATGTGTGCGTGATCTAACGATAAAAAAAAATCCCATTTTTAGTGGATGTCAACTTTTACCTACATATTGGCAGGTAATTCATCCATTCATAACTCCCAATATTCCTGAAGAAACACACCTATTTTGAGTATAAACTTGAAAGAAGCGTAGGGACAGTGAAGCACAAACTAGTATAAAATTGAATCGAGAATATATTGACACATTGCTTCACTCACACTGTTTATTCACAGGACATGTTTCAAGAGCTCTTGCTCCTATCCTCAGCTGATACTCGACTAGTGCAAGTTGTAGTGGTTTCTTCTTTCTCCGTATTGTCAATAGATGGCGTAATGTACTTGTCAAAGATGTCCGGTGGTGGAGTTTCAAAATTCATGACTCTATGACGATTTTTGTTAATGAAGATTTTTTCCCATACGGAAAGGTCTATGGGGTGATTAACGTATTTTATTAGAGATGTTTCCAAATTGATGTCATGTCTAGTATTCAAAAAATGAAAAGCCACTGCTGATTTTTCTGTTTCACCATTTTTAATGTTTCTCATATGTTCTTTAGTTCTGATGTTAATATTTCTTTTTGTTTTTCCTATATAAATTTTAGGGCAAGTTTCACATTTGATCTCATAGATTCCTGGTTTTTCTTTGGTAGTGATTGAATTTTTGGGAGGGCCTTTTAACAAATTTCTGATATTAAACCTGTTTTGAGTTGCACCTTATAAACCTTAAAAAAGTATATCGAGATTTAAGTGTATTGGAACACCACAGTGAAGCGAAATAATTATTAATTTATAGATGAGTCGTATTTATTACACATCTGCTTCACTTTCGTACCTATTTTGAGGACATGTTTCGCAAATCATCGTTTGCATCTTCGGCTCTTATGCAACTAAAGCTTGATCCAGTGGTGTGGGTAATTCTGGAGTTGCTGCTGCCATCTGTTGATTTAGTGATGAACTTAAATGTGGGATTCTCTTCTGGTGGGATTTCAAAGTTCATTAGTTGGTTTTTATGTTTTTCTATGTATATTCTCTCCCATATGACGAGTTCACTATGTTTTTGTACATATTTTAGTAATTCGGTGCTATGTTCAATCTCATGATTTTCAGACCAGAAATGAGCTGCTATTGCGGACTTATCAATATTTTTGTATCTTAAGTGCCTGAAGTGTTCTTTTTAGTGCCTATGTTTCTTTTTGTCCTCCCTATGTAAAAATTTTTTCACTTAATCTTGTAAATGCCTGACTTTTCCTCTGGTTTTTTCTTATCTGTATTATTACTGTGAAGTAGGTTTTTAATGTTGTAATTGTTTTTTGGTGCCAATGTTATATTGTATTCCTTGAATATTTTTTGGAACTTTTTTGTGTCTCAGGGGTGGTAAGTAAATTTAGCAAATCTAATTTCTAGCTTTAGTCGCATAAGAGCCGAAGATGCAAACGATGATTTGCGAAACATGTCCTCAAAATAGGTACGAAAGTGAAGCAGATGTGTAATAAATACGACTCATCTGTAAATTAATAATTTAAAAAAGTAAATTTATGATTATTGTTACACTAATACAAAGGTTGTTTCTTTAGTTTTGGCAACTATAGTATGGAATCCAAATAGAACTAGGATTGGCAATTCTGTTTATTGCACATGTAGTTTAGATGCCTCCCCTCCATCTAAGCATAAGGACTCACCTTTGCCCCTTCCCTCCTTATATAATAACGAGTCAAAGGTTATCAGTTTTGATCTAGCCATAACAGTATAGCACAATGTTTTCAAAGTAGGAGCAGAGAATCTGGTTGAAAATTGAATGTACGAGGGTAATACCAAAACTAAGGTCTCCAAAGCGCTGGGGTCACAGGGAAACTGTTTGCGTTGATGTTGGCCATATTGCTTCTTTCCTTCCACCCTCCACTCTCTACAGACACCACTACATATCCACTGGAGCTTACAGTCTTGGCTTGGCAGCCAGTTGTAATGGAGCTCCCGTTAGCGACTACTGCTAGGTGCGAAGTTCGCGCAGTTATTTGTTTTTTGAGTGCCAAAGGAGTTAAACTAATTGAAATTCAACAGTTGGTGGAAATGTATGGAGAGTCTAGTATGGATGTCAAAAATGTCTGCAAGTGGTGCAGAGAGTTTGCAGATGATCGCACGGAAATTCACTACAAGGAAAGACGTGGGAGACCATCAATTACAGACAAAACAATCGCAAAGGTTGAACAAATTGTGCTTCAAGAGCGCATTACTCTCGAGCTGTGCATTGTTGTTCCTGAGTTTTCTCGAAGCACCATTCACAGGACTGAATAGTTGAAATATCAGAAGGTGTGTACCAGATGGGTCCCAAGAATGCTGACAGAAGATCATATAAAGCAATGTGCTGAAAGTTCCCGCCAATTTCTTCAACGCTATGCGATGAAAAGGACAACATTTTGGATTCAATAGTCACAGGTGATGAAACTTGGGCTTTCCAAGTGGACTATCACTTAATCGTAAAAACTATTGGTGGTCGGTTTATTGAGTAATTTTGATGTCACTGTTACTAAATTCCTTCAAACATACATGACTATCACTTGCTTCCCAAATTGAAAGAACACATGGCTGGAAGACGCTTTAGTGATGACGAGGTGAAAGATGAGGTCCAACGCTTCTTCAAGAGCATGGCGGTGGCTTGGTGTAACATGGGCATACAAAAACTGCCACAGCATTTGCAAAAATGCATCGATAGAAATGGTGATTATGTGGAAAAATAGAAAAATGTTCAAGCTTAAATTCTATATACCATTTGTTGAAAATAGACGTTTATTAAAATTTTAAAAAAATTGGAGACCTTACTTTTGGGATTACCCTCGTACTAGAGTTAGAAATGTATGACGGTGTCACCAAGGGTGGTACAGATGCATTGCCATACCAAACCATGCCAAGTGGGTACAAACCTTCAAAGGAAAATGTGAAAATGCGTCACATATGCCTAGATCTGGTCATCCACCTGTTAGTGAGAATGATGTGCAGACAGTGTCTGCAATAATGGTAGCAGATTGTAACTGCTCTATTTGAGAATTAGCTGCAGGATTGGCACTTTTGACTCCATTGAATCCTTAAGATCCACCTTAGGAGGTGAAAAATTGTTTCATGATGGGTTCCACATAAGTTATCAGGGCTGCAGAATATGAAGCTGCTTGTACACACTTGGAGCATTATGAGAGGGAAGGAGAGTCCTTCTTATGATGTATCATCCCATTATTGAGACTTGGACGAAAAGTTATCAACCACAATTGAAACATCAATCGTCTGAATGGCATCATCATGGGTCACAGTGAAAAACAACAGTTCAGTAGACTGCTACAAATGTTAAGACAATGTTAATCCTTGTCTACAACTGGGATGGTATTATCTTAAAGTATGTCATTCCCCCAAGACAGACCGTTGATGCAGAGTACTAATGCTTATTTCTGTAAAATAATCTGCGAGCAGATTTAGAAGAACTTAATGATACCTTATGGATAATCCATCCATCATTCTACATGACAGTGTGAGGCTGTTAGAGCAGGAACAGTTCCTGCTTTGTTCAGTTGCTGGGGTTGGTAGGTGCTCTACTAACAATTGCTTCAGGAATCCTTTCATGGAAGTGTTGAAAACAGTGTTGTTGTATAAATTAAATTAATTGGGTGTCGATTAATAACACAAAACAACACTCACTTTTAAATTTTCCTGGAACCGGTTTCTGAGGCCTTCCCTCTATCTTCAGCCGGACATCGACTTGTTCTCATTGGTGTAGCTGGCAATATTTTGTCATCGGTCTCCTCTGGTGGCTGCTATGCATTTTTGGGAAAAAAACCACAACATAAATCCAGAACCAAAATTACTAAAACATACAACAGGAAAAGAAGAACTGTCCACATGGGAACAAATCTTTATTTCAAAAAATAGGAACAAAGTATTCAATTTCGACATCCCCCAGAAAGATTTGTTCAGCAAGTTCCTCGAACCGCCACCAGAGGAGACCGATGACAAAATATTGCCAGCTACACCAATGAGAACAAGTCGATGTCCGGCTGAAGATAGAGGGAAGGCCTCAGAAACCGGTTCCGGGAAAATTTAAAAGTGAGTGTTGTTTTGTGTTATTAATCGACTCCCAATTAATTTAATTGCTTCATGGCTTTCCAGCTAACAAATGTAAATAATCTGCCTTTACATATGAACATACTGTATTCTTGTAAGTTTATATACATTTTATTTCTGTAAATAATTTTATTCTTGTAAATCCATATAAATTTTATTTCTGGTTAAATCAATACACAGTATTCCTTCAGCTTATTAATCTATATATATTTTTTATGTATCATTTGACGTGTCCAACATTGATTGTACTTCTTTGTACTAAACAATTAACTGGATAAAGTACTTACTTACCACTCTATACTCTCCGAACATTAAGTCCCTGCAACCTTGACTCCATTCCTAAGCTGAAGGAACCACTGCATGGGAAGAAATACAGAACAGTGAACAACATTCTGAGTGCAGTTGATCGGTTTTGACGTAACATTCAGAGATTAGGCAGTGCAGAGAGCATTCGATTGCTACCACATACACAATGCTGCTGACTACATCGAAGATCTGTAAAACTTACAACCTTGTATATATATGCTGTGTGTCCAGAAAATAAATAGTTGTTAAAACTAAAGGAACAACCCTTATATTTGCCATCAGCATAATTTTTATCCATTTTAAATTGACCTAAAATATTAGTAGAAATTGGTTGTACTGCTTTTATTTGAGTTAGAAAATAGTAGTTAAACATATGGAGTCAATATTCTGATATAATTTTTGGTGATAGTAAAAGATGGATCATATTTCAAATTGTTTTTTTCTTATTCTTTCCAGAAACATAAACAGAAAATTTACACAAGAGAATGCTTTATTTGCTCCAGTTGAACTATGTGTTGATGATTTACCCAAAAACATGAAGCAGTACTATTTTGACTTTGCAGTATTTGTAGAGGATGTAAACATTAAACCAGAGGTAATGTATCTTTTGAAAATTTTTAGCTTGCATTTTCATTCTCTTTAACACAAATAATATCTAAAGGGATATGGTAATATGTCTTGAATATGTCTGTCTTATTGTTTGTACTGTTTTATTTTGTATTAAGCACTGGTTGCTTTATATTTTGGAATAGGACTATAAAAGTTTTAATGGTAAATTATTTGTTAAATGAATGGTTTTAACACTTTTGTTTGTCTTTACATGATCAATCACATTTTTACTTTCTATTTAACATAATAGACAAATGAATTGCCATATTCTGCCTAAGATTTTATATCAAGATTTCACAGGAAATTCATGTTTGAACAACCCCAAAACACTCCTACTTTATAATATAGACAAAGAAAGTGTGATTTCATTCAGAAGTTTTATTTTGAATCAAAAATAGTACCGCAGAGTATACTTATACACTGAGGTCCACTTTAAAAAAGAACATCATTTTTAGAGCGAAAAAGGTCAGCCTTACAGCCACATGACCAGAATCAGTATTTCCATACACCAACAACATGTCATCTCATTCCATGTGTACAGTTCATTGTTGTAAATAAATTATAAGTATACCTTGAAAAAACAATGCACAATATCAAGCAAATACAATGAACTTAGGAAGTAAACATAGGCTAAACAAGTTGTAGTGCCTTTACACAAATATAAATATTTGCTACTAAAGTTACACTTTTCTTAAGATAAGTGTAGCTTTAGTAGCAAATATTTATATTTGTGTAATATTTATTGCTTCACTGTAACTAGCTTCATTTTCTACGTAATTTTTAGTGTCTTTAATTAAAAAAAAAAAAAAACATTTGTTGTCATTTTTAACACTCTGTCAGTAGCATTTTTATTTTTTGAAGGATTAGTTTCGGGAGCTGTTGCTTCCATTTTCAAACCTAAAGGTCCAACTATCCCTATTGTTATTTGCTATCTTCTCTGTGGTGGTGGAACAATGAACTTCTTTATCAAATTATTGACTGATAATAAAACTATAAGTGATGGAGTGTTAAAAATCAACTACAAATAGTTTTTCAATTAATTTGAACATCACTGTTACTAAATTCCTCCAAATTTGCATACATGATTGTTTTCTTTTGTTTTCTTTTAAGATGCATATAATGTAATATGCATGTCTAAACAAACTGGATGGGCCACAGTAATGAACTAAATTGTCTAGCACTTTAACAAAGTACCACAGCAAAAATATGCCTTAAGTTATTCAAATAATATTATCTATGAGCTCCCAAAGAGTCACTCTAATTTTGCGACATTCTGTATATGAACTTACCATCAAGTATTACAAGAATATGTACAAGATGGAAGAAATGTAGGTGTTCCGCTTGATTGTAGAAGTGTGATGCACTGTACCACACTTTTTGCAGAGATCTGGAAACATTTCTAACTTCCCTATAAAAGAAATAAATAAATTGTTATAATTGGTATAAGATGCTCTTTAACGATGGCCATTTAAACCCTGCAAAGGCCGGGAACGGATACCCAATAAATAGAACAAGACATTTAAATTGTTAAATGCTGTAAAAATGCTTCTTAAATAGACATTCGTATCTTCTGTACTTATTAAGTTATTTAAACGAAACAAAAACTGGTTTAAAACCCATTAAAGGCAGTACACATCTACAGTATTAATAAATCGTTGAAATTTTACTACTTTGTTTCACGGTAGCAAAAGCCATTCTTTGCATCGAACACATCTAAAATTTGAGTCATTTTGTTTTGTGTGCATACGAACGACAGTATATATGTATAGCTGTGTTAGCGAGTTCTCCGGTTCAAGGTTTTAGGCCAAGCGATAATCATTGTATATGTTGTGTGAAACACACACTGGAAAGAAACAAACCTCTCTGTCAGCATCTGGTGCCTCTTATTACAGTATTTCACAACCGAAGTTTATGCTAGCCTTATGCAGCTGTTTTCGTTCAGTATTTGTTATTTATCCTGACGGTGTTCAGTTCAGAGTGATTTCCTATATCTGTCGAGAATTAGATGAATAGCACATTTGAAATTCTTAAATTTTAGTGTTAACCATGGCTTATCCTAGTAATGTAGCAAATAAATTAGCTTGCGAAGTTGTGTACGGGCTTCGGAAAGAAAATGTAGAGCACTTTTTGCTGTTTGACATGATTTGGATATTGATGGCGATTATGAGGGAGGTGTTGATATAGGTTGCAGTGAGGAAGAAAATGATCCGCTTTCTTCAGGTGTTCATGAAGAATCAGCCTTGTACAGTGATCAAAATAACTCGAATACACACAGACATATGTATAGACAAATAGACATACTTTATGGTGTACAGCTAACTTCTGAAGTCAACCAACTGACATTTTCATAATTTTATTTTTGCTACTTAGCATCTCTCATTGTTATGGAAACATATATGTATATGAGTAGGGTGAAGGAAGTCGTAACCTCTAAAGGCAATTTAGGGCCTAAGAGAAGAGTTGAGAAGTGGACAGTGTGCATGTTATTTGTAAACCTACATTAGACATGTAGTTAGTGGTGTACAGATGGCATGATAGCTGCTCCATTTTTAGGGGAAATGACAGGTCAAATATGGAAGGGGTGGATCAGTTATTGCAAGACATCCCTCTTTATGAAAAACAGTTAAATATTATAAAAAGTATTTTTACACCAGCTGGATGTAATTATACACAATTATTTAGTAATTTTCAGAGCTCTAAACTCATGCAAGACAATGACCTATCTGGACTTATATATATCAATAGGTAGCTCATAACCTAATTGAGGCCTCTTCATACTAGGGATAAGAAATCCACCACTGCAGCACCCTCTTGCTTGAGAGAAAACATTTTCTTAAAAGGATACCTCCCACAACTAAAAAGTTGCGACCATTTTGAAAATGTCTAGTGTGTCATGAAAAAGAAGTTCAGAAGGAAATCAGTATTATTTGCCGTGAATCTGATGTGTCCTTGTTCTTAGTACATATTTTGGGAGCAAAGTGATAAAGTTTCAATCCAGCTATTAATTCATTATACAAACAGTACATTGTAGTTAGTGGATTTTCTGTCTCTTCATTTTTACTGTTAGTATGTGTAGTTAGTGTATTTTCTTCCTGTCTTTCCCTTTTTATTTTTAATTTATGTACATTCTGTTCCATATTATTTTCTGTTTATTACAGGCAGTTGCATTGTTTTAATCATGTGATCTTGGAATAATGAAACTGCAGCATTAAACTCAGGTATCAATATAAAGGTTAATAGCTTTTCTTAACATTTCCATAACACACATGTGAATTAAGTTTGTAAATATATGCATTCTAGAATTAAGCTGTCATCTTCCAAAACTGCATGCTTGAAGCATCAATTACATCTTGATATTACAGCAGAGCTTCTCAACTAAAAACTGATAAATATAGTTCAAATAATAAATTACTACAATGAGCTGTGTATAGTACATTAAGTGTAATATTACTAAATCTGGTTTTCAGTCGGTTGAACAGATCTAATAATTAAATATCTGTACTCACAATTAATCCTAATCTAATAGAAAATTGCTTTTCACTTTCTGATACAGCTAAACTCAGTTGATCCAAAAGGTAGTACGAAAAGTTTTGACATACTAAAGTGGCCATATTTCTAGAAAATATATGGGGCAGTTTGATAAGTTTGTGATATTGACAAGAAATCAGGTATGAATCTCAGATTTCTTGTTGGCACCGAAAATATTGTATCTAATCTGAGTATAATCACCGAAATTATCATCTGTTGCTTAGAGCATTGTTGACAGCCTGTAAAAGCTCTAATTTTGCATTAAGTAATGGAAAAGGAGAAATGAATTTTGTGATCTCATGATATACCATTTTTTGTGTAGTAAGATGAAGGATACAGAAGAAAAGTGAAAAAGTATTATGGGGTCTCTTTCATCACAAGGTGTGATTCACAGAATCACAGAAAAGTTTGCAATATTGTGATGGAAGACCGACATGCTTTCAGAAGAAAGCATCATGAGAAAGCTGTCAGAAGGATAGGTGTGGCACTGCTGTTCGTTGTCAGCAAGCAGAATAATGTAAACATTTCTCCTATGGTTTTCTTTGACGACGCGAACAAGAGTTCGTGAAGTTGATTTCAGTTAGAAAGAAGAATTAATATTATTTTCTTAAGCTAATTTTTCTTAAGATAAATTGTTATATTTGTATAATATTTCACTGGAATGTTCGGAACATATTCCAGTGCCATCTAAATTAAGTTTTGTAGTGAAATATCACAGTTAAGGAAATCTGGATTAATTACTATCAGCTAGAGACAAACCAAGAATCCAAGCAGTGGATTTTCTTAGGCGAACATGCTCCAAAATAGGCAAAAACTGTTTTGTCACCAGGAAAAATAATGGCAGTTATTTTTTGAGTTTCTCAAGGCCTGATATTCATTCACTACCTGGGAAAGCGTAAAATGGTCAGTAGTTCAATATTATGCTGCAATGCTGGAGCAGTTTCACAAGGAGCTGTAAAAGAAAATCCCCATCTGGTGAAGAAAAAGGTTCTATTTCACTAGGAGAATGCATCCATTGCTATTTCAAAATGTGTGGAATTGGGCTACTTCATCTATCATATTCTTCAGATTTTCTGCACGCAGCTTCTTCCTTTTTGTAAACATGTAAAATTGGCTCGGTGACAAGAAATACACCTCCAGTGAGGACATTGTAGGAGAAACAAACTTGTATTTTGCTGACTTTCAAACATTATATTATTTAAGAGTTAAAAAATTGGGGAAGCATATGGCAAGGTGTATTGAGTTGTAAGTCCTCCTGAATAAAGATGTTGGTTTTGAATTGTCATTTTTGTTAAAAAGTGACAAACTTATCTATGTGCCCTCACCTGCAAAGGGGGCACAAGGAGAGCTTTGAAAAATTGGGTAATGAAAGATATACAGTGTTCATTTTTATCTATAATTTTACCGCACAAAATTTGACGTCATCATTAGCATCACTGATGGAGCAGTTTATATATGATTCCCCTAGCAGCTTGCAATTATATTTGATGTGCTGACAGCAGCTTTGAGGCCTCCCTCTGTTGGCAGGTAAATATACTATATGAGAGGTGGGTCTGTCTGTGTAATATAAAGGTGCGTAATTTTGCCTGGTGTGTGGATACGGTAACAGTTTTTAAAAAAAGCTATATACTGCAATGCAATGCGCTTCAGTGCTAATTATGCAGCCATAAAAGTATACCATGCAGAATATGCAAAATGATAAAGTCAATGAACACTTATTTCACAATGAACATCTGTTTTTCTGTTATAGTAGACATATATGCATATTGTGAACCTGTCACATAAAATAGAAATATTTCAATTTGATCTCAATTCTTTTCTATCACCCACAATTTCCTCACAATGTAACTTCAATACAAACCAGAAAATTAGCAGAACATGTTCTAGGAATGAAAAATAAATTAGTGTTACAATATGTACAAAGCTTTTATCCAAGCCTAAACAAGAAAATATCTATTACATAGACTTATGTGTCATTTTCTTATATTTCCTTTCTCTCTTCCTCTTAAACACTGTCTGTATTGTGAGAAAGTGTGTTTGAGACTTTTCTATTGTAACATTATTTATTGTATCTAGATTGGAACCAGTCACTTTATAGCGTCCAGTGTCTCTCTTTTTGCGAGTAACTGATCCTGTATTTTGGAAATGTTTGACACACCTATTGGTATTAAAAGACATAAGGATACCAACATTAATAGATATTTTAATGAAGTGTGAGAATGACAAAAAGTTTATATGTTATACTGATAAAACGTAAGACGTTTATGTTGCAAACAAATGTATGTCGATTGATGGTACCTGAACACTTTTGACAACATTAGTTCCGAGGGACTTGTCTGAATGCTGGATAGCATTGCATAAACTCCTCTATGCAGCAGTTTAAATTATATTTATATGTCGCACCAATTTTAATGCAGATACGAAAGTAGCATTCAACCGTGAAGACGCAGTGCTGTGTGTACCTATCCAGGGGTAGCTGGTTGTAAGAGTTACCAGAGCGCTGTAATTTGGTTACTGTTTTGCAAAAATTACCGCTTCTTCTCCATAGAGGGCAGTATGATTTCAAGATAGATTCACTAATCAACTATGATGTCATTCTTGCTCAATCGGAGGGCGGGAAATAATGAATAAAAATGAGCACCGTGTATATTACTCTGATTTGAGATTACAATCTACCATGTGTACTAAGGAAAATAACACAAGAAACAAACATAGGTAACACATTAATCTAGTGACAACATTCAGAAATATATATGTTAATATTTTTAATGTAAAGAGTACTACCTTTTATCTGGGAAATAACACAAGTTTCAGCAACCATAATGTGTAAAGTATTGAAATAAATATGAATAAACAAACGACAAAGGAATTTAAAACTATTTAAAAACACCATTATAATTATAAAAATATAAATTATTAAAAATTTCTATTAAGCAAAACGATTTGACTTATTTATAATGCTAAAAATGCTGACAGGAAATTCGAAGATTTATCACATTTCTTATACTGAAATTTCATGCCCTGTAAAGAAAAGTTAAAAAGTATGAGGATCGTTCAAGACAATCCAGGACATATTTTTTCAGGTTTAAATGAATGCCTAGGCTGGAGGTTTTGTATGCAGTAGACAGTGGCACTTGTATCCATTTACTGGTAGACAGCGCTCATTTTCTGTGCTTTGGGATAGACCGTTATTTAAGATGGCGGGCAACAGTGTAAACATCCACATGGAACAGCATGTTGTGATGAAGTTTTTGGTGAATGAGGGCATAAAATCTGCTGAAATTGATAGAAGACTTCAGGCTCAGTACAGTGATGAGACATTCGGTCACAGTAAGACATTTGAATGGTGTAAGCGCTTCAGAAATGGCCGTATCTCGATCACTGACAATCCTGGTTGTTGTGGATCACAGCCCATGGTAGTCATTCCTGTGAACATTCAGCACGTGGAGCAGCTGATCCGATAATTGTCGCATAACCTTATAATTACACACCCCAGCCCTACTGTGGGCTGTGATCCACCACAACTGAAAAATTCAATTCAATAGCTGGGATTTGGATCACTGATCTTCCTGTCTCGTGGCAACTCGTAACTATTGAGCTACCATGGCCAACATGCCAGCATGACATTAAACTCTCCAATCTAAGTGTGTTTTTCTTGATTAACCACTAAGAGTTCTCATAAACACAGAGAAAACTACCTTAATGGTGACTTACTGTGCTGTAAGTACTTTAAGGCCTGGGCTTTATAGTTCGAGACCACTATTACGTCAGTTAATGGAAATTAATTGTTCTTTCACACTAGCCATGACACATCAACTGCATGTAGCTAAAGTATGGAAAGGTTGAGTCAAATAAAAAAAATTCAGTGCCATAACCTTGATTTGAACCATGGCTAGTGTGAAAGAACAATTAATTTCCATTAATTGACCTAATAGTGGTCTTGAACTATAAAACCCAGGCCTTAAAATACTTAAATCACAATAATCCATTAAGGTAGTTGTCTCACGTATTTATGAGAACTCTTGGTGATTTGCCGGGAAAAACAAGAGTCAGTTGGAGAGTTTAATGTCATGCTGGTAGCTTGTTTAAGAACAGCCAGATAAAGACCAGAAGATCCATGGTTCAAATCCTGGCTATGTCATTGAATTTTTTTCAGTGTGACTCTACCTTTCCATAGTTTAGCGTATACACGGCTGGTGTGAAAGATCATTAAAAATAATTAAACAGTTTTTGTTAATTACCAATAAAAGTCACTACATTTGCATTAAAAGGCCACTACTTTTTTATACTATCAGAATTTGATTTATATGAGCTGTGGCAATAAAATAACGAGACTGGCATCATATTATTTGTTGCCAGCAAAGTTATAAGTAACCTTTATCCCTTTAAACAAACTCCCCTCCCCTATCTATACATTGGTGCATTGGTGCCTTCCATTGTTCAAAGCAATACTGTAGGTCATCCATTGCCACCCTCTTCAACAACTCTGCTGTTTTTACTTTTACCTCTTCAACAGACCCCTTTGACCCCTTCAATGCACTTTGCACTTTTGGAAAGAGAAAAAAAGTCACACGGAGCCAGATTTGGTGAATATGGAAGATGTTTGAGTAGAGATATGCACTTGTCTGCTAAAAGCTGTTTCATGGATATGGCACGTGGGCTGGCACGTTGTCCTGGTGCAGAATCCATGCGTCATTCCTCTACAAATCCAGTATTTTCTTCCTTGCTCTTTTTCTCAGCTTGATTAGGACCTCTTTATAGTATTAATTTATTGACCCACAGGTACCATTGAATAATTATAATAACCTTGATATCAAGAAAAATAATAAGCTTCAGTTTTGATTTGGCATGTTCTTAGTCTTCAACTCTTCAACCTCTTCTTGATCTTCTGAAAACTGCTTGTGGCATTCAAATTTTCATGCAAGTGACTTATCATTACCACTAAACAGCTTCTTTAATATATGAAAACATTCCGTTGAAAATTTTTTTAATTTGACGAGGAATTTGAGGTTAATGTTCTGCTCAATTTTGAAGTTCAGCATGCTCGCAGCATTACTACAAAATAATGTCCTCTACAACCAAGGCTCAGAGGCAAACTAAACCAGACAGCAGCACAAAACTAACAATCGTTGGTCTTGAAGGCTCAAGGTTCAACTGCACTCCACTACCATCCTCCCATTATGCGGCTGTGCAATAGGGGATGCACAGTCTCGTTATTTAATTGCCACTCCTCGTAGACTTTGATAATTTAAATTATAAAATAAAATGAAATTTTTTTTTTTTAAAAGGAGTTGACATTTTCAAAATAAAAACATTTATCTGTTAATTTTGGTTTTCATTGGATTTTTTGGATAGTTTCCAGTTATTCTGTTATAGCCAAGTTTCATCCCTCCAAGAACCAATCCAAATGTTTTGTGTGGGTGAAGAAGGCACCACTACTATAATAGGCGCTTGTTCATTGTTTGCTCAGCTTCCTCCCCTTTGTACATGCATGACTGTTCCTTTATGTATGAAAGGTCAAGTAATACAGTTGAACTTGCTTTATATGTAACCCAGTTATACATAATTCATATTTATGCCTAAATATTTGCAAGTTCCATAAAAAAAATGCAATTTAGAAACATGTTAATTGAACTCAAAAACTATTTGTAGTTGGTTTATTGATACTCGTCACTTCTAAGTCACTAAGTGACGAGTATCAATAAACCAACTACAAATAGTTTTTGAGATTAATTTTGACGTCACTGTTACTAAATTCCTCCAAACACATATAATGTTAATTGAATCCTATTTGTACATAGTATATTTATATGTAATTTGCAGTTAAAGTTTTCAATTTCAGTGAAGTACAACTGAGTTATATGCAATTAAATAAGCATGCAGCATATACTATCTTAAAGTTACAAGCTGAACGAGCCACATTCGGCCACTGAAACAAAATACAAAGGCTTATAAACGAACTACAACACTTGATAACAAACTCCACTTATCTGTTTTAAAATTGTCAAAATCCTCCAGGATTATTTCATGATGTTTTCATCTCAGCCTCAGCCGGTATACGGATTAGCTTTTCCATTACTTCCGTTAGTTGACTGATAGTTCACTATTGTGCTGCCATCTACTGGGGGCGAGACAAACTTATTTACCACATCAATTGGCACTATTTCAGAATTCATCACACAATTTTTATTTTTCAAATTAAATATTTTCTCCCAAACCATTAAATCTATCGGTTCATTCAATTGTTTTCATAATTTAACTTCTGGATTTATTTCATGGTTAAATGACCAATTATGATCTGCCACCGCTGACTTATCAATCTGTTTATATTTAATATTTCTGAAATGTTCTTTCACTCTGGTTTCCAAATTATGTTTGGTCCTACCAATGTAAATCTGATCGCATTCCAAACAGTTAAACTGATAAATGTAAGATTTTTTAGAAAAATGTAGTAGATGTTTCATGGTGTATTTTGAGGAACCAATTTGACACCACATTCTGTAAAAAAGTTTGAAATTTTTATTTGGCCAAGAATGATAAGTAAATTTTTTAAATTATAATCATTTACTTTTTTAAGAATAGAAATATCATTACACTTTATTACATATTATTTACACTTTTTGATATTAAGTTTTTCTATCCTATTGTGTATAAAAGCTTTATTAAAACCATTAATTAAAGCATGTTAATATTCTGTATTAAACTCCTCTTTATTTAGGAGTATGTTTATTAACCTGTAAATTAAACTATCAAAACCAGCAAATTTATGTGAAAAACGGATGAAACTTTTATTTTTTATATAATTGTCAGCATGAGTTGATTTCCTGTAAATGCCGAAGTTTAATTTATTATTTTTTATCTTTAAATCGAGAAAAGTAAGGCAACCATTATTTTCAATTTCTAATGTGAACTTTATAGCTTTAGCTGCAAATTTAGAAGCTTTAAAGCATAATCTGTTTGTCTATCAGAAACTATAGCAAAAATGTTATCCACATATCTATACCAGTTTTAAAAATTAAAGGGCATGCTTTATGATTTGTATTTAAAAAATGTTCATAAAAGAATCTGCAAGGAAAAGTGAAAGAGGACTTACCCATTGCTACTCCAGAAGTCTGTTGAAAAAATGTACCATTGAAATTGAAAACAATTTTGATTCAAATAAAGATTAGTAGTTAATTTATTTATCAAAACATACAATACTTCCGTACAATTCCAGTTACAATTTTCCAATTCTTGTCAGAACTTAGTCAGCTGCTGATATTTATGGGCTAATAGTGATATTAGCTCCCTGGCCATTTACCTGTATTCTAGCCCTTACGCATCCTTGACCTGTTATTCCATTATCGTCCATTTCTCTATCTCTTAACTTTCTTACACTTTTCATCCATTTCTCTTTTATTTTATCTGCAAACTTCCCTACCTCCCTTATTCTTTTCTCTCCTTTAAACATGAGCATCTTTATAGTTACTACATAAGCCCCTTTATTGTCCCAATTCTTATCCCATATTGATTTCCTCCAGTTTTCTATTTCTTTGCATTCAGCTACATAAAGTTCTATGTTTATTTTCTTTCCACATAAAATTCTCCTTAGTATGACTCCTGTCCTTAACCAAGCTAAATCCTCCCTCTCATATCTATCACATAGGTCAATGTATGTTTCCCTTCCCCATTCTTTCTTCATTTTCAGGTATACATTTAGCGATATTTCTTATCAAATTGCCCCATGTCACTTATCTGTCCATGTCCTCTATTCTATTCTTAATTATTGTCCAAAAACCCTTTATATTTCTTTCTCCTTCCTGTCAGATATCCTCCATTCCTATTCTATCCATCGTTCTCTCTAGAAGCTGACTACCAATAAACAGATCTTCTTTTATATCATCATCCAACAAAAATTAGTAAGTTTAACAAAATTGTGTATTAATTCCATGTTCAAATCTATAGAACTCAACCAATTTTTCAAAAACATCCAAGAATTTTTCTCTAGGAATATTAGGAAATAGAGCAACTACATCAAAGGAAACAAGTATGTCATTTTTAGCTAATACTACATTGCTGATCTTATTTACCAATTGAAAAGAATTTTTAATAGTTATTTAATACTTAAACTTTCAAATTTATCAAAGGTACTACATTTTTTTATATATTTTATTTACAAAAGACAAAGATGTTCACTTGTCTTTCGGTGCAAAAAATGAGAAGTAAAGATAATTTTCGGTGTCTATTGTTTACTGTTGAACAGCAGTTTTGTCTTTCAGTTTTCAGTTGCTTTTAATAGTCATGGAAAAAAGAAAAAAAGAAATGTTATATGCTAGATCGGAAAGTAAAATTCATAGGACAGGTTGCACTTAATATACACAAAGCCTTATTTGCTATAATTTATGATGTATGGTGTGTATTGCATCAGTGACAGAAAACCCTGAAAAAAAAAAAAAAAAGCTTATCAAGGAAACTTACTCTGATCCAGATTCAAAATTGGACCACTTGAATGCGAGCTGTGTAGACATTATATCAGTGCGAAAAGTTGTAATGATAAAGCTCTAAGTACATTAATATGTTTTGAAATGAGTTGTATGCATTTAATGCAAGGAAAGTGAAACAAGCCAAATTAACTGAATTGTTTAAAGCAGCACCAATTTCTAAATAATCTTTGCTTTGTACATATTTTATTGTATGTAAAGTTATATACATGCAGGCCCACTGTATTACTAAAATAAATTATGCATTACCAAAACTTCATTTGTATATAATTCTGAGCTGTAAGTAATCTTTGCTCATCCCCTTGATATACTATAAATCAGGTTCAACTGTATGTCAGAAAAAAACTAAGACATGGCTGTCTATTCTGAAATGAAAAAATGTATAAAAATGAAAATTGAATTTTCATTTATGTAAATCAATAATTTCTTCACACTAGTTGTATATAGGCTAAGGTTTTTGATGGATAGAGTCAACATCAAAAATTCAATGCCATGGACGGGATTTGAACCACGGATCTCCTGGTTTCCGTCCAGCACGTTGACCATGGTAGCTCAGTGGGTTAGAGCGACTGAATAGAAACCAGGAGATTCGTGGTTCAAATCCCAGCCATGGCATTGAATTTTTCATGTTGACTCTATCCATGAAAATTGAATGTTATATTTGTAATGTGTTCTTTCTGCTGTTTCATCTATGGAACAAACAACACATTTGGATTCTTTGTCTTAGACGTGCTAAAGATCCTAACTGTTTGATTGCAATAGTTGATACCATAAGGATGTATGATATACACAGTACATACATTGCAGCTTTTGTTACTGATTGTGCATGATGCCTATGTAAAACTACTTCAAGGGTAAATAGAAACATGTTCAATGTTATCTTGTGATTAAAATATTTGAACAGAAACTGAAAGAAATATAGCTGTGATCAAGACAAAGAATGCTTTTTTCTAAATGCTCGTAAGAAGAAAAATCGATACATTGCTTTCTTAAAGCAGAAATGGCAAGAGACTGCGAATGAGAGTAAACTTTCTTTGTTTTATGTGTCTGTATGTACAATGTGGAATTTATAGTTCCAAATCTGCAATGTACTTCACAAACCTATGTAGATGATCTTGCAGTTTTTCAGTAACATTGAGAATGGACATTGGGGAACACTATCTGCGGTATGCAGACAATAATATGTTATTACTGCAATTGTATAGTAAAACTTGGAATAAACATTATAAACTGAATAAATCTAAGTGTACTATAATTCAATCTAAAATAAAGAAAAGGAAATTTTTTCACATAAGAATGGGTCCCCTCCATAATGATTTGCACATTCAGTTTGCTTTTAAAGAATAAATATTAACTTATTAAAATATTAGTTTTCCTGAAACTGCACAACAATCAGTTTACCGTAGAGGGAAAGTATTGCATCATTAAATATATATGAATCAGTAAGAATGTTAGAAAAGCTTTTTATACATTTTTTTTTTTTTACCTATAGCAACATAAACATTGCAGTAAACAAATATTTAAAGATGCATAGATTGTGAGAGCACAAGTTGACGACCAGCTTTGCTATTACAGCTGTGATTAGTTTTGTACACACTTGCATACTTGATACAACCTTATAAATCATGAATATTTTATGCTCACCTTATATTTTACATTTAAGCATATGCTAACATTACAGAAAGTTACAGCTTTAGATAACATCATAAATTTTTTTTTTCAAAATATGGTACAATTAATAGTTATGCAATTGTGACACAGTTTCTCATATACCAAACCTGCTTATTTAATTTATTGGTTACTTTATCTTTTATTAATGAGCCTTTAATGTATAATATAGTATGGATGGTAATTACTTTATAGTGGCAATTCAGAATTGAATTACTTGTTTATGTAATTACTTCCCAAAAGCTATGGTTTAAAGACTTAGAATTCTAACTTTTGCAGGTTTTAGAGACACTGTGGTCACTTAATAAATATGAAGTAGAAGACATACTAACTGAGTTTGTGAACAAGTCACTTGCAGTTTGTAAGTGGAATGAGTCATTGAACAGTTACGTTTATGGCATCCATGACTTACTGCTCTCTTATCTTAGAGACCAGTTGAACGAAGAGGAAAAACAGGTAAGACTGTATATTTCTTTTAATGGTTTTACTTTCATTGTAACATGAAATGCACTGTTTTCTTCCACTTATTCATTTATGGCTCAAATAGTGTTGGAATATAAATGGTATTCTATTTTCTATATTTCCCTCATTCCTTGGTTTTCCATTATACTGTAAAAATCACTATCTGACATGTCTGTGAACAGCATAACTCAAAATACCAAATGTCATACTTGTTACACACTGTTCAAAATGCCTGCAAAATATGTCTTTAAAGTCATACATTGACCCTTGACAGAAGAGGTTTATTGTTTTTCAGGAATAGGGCCTCGATACTATCAATATCTCAATATTAAATTATAGATGAGTCATATTTATTACACATCAGCTTTACTGTGGTGTTCCAATACAGTTAAATTTCTATATAATATCTCAATACTTTCAGTATTTTGTGGTATCAAAGTATGTGTAATTCTTTGAGGTAAACATTCATTACGTTTTCTTATTTTTAAATTATTAGTTTCCCATTGTTAAAAGTTGTTACATTTAACTTTGTGCTAGAGAAGAAATGACAAAGTTTACTTTAAGCTCCTTTATTGCCACCATAATTGTTAGCCCAATGCTAACTTACAATCACTTTTTCTTTACATAAAGACACTGCTTCAGCACGACTCTTTTAATGTTCCCTTATGTCACTTAAGCACACATAACATGAGCTGTTGGTAATCTCTCTGACATACACACAGGTCCATCTCTTACACAGGCCTGCACATTGACTCTGAGCACCACAATTTCAGTATTTGCTTGTGAGCTGCTTCACTGCCTGTTCTACTGCCCACCGATTCCTCACCATGAAGCTGCAATTACTGACTCATGAACTGCTTTACTACACCATTCCACAGCCTGCTGACTCCTCACCACGGAGCTTAGAACATACCACACTTCTTTGCACTGCTCGACTGAATGACTGATACATGAACTGCTCCACTATGTCAACTCCTCACCATAGAGTTGCACTTGTTGACTGACATTCAAAGATCGAAACACACACACAAACAACTCTAAAACTATACTCTGCTCTACTGGGCCTCGTATTTCCTTTTATATGGTCCTGCTAGATGGGATAGATCATTCCAGTAGTAAAATGTTATGAGATTATATTCTAGAATGGTATCTGCACAGCAATAATACAACTCAACTGTGGCTTTGAGACTTCAGCTAGTGGCCATCAGGGAGGCTGCACCTCTCCTGCTCTTCCAGCTAATATATAATAGAGCCACAGTGATTGCTCTCCACTCACATTCAACTTTCTTACAGCAGATGGCAATGGCAGCAATGTGATAATATGTTGAAACATGTAGAAGAATTGCTTTCTTTATTGATTTTGTAATACCATAACAGAGATGAGTTTTTCATTGCTAGAGAAAGTCATGCAGATGTATCACATCAGACTTTTTTAAATTAAGATATTAGCCATATTTTTTTATATCCCTCTCAGGTGGCTAATTTCACCCATTGTTTAATGTGTAAAGTCTATCTGGAAATGGATCAGATGGGTGTTTTAAATGTTTTATTCCAAGGCTTCTTTTCTGATATTGTTCTCTCTCTGTCCCTTTTTGGTACATTAATCTCTTAATATGAGATCTGTTTTATTTTTTCAGAATTTGCACAGAAAGCTCTTGAAACGTTACTCAGCTGTATGTAATGGAAACTTCGCAAATTTGCCAAATGATAACTATATATTTTCATATTTGGGATACCATTTAAGAGAAGCTGGATGGATGGACAGGTTTCCTGCTCTCTATCTTAACTTAGAGTTCATTGGATCAAAAGTAAGGCACACAGGTCCTGCAGATCTCCTGGTGGATTATAAAAAATATCGAGACTGTATAATTTCAGAGGTAATGAAATATTTCCATCACATGATTTATATAAATATTGATAATTTTGCATTTCATAAAACTTCTACAATCTTTTAACAATTTTACATACGAAGGGCACTATTTATATTCTGAGCTTAATTTAAACAAAGTAATTTCTGATTGAAAATTGCTTTATTGTTTTTCAAAAAATTCTCCTTTATAATCAATACGCTTTTGCATCCATTTTAACCATTTATCAAAGCATTTATTCCAGTCTTCTTGAGACACCTCCAAACATTTTGAAGGCATCAACAGCTTCTTCAGCCATCGAAAATCGTTGTTCATGCAATTTATTCTTGATGTTCAGGAACAAACAGAAATCATTGGGTGCCAAATCAGGACTGTATGGTGAATGACCAATCAATTTAATTTTTTGAGCCTTCAAATACTCTGTTGTTAGACGAGATGTGTGTGCACTCACACTGTCCTGATGAAGAACGATCTTATGGTTCTTGTTGAAGTTTTGTTGAGTCACACTTGTTTACACTCACCTTCACTTATTATTTTTAAAAACGCTGGAACGTTTTCCAGCATATTCGCCCTCTTCCTCAGCAGTTTAGTGACTTAAAAATAATAAGTGAAGGTGAGTGTAAACAAGTGTGACTCAACAAAACTTCAACATGAAAACTTCACTGTTAATAATGCTTCTATTTGTAATACTTATGGTTCTTTTTGATTTTCCTTACTTCACCAAAGACTTCCAGCAAACAAATGTTTTGTACCATTCAGCATTGACCATTTTATGTTCCTCTAAAGGCACTGTTGCCACTTGGCCAGTTTTGCTGAAAAAGCAGGTGACCATTTGCTTTGAAGTGCTTCAAGTGCGAACAACTTTTGTTGGATTTGCTTCATCTTGAAACACCCATACACTCAACTGCTGTTTATGTTCTGGTCATATACATAGATCCATGATTCGTCATCTGTTACAATCTTATATACATCTTTTGAGGCATTGCCATTGTATTTCCTGAGCATTTTTGTATAGCAACCAATACAAGCATATTTTTGAGATTGCATCTAATTAATTATATAGGATCCAATGAGAACAAACTATTTTCACGGCTAAATAATCATGCAATATTTTATATATCCTGGTGGAACTAATGCCCAGGGTTGCCTCAATCTCACAATATGTCACATGACAATCTTACATTATTAGTTTTTACATAGAATCAATGTTTTCAGTCACAACAACTGATTTTGGATGACCGTCACGGTCTTCATCATTGAACGAGCGGCAGCCACAATTAAATTCATTATACCAGCGTTTCACAGTGGCTAAGGATGGAGCTTCGTTGCCAAATGTGCAAGTTAGTTGATTGATGCATTCTTGTCTTGATAATCCTTGTCAAAATTCGTAATAAATCATTGCACAAACATTTTCACGAGTTAATTCCGTGTTTTTGTGGAGACACAATTTTCAAGTTAATGTAAACAAAACCAATGATGGTCTATTGACAAAATATCTGAAGTAGATGATGATCAACAATGTCAAACTTTTCATTGGATATGTCAGATGGCACCTACAACATTCAGGGTTGCCAAGCCTTAAAATATAAATAGTGCCCTTTATATTTCAAATGTTAGTTATCTCTTTTATATTGGCATATTTGCACAATTGTGAAATACTCATTTTAGAAGTAAAAACCTAGTGGTTTTCAACTCAATATCTGTCATTTAAAGTGAAAGATGATGTTTAGGAAAGTATGCTTTTATAACTATTGTGAATTGAATTATTTAATACTAGTGATAGCAGAGATGAGAGACATGAAACAATACACAAATTTGAGAGAATTACTAATGTAATCTACAATGGCTTTTGCTTTTACAGCTATATCTATGCTTAAGATTTTTTTTTTTTTCCTGATTGAGCTGGGAGGAATACACCTTTGAAAGATTCCCTTTTGTTCTTACAAGTAAAATTTTATGTAGTAACTTTACAAATGTTACTTGCACCTTTTTACATCAGCAGTTATTTTATTACATTCTCCTGATAATAAGATTGTCGGTACATTAAATTAGATAATCTGTTAAATACTTTAGAGCCAGTTTTTGTAAGTTCAATAAAATAATCTTTAAACTATACATACAGATGTTATATTCAGAAGAAGAGATATTAAAGTGTGATAATATAGAATATTTTGCCTCTCATGAAAGCTGAAATTAAAACATTTGTGAAACATAAAATTATCATGACTGATAAATTGATCAGGCTGCACCATGGCTGAGTGGCTCTCACCTAGGCGACCCGGGTTCGATCCCAGCTGACCACAAAGTGGAATTTGTGGTGGACAACATGGCACTGGGGTGGATTTCCTCCGGGTCCTCTGGTTTCCCCCACCATAATTCCACCAATTGCTCCATCATTCAGTCATCTCAGGCGTTGGGCTGATCCCTCAACCCTGGTTTCATCTGTCAGGTCAGATGCTTTGGCTCCCTCGCTCTGACGGAATCCAAGTGCCTCCTAACACCAGCATTGGCAAGAAAGGGAGGGGAAAAAAATAAATTGATCATATTTTTTAATTTTTATGTTTGTCATGACTAACTGAAACTGCCTAAGGATAAGACAGGCAGTGATATTGATATAATTATAGTAATGAAAATAAAGTATTACAAGTACTTTCAATAAAAATGATACAGAAGCAAACTATCAATTTCAAGTGTTGTCCTCAAAGGATTTAAGGAAACACAGTCAACAAAGAATGTGTCTAATAAAACCAGAATTTTGGTAAATTTTGATGATCTTCATTTAATCATTATGTTTATATGCATATTTTGTAGTATAATGAGAGTAAAAGTATTTCCAATAACTTTTGTTAATCTCTCTTGTTACTTCAAGAAAACCCTCATAATGATGTATTTATTTCCAGAACATTTTTATTGATCAAGAAAGTAAATTTCCTATAGAGAATCAAATAAAATGTACTGGTCTTGTATGATATTTACATGTTTCCAAGAAGTAACAGCTAATAAGTAATTCATCACAAATTAAAGAATTTCAAACACAAGAACAAACTTTCATTTGCTGAGTGCAATGAATTTGGAGTGACAAAGCTAAAGGGTTGTTCAAAAAGTGTGCAGGTTTTGGATTGATCAATTTTTGCTTGTTGGTTGCTGACATTGTTTTGTATTGTTGCTCGCTTTAAAAGGTATAATTCTGCTCTGCAAACCAACTCTGATGTCCATGGATGTAACTCAAAACATAAAAATGATTATGCGATCCCTAGCCACAGATTATACTTTATGAAAAGATGCCCAGTTTTGTTGGAATAAAATTTTATAATGCTCTACCAGAAGAACTAAAAAGCTATTGCAATAATTCTAATAAATTCAAACAGCTGTTGAAACAGTTTTTGGTTAGTAAATCTTTCTACAGTATTGAGGAATATCTGTGTAAGTGAGTTTTGTAATAGTAATCAGCTTTGTCTTAATTCCTTTAATTGGACTACTTTATATTTCATAAAAGCAAGTTGTTATACTTATTAAGTTATCCTGTATGCTTGTATACAGGGTGTTAATGAACTACACTGAAATAATTTCAGTGATTGTAGATGTCACTAATATAAGCAATTTGAGATAGGCAATGCATGGTCTGTGGCTAAACATAACAGTTCTGTTAAACCTAACTGGCATCAGATGCTGTTAAGTTATTATTTAAACAAGGTGGATGAAGTTATTGGATTAGGATGTCTTTAAAACTGTTTCCCAAGTATAGAAATATTGATACTTGGTAGCTCTTTATTGGTATTCTGAAGATTTAATGCCTCAAAGATCTCTCAAATCTCGAACTAGTCACCTGCCAGTGCGACACTGAAGAGCAATTAACTCCTCCTTGCATCAAGCCTGCCCTAGTGGTGTTTATGTAACTGTAGTGATGGCCCAATCCATAATGCCAAAATCTGGTATTCCAAAGGTCATTGGTTCGGTTCCTGTCATGTAGTTAATTTTTTTTCTTCCTGTGTTTAATACATAAATACTAATAGCAAGAAATGGTGTGATTCATAACTAAGAACATGAATCTTATTAGCCAGTGCAATAATACTATTACACTTTTTTTGGGGTCACCTCAGAAGAGGACCTAACTGCTCAAATAATATCAGCACGTAGAGTTATTCGATACACATAAGGAATTTTGGACAGAGTACGATAGTTGTTCGTTCGCCACTGTCAAATTTGCATTGAAAACTCAGGTCGCTATTTCGAGCGCAAAGAGTAAAGAGTTGCATTTCCTTTTTATTTTATGTAAGTTCGTTCACCCTTTAAACCACCTTCCATTTAGATGTACAGCATGTGAGAGTATTTAGCAGGATTCAGTCTTTGTTAGAAAGAATTGTAATTAATTGCACTGAAAAGGTGAAATTACACCATAAAATGCATACATTTATACAATTAAAAACTTAGACAAAATATTGGAAAAAAAAAAAAAAAAAAAAACAACCAAACAGAAATATATATATATATATATATAAAGACCAAAAATTAAGGAGACCCGATTTCGTTAACTTTTGATTTGAAAGCTAATGTCATAACCATTGTGCCAGAGAGAGTGCTCCAACACATCTCTTCATTTTCGTGTGTTCTGCACTCAAGTGTTATCGGTGGCATACTGGCACTTTAGAAACTTATAGTCATAACTTCCACATTTGAACCAAAAGGCCATAAGACTCCAATCTCAAATTACTTGTTTAAGATATATCTACTTGCCCTGAAAATATTTCAATGTAGTTCATAAGAATATCTACAAATATTCTGACTGTCTAGCCATTGCGCAACTTGTGCTAATTATGAAAACTTATCAGATCAGAAAAAGTTATGTAGCAACTGTCAGCTGACTTCATGCAATTTTAGGGTGTACGGATCAACAGTTTGCAGACTTATGGATAAGTTCAATGAAATGGGTTCAACAATGCACATTAGAAGTCCTAGCATCATTGAGTGGTCGATTAGAGCAAAACATTGCAGTGGTTCATGACAATGTGGCTGTTAGTGCTGTGAAATTGGTTCTTCGCCATTCCCAAGAGCTGGGCACAGGATGTTCTTCAGTACAGAGAATTCTTCAGTATGATCTCCATTACCACTTTGTAAAATTCAGTTAACATAGCACTGAAAATGACATCACATAGAAAGACAAAATTTAATTGACATGTTTCTCAGAAGACAACTGGAGGGTGATGACATTGCAAGCTAAATCATCTTAATTGACAAGTGCTTTTTCACTTATATGGATTTGTGAATAAGCAGAATTGCCATATCTGGGGGTCAGAAAATCATTGCGTGATTCAAGAGAAGAAAATTTATCCACGAATGCAGCTTCTAGGCAGGTTGCCTCATCTGCTTTTTTTTTTTTTTTTTTTTTTTTTTTTTTTTTTTTTTTTTAAATTAGGTAGATCAAGCTGTAACAGTTAATGGAAATGTATATTGTGCAATGAAAGAGTGTTTTTATGGCCTCATTTCAATGGAGTGGACATTTAGGAGTTGAGGCTTAAGCTGGATGGTGCCGTCTGCTATGCTGCCAGCAAAACAATCCAAGTGCTCCAAGAACAGTTCCCAGATTATCTCATTTTGCATAAAGCTGACCATCAATGGCCTTCAAGGTTATGTGACTAACTCGTGACTGTTTTCTATGGGGTACCCTTAAATCATTGGTGTATGTCAATAAACTGTGTTACATTCATGACTTAAAGGAGGAAATTTGATGAACTGTTGGGAAATCCAAATGGTCACCTATCAGGCAGTTGTAGCAAATTCAAATTTCACGGGCAGAGTTCTTGCATACCAGTACAGTAAAGGAGGTCATATGCCCAATTTCATTCATTATACTTGAAATTAAAAGGTGCAATGAACATGTTTATGAGTTTCGTTAGTGTGTTTTAAACAAATTAAGTTCATAATTTGATGTGAAATAATCAGCACTGTTGTCTAATTAGAAAGAACATTCAAATTCCAGAAATATAAAATGGTTGGGGGTTTTAATTTTTTTCTTCTATTTTTAAACAGAGTGAAGAGAGAAGAAATGATCTGGAGTGCTTAGAACGTTTGATTCAAAGGCATGGTCTTGATCTGCATAAGTATCAACACATGGATATTATACAGTGTGCTCTAATGGAGCCCAAAAACAGTTCAATTTACCAGAAGGCTTTAGCAATCGCAAAGGATAAGCCTCAGACTTTGTATTTTGATGTTTTGTAAGTATATGTATCAATTAAATACTTAGATTACTCTTCCCCTGCCCCCCCCCTCCCCCACCTCTGTCATTTTATGTAGTGATACTCATAAAAATGTCAGATTTAGGTACAATTTTTGGCTCTTCTTTCTCTTATGCGACGCAGCAATTTTTTTATAAGTCCTTCACACTTTTGATGTTTTTATATACAACCATGATTTTTAATATATTTATTTACTTTGTAGTGTAATTTTGTGCTGGAGGGCATTCTTTTAACATTATTAATTGTTTGTTTATTTATTACTGCATATGTAGCCATATTGAAGAATTCAGTGCAGCCAAACTATCCACGTTTCTCCACTGAAGTGAGCATCCACACTGTCTTTACAAATGCCGTCCCTTGTTAGATGATGCGGTAGTCCTCACCAGTGTGACTATGTTATTTGTGTGCACATTAGTCACTGGGTCAACAAAGTGCACTGAGTGATTCACTGCGAGGTGTGCAGCAAACCCTCCAGCCATCAACCCATAGTACCCTGCCAGGCATTGGTGTGAATGGTGCTGGTGAACTCTACATGCTGTGCAATTAGACTGTAGAGCGTATTTGCATCCCTTCTCTTGTTGGGGCATATCATCATCCGCACCTCATTTGTTTCCACGTTGATCATTCCCAGGATCCAGTTGCCCTCTATGACGCGCCCACAATGAAACATATGTTATCCTATTTGCACTCGTCGATTTGAATGCTGTGGCCAGGACCGGCAATTTTCCCCCTTGCAGTATACTTAGTGTCATTTGAGATCATACACACTTTGGCAGTAGCCGAACCAGTCCGACACAGTCCGCGAGCTCATACATTTTACTGATTTGTTGAGGCATTTTCCAATTTCCAACAACTTACCGAACGAATCTTAAATATTTGAAGAACACACAGAACAAACAGCCGTCACTTCTAACAATGCAATAGGTACTTTTGCTAGACAGCAAGCCTACTTTTGTAAAGCAATAAAACCTGAGAGGAATCATGGTCAGTATTTTCCAAAACTGACCTGCACTAATTGCATCCTCATGTCTTTCTGCACCCGTGTAGGACAGATGTCTGGGGCATTTTTGCAGAGGTTGACTACAAGTGTTACATATCTTTCTGATGTTGGCTGCAACGTGAGAACCTGCAGGTTGTCTGCTTGCGCATGCGTGTACGTGCATCTTTTAACTTAGAAAATATTCTTGCATCACACAAAAAGTTTCTCCCAATTTTAAATTCAGAATAAGACTTTTTATATTCTTAGTTCTAAGCTAATGGCTTCATTGCCAAAGCCTAGCATTTGAAAACAACATATTCTTAGTTCTATTGTGATAATTATTGTTCCATAGTATCCATATTTATTATCAGTATTTATTTTATTATTGTGATTTAAGGCTCAGCAGTACATTTGTGCTATGTAATCACCTTTGTTTATACAACCATATCCAGAAACTCCACGTTTATGCAGAATGAAGTAGGTATGACTGTATGTAAGCAAGTCATAAAATCTGCAACAAAGATTAATGTTGTATTCATTTAAGAGTTGTGCTCAATGGAACTGCATCAACTGTTAAATAATTCATGACTGCTAGTGCTTATAGTGCTATTCTGTTTACTAGTTTTATATATTATAGTGTACAGATTATTTTATTCAAATGGGAATAAAAACTTGGTCTTGAATGCAAATACTTCTCCTCTGTTAAGAAGCTCTATAAAGAATGTTAAGTGTCTATAAAAAGCTATTTGTAGTAGTTTTTTAAAAATCTTTCACTTCTATTTTTGTTTTTTGAAGGACTGCTTCCATTTTTAACCTCCAAGGTCTGACTATAATTTATTTTTGTCTGATGTCTTCTCTCTGGTGGTGGAACTATGAACTTCTTTATCAAATTATCAACTCATGGACATTACTCTTATACAAATATAACAATTTGTAATAAAAACTTCACTTAACTTAAGAAAATAGTGTTAATTCTTCTTTCTAATTGATATCGATTTCACGAACTCTTGTCCGCATCTTCAGTCAAAGAAAACCACAGGAGAAAACAAAATTCATTGTTAAGGAAGTTACTATGTTCTTATGTTTTTTCTGTATTATTATGTCCTTATGTGTAATAAAAAAGAAAAAGAAAAAACCTGAAAAAAACCCATAAAAAGCATTAGCACAAAAGTGAATCGAGAAGATATTGACACACTGCGTCACTCACACTGTTTTTTCACAGGACAGTTTCAAGAGCTTTTGCTCTTACCATCAGCTGGTACTCAACTTCTAACAAATTGACAACAAGGAGAACATCTTAATATGGAAATAAAAAAAAAGGAATAAAGTAATGAACTTTGAAATCCCACCAGTCAATAATTTGATGAAGTTCATAGTTCCACCACCAGAGAGAAGATGTCAGACAAAAATAAATGATAGTTGGACCTTGGAGGTTGACAATGGAAGCACTGGCTCCCGAAACTGGTCCCTTATAAAATAAAACTGTGACAATATTAAAAATAGACTAATTAATTTGCATGTCATTGTTACTAAATTTCTCCAAACACACATTACATTAAGGCTCCCAGGCTGCATTGTGTTATAAGATTGGAGAGCTTTTAAGTGAAACACGTAAACATTCCTGTGAATGTAAAAGGGAAAATGTTTCTCTGTTCCTAAAATGTAGGTGACTACTTCAGCTTCAAGGTATGGAAATGTAACATATTTCTGTATAATATTTTTACATTCTTAAAATTTGCTTATGCATTTCTTTTGAGTTGCTATTTTATCTCTTAATTAACCATACATTTTAACTCTGTGGTCATCTATTTATGGGGGATCATAACTTAAGTCATAACCATTTTTATTTATTTTACTGTGCCATTTTTTATTTATTTTTCCTTAAATTCCTCTAATAAAGTTATTCTTTCTTTTAATTTCATTATCTTTATTTTTATGTGCTATATTTTAATCTCACATTTTTTTTATGATTGTATCAGTTGCATTATGTTATACTGTGTGCAGCAGCCTGCACAAATGCACTAAGCTCTTAACAGTTCTGTTTTTATTGAATATACTGAGTTTCATCATGGCATAGAGATATACACAAAGACAATCCTTTCCTGCTAGTTAACGGTTTCAAGTGTTTCTGCTCATGAGGTTTTAGACTTGAGGTTAATGCATCTTATAAATGTGAAATGTCCATAAATTTCCCCCTTGATTCATAAAACCTGCAAATGGCATTTTCTGTTATGTATGTGCTTAGGCTTCCACGACTGGTAGCCATTTAAGTAAAGTTTCTACCGGACTTGTAGACCGAGGTCAAAACATAGGAATTCAACCATACCTACAACCCTGGAGGAAACTTTATTTCATATGCCCTTTTTTGTTATTAAAAGAGGTTCCCTCAGCAAACTTAATATACTTAATGTTCTAACCATTACTCTGACATTTCTTGAAGTTCATTTTCAGAATTTGTCATTTCATATGTTAAAAATGTTATATTTTAATCTTTCCCCTATAATAATAAAGCAAAAATATGGATTTTCTGTTTAACATATGTAATCTGTGATTTATATGTGTTTTCATTACAATTTGGTTCTGTATCATACTATGATGTGGATAAATAAAAATTAAATGTTGTGTTTGTAAGATTTCACAATGAACATATGGTTTGCAGAATGGAGCAAAATGGAGTTTCTCAGCATCAGACTCTTTCCTTGAAAAATGAAGTTTATGCTGCGTGTTTCACAGGAAAAGAAAAGAAGATCCTTGCAGCAAATGGTAATGGAGTTATAAATGTAAGTAAAATGCTCCCTTACAGCATACCATTATACAGAAGCTCTCAATTAACTGTAGTCTGGGAATGCTTAATAGTTCAAATGCATTTTATGTTCAGCATGAATTAAAATTAAATATGTATGTGTATAGTTAAAATCAGTGAATACAATTTATTCTACCATTATTAAATTATAGATGAGTCGTATTTTTTACACATCTGCTTCAATACAGTTAAATCTCGATATATTATTCTACCATGTTTAATGTCTGTATTTCATTGTGACATTTTCTTTCTTTTGGCTTTTGACCTAAGAAGTTGCTGTTATTAGCACTACTTTTTGAAGAAATTTTGTAACCTTTCTGAAAATGTTAGCCGTAGAAGTTGAAGACAGTTGTAGGCTATATAGCTTTAATTAGTTGCAGTGAAACCAATGGGTCCTCTGTTTTCTAGAATTTATTTGAGGTTAGTCTTAACCCCTTAACCCTAGTCTTAACCCTTTCCCTAAAACTTTTTTATGGTATTCATAGGGACACAAATACACTACAAAAAGTATTTGAAAATTGTGGAAACGTAGAGTCAGACTGAAAAATTCAATGCCATAGCCGGGATTTGAACCACGGATCTTCTGGTTTCCGTCCAGCCGCACTACCATTGTGCTACTATGGCCAACGTGCCGATATTACATTAAATTCTCCAACTGACCCATACCAGTCTGACTCTACGTTTCCACAATTTAGCCTACACACGGCCAGTGTGAAAGAACAATTAATTTCTATTAAAAAATCCTTTTGTACAATTTTTTATTTATCACTTTTTTGACACTTTGCAGATGTGCAAATTTGCACATAAGGGTTCAAGAATGTGAATGTTAGGTGGTAAGTACACAGTGCATTCAAAGTAATGTTATCTATTTTCACATATCCAAACACATTATAGTTATGATTTGAAATAGAACTGGACATTTTTTCTGTTATTTAGACATAAATTCTCTTCATGTATACAGTGTAACCAAAACATAATCAGCACATGGGGTGTGCAAGCTTTTTCTTCTTTTTTGTTTTTTACATCTTATGAAACTCAGCAAAACAATTCTTTTCCTTATTTAGGCAGAGGTTTACATTACATTTCTGGCAGCGATAACAACTTCTTGGTCTGCCCCTTTTTACACCTTGTGGACCTAGTTTACAAAGACTTTGTACCAAATCCAGTCTAAATGCCTTCTGTTCTCATGGAGTCTTCCCTGTTTTAGCACAAACTTTTCTGTGTAGCACCCAAGCATTTATGATAGTTATATCAAACAAGTGATAAAATAATCTAATATACCACTCTCTAGATCTCATACGAATGTGGAATCGACTAATATTGCTATCTAAAAGGTCAACATTGCCCATGTGCCTATTATAAGTTGACACAATAGTTGGATGGTTTATCTCCACATGTTCTTTTCTCATTCTATCGAATCTTTTCACTTTTGATATAGGAATCTTCCCTATAAAGGTGGACAAGAGAATTACATTACTGTTGTCTTTAAATACCACAGCAGACACATCAACAGATTCATAATTAGTGGTATATTCTTGTGAATAGCCTCAAGACTCCTCTTTCAAGTCCTTCTCATCTAGAAATATGCAATTTTGTACTCTGTTTCTTCGGAATGTGCCAATACTTTGTTTGTACAAATAGGCAACAAGTGGCAGAGATGTGTAGTACCTGTCAAAATATAATTTGTAATTTTGATGTTTTGGTATTTCCCTAGCCAAACGGACTACAACATTGCCACTAGCACCTAAATCTGGATCATCAGGGTTTCTAAACTTGGGTTCATTTTCCTGCCCACTGTAAATCTCTATCTTATGAGCAAAGCCCAACTTGCCACACAATACAAAAAGTTTATAGCCCCATTTATGTGGTTTATCCTTCATGTAAACCTTCATATGATGCCTAGCTTTTGTGGCACACATTTGTTCATCAATAGAAAGCCTTTCTTCTATTATAGATAGAAAGTTTTCATTTAGGTAATCCAAAATGGGTCTTAACTTGCATAACTTATCATAACTAGGATCTCCAGCAGCAGGCTGTTTGAAATTGTCATTAAAGTGGAGACAACTGTGAATTCTTTTAAAATATTTGTGGCATAGTCTCTATTCCTAACACCTCTGACCACAAGTCACGGATATTAGAAGGTGTGGCTACAGAGCTTATTATACAAATACCAAGAAATTTCTGTATATCTTAAACTGAAATATTCATGGG
Source organism: Mantis religiosa (assembly GCA_030765055.1). Classification (NCBI taxonomy): domain Eukaryota; kingdom Metazoa; phylum Arthropoda; class Insecta; order Mantodea; family Mantidae; genus Mantis; species Mantis religiosa. The sequence continues at coordinate 57,365,649 of CM060957.1, forward strand.
TTTACTTCCATTGATTTGGATGCTATATAAATTTGTCTGCTCTGCAATTTCATCAAGTAATTCTTTGGTAAATAAATAATTGACAAATTGATAAAAGGAGTACATTGTTCTAAAATTTCTTCACTAAACTGTGACTCACTGAATGCAAAATCAGTTTGTGTGAGATCAAAATTTTTCTGTTTCCATAAAACTCTGTCTTTTGGATTACTCTGTTTTGTTTTTCCTGCTTTTGATACTTTATCCCCAGTGGTCACAGATGCTGTTGTATCTGAAACTGCAGAGGATCAATTTTGAATTTTACTGGTTTCTTGTGTTGTATCTATTACTGAAACCCCTCTTCTTCCGAGTCAGAGCTTGAAATATGCTATAAAGTCTATTTCTCGTAATTTACTGTAGGGTCCACATCAGAATCGCTAAATTCTAACCCATCTTCATTACAAGATGCACAAAGCATCTCGTTCAACTCATCGTTGGATACACGTTTACGCCAACCTTTGTCATCAATGGTTATGTAGTCCATACTTCTGCTAACTTGTTCACCTAAAACCACCAAAATACCATTTGATAGGGGGGAAATAATTCAAAATATGAGCGCAAACTACAACACAAGAAGCCCTATGCACATCTTTGCACATTTGCAAAGTATAAACTGTAACGCAAGAAGTAGCCCAATGCGTACCTTTGCACATGTGCAAAGAGAGCAGTAAATACTCCATATTTTTGAAAAACAAGTGATAACTGTTTTTAATTACACTGAATTATTCTTTAATATATTCAGAATCATGTCCTAATTTTATATACAGGAACTTACCGTTCACTCTCTCTGTTACTATTCAAGTATGTGACTTCACGTGCTGAGTTGCACTTGTTCACATCACTAACAAAAGAACAAATGATTCAAGTGCACTCTAGTGGTTACTGACTGAACTTATTCAGTAGTAAGAAACCTGACTAATCAGAAATACACGCATCTAAACTGTGTTGCCAGCCAAGGTCATCAAAGCCACCTTTCAAAGGTTGCTTTGCACATCTGCAAAGCAGCGCATTGAACAGTTAAGTTTTCCATGCACGTATGCAAACAATTGAGAGAGAGAATTTGTTACTATAATTCATTCTGACTACTGCAGTACATGGCATATGCAGTTGTAGTAACATCAGTTCATATATTACTTCAGACATGGGAGTACTAAACTGGCATAATAGGAGAATAACATGTGGCAGAGTTGCTACTGCAGAAGTAGCAAAAATGAGCTAAGTGACATGGTAAGCTTAAAACAGATGGGAGAAGTTACGACAAGAAATAATGGTTTGTCTATAAAAAACAGAAGCTAACAACAGTGAAGCAACAAACACTATATAAATTATAATTATTTGTCGCAAACTTCACTTATCTTTTAAGAAAATTTATGAAATTTCCACAGAATTCAAGAATTATTTTTATATAGTAATGGCTGACAATAAGAATGGACGAAGTGGATAACATAGGAGTTAGATATTAAAACTAAAGAGCTGGAGAAGATAAAAATGAAGATGAGGTAATTGGAAAGAAAAATGAAATGTATGGAAGACTACATGAGAAGATCCAACCTAATAATTTTTGGGATGGAAGAGTGAAAAGGAATCAAAAGCATTCCTGGAGATACAGGAATTATTAATGAAGAGATTAGGAATGAATATGAGAGGTTTCAAACTTTGGGACACATTTAAATTGGGAAATTATTGGTAAGTTAAAAGAAACATGTTGAAATTCAGCAATATGGAATTGGTAACAAAAGTATTAAAACAAGCAAACAATTTAGGAGGAACATTTGTTTACATCAACAAGGATTTATCATACAAGCAAAGAGAACAAAGGAGGAGGCTAATTGAAGAAAGGAGTAAGGTGAGGAAACAAGGATTTATTGCATTTATACAAAATAGGAAACTGTGGATTGATGGACAATGACTGAGCAGAGAAGCAGCATAAGCAACATCAAAGAAGCAGAGCATATGTGAGTTGATGCAGCAGAAGCAAACAAGCTGACTTCAATATCTGGTGTAAATGTCTGGAATACACGTGGAGAAACTGCAATATGCATTGACAGGGGGTAAGTAACAAATGGTGCTTTTAAAAGAAAAGAGGTAGAAAACTCAGAAATGGCAGTCGGCAGGGCAAAGGAGGAAATAAGAAAAGACGAAATTGCATTGTGGTCAGTATAGAATGTAATATGTGTGGGAACCCAGGGAAAAAGCAAAGTGAAACAAGTGTGGAGAAATAAGGGGTTGGAAGAGGAATGCGAATTGTACAGGGAAGTAGAGAAGTATAAGTATATTGACTAGGCAAAAATATGACTTCTATGGATAAATTTCAGAAAAGAAAGAATAGAATGGAATCATGAGAGGTTGTGGAGAAAATACGAGCAAGTGTGATGAAACAATAGTAACTGAGAGTGGGAAGAGCAAGCAGCAAGTGAAGCTTAATAACTGCAGCAGGAAAAGAGGAGGCAAGATAAAGGAGGGAAGTATAATGAGAAAACTTCAAAAAGTTGGGTTGAGTAAATTCAGTCTGTCTGAAGTGATAGTTAAAATAAGAGGTAATCAGTAGAGAAAGTAAAAAATTTGACAAATAGTCAAATTAAATAAAATAGGCAGATTGCAGAAAGGGAAGAGAAATTAGAATGGGGTTGTGAGAATTTGAGAATATTTGAGCAAATGTGATAAAATAATAATTGGAAAAAGAACTTAAAAAAGAAAAGCTAATACAAATTTAATAATTTGTAATAGTGAAAGGGGACATAATCTAAGAGGAGATGTAAGTTGAGAAATATCAAAAAGTGAGATTGAAATCCAGGTCCAGTGATACAATAGTAATAAAAAGTTGAAGCAAGAGGTGATAATAAATAGGCATATAAACAAATTTGGTAATAGCAAAATCTAATGAATGATAGAGAAGTAAAAGGAAATCATAACCAATGAGTGGGAAATATGTACCAAATATGTAAGTGTATTGAAGGGCAGCCCTATTAGCAAAAGGGTCAGAATCCACATCAAGATGAATTTGCTTTAGTACTTAATAAATCACATACCAAATCATATCATACTTGGGGCATTTAGCAATAGAGCTGCACTGGTGCTTCTATTATTATCATGTTTACATTCAAATAGTGTGTACTTTCTGTACTATTAGTCAGTCTAGTGGGCCTGGCAAGTTAGATGTTGCCATATAATTGGCTTGGGCCAGGCCAGACACAGGAGTGTTGTCAGCAGGCCAGTGATGCCTCTTGCTGAATGGAAGCTCTATGATTGGCCCGTTGTAGGATTTATACTGCAAACAAAGCCAGTGCTGAAATTGTGTTTAGCAGGGTTTCTTATATGTACTGTACTTCAAATGCTATTTAACTGCAAGCCTGAACAGAAGTTAGGCTTAAGACAGGAGTGTAAATTGAGTCCTATCCTATTCGATTTATTTATAGATGACATAATAGGGAGGGTTAAGAAAAGCAATGTCCATTGCCCAATAATAATGAACAAAAAGATCCCTGGATTACTGTATGCAGATGGTTTAATGGTAGGAGCAATTTCTGTAGTAGGTCTACAAAATTCAATAGTGGTAATTCATAGGATTAAAGACAAACAGCAAAAAAATAAAAAATAATGGTATTTAAGAGGATCAATACTGAGGAAAGGAGAGGAGTGGTACATAGGAGATCAAGAGCTAGAAGTGGTAAAGGAGTATGACTATTTAGGTGTAAGGATGTGTAGCAGTGGAGGGTAGTGTGTACAAGCCAGAAAAGTGATAGCTAATGGCAGGGTGGCAATGACAGGGTAAGACATGTAAATATAAGCTGGAGATGTCAGATGGTTAGAAAGAATGTATGAAGCGGTCATTGAATCCACAACAATGTATGCAGTGGAGGTATGGAGCACATCAGAGAAGATAGGAACACAATTAGACCAGATGTATGGATTGTTTTGCAAAGAACTACTAGGACTGCCAAAATTGGACAGCTGGAGGACATAAGATCCAGGGGAGTGATTGAAGAGTCTTACAGCCCTTGGTGTTCCACTGTAGTCTTGGTGACGAAGAAGATCAGCGAGCTACATTTCTACATGGACTACAGGCAGCTGAATGCTGTCACCAGGAAGGACTGCTTCCCCTTACCCCGGATTGACGACACCCTGGATCTAAAGTCGGGTTACTGGCAGTTGGCTCTAGACCCGAGAGACAAGGAGAAGACGCATTCTCAACAGGTCAAGGGCTTTGGCAGTTCACAGATATGCCCTTTGGTCTCTGCAACACACCAGCTACCTTCCAACGCATCATGGAGTCAGTAATGAGAGGATTGACTAATGACGCCTGCCTGCTATACCTGCACATCATCATCGTCGGCAAGACATTTGAGGACCATCTCGACAGCCTGAGCAAGGTGTTACAGAAACTGCAGGTGACTAAATGAACGCGAAGAAATGCCAACTCTTTTGCAAGGAAGTCAACTACTTGGGCCACATAGTCTCACCAACCGGAGTGGCCACAGACCCGGAGAAGATACAGGCTGTAAGAATTTGGCCTCGGTCGAAGGATAAGCGACAATTGCGAAGTTTCCTGGGGTTGTGCAGTTATTACCGCCGCTTCATAAAGGGCTTCTCCAACATCGCCAAGCCCCTCACCCGCCTGACAGAAGAACATTGGCCTTATGCGTGGATGAAGGATGCCGAAGACGCTTTTCAGCAGCTAAAGCAGACACTTTGCAGTACTCCTATTTTGGGATTCCCACAACAAGATGGCGCCATCATTGTGGACACCGACGACAGCAACCATTGCATTGGAGGCGACCTATCCCAAGTCCAGGACGGCCATGAGCGGGTGATAGCCGGGTGACCTATACGGTCAGCCATTCCATCTGAGGACTGACCATTCCGCCCTAATTTGGCTACTCAACTTAAGGAACCTGGAAGGCCAGACAGCCCATTGGATCCAGAGGCTGCAGGAGCACGACTTCACCTCTGAACACCATAGAGGGAAGAGCCACGCCAACGCAGATGCCATGTCCCGAAGACCCTGCCCGGAAGACTGGCCAGTGCACAAGAGTGGAAGAGAAGGAGCGTGCCGCAGCTCTCAGAGTGGTTACAGCAGTGCCTGCGGACATTTGGGATAGCACAAGCCTGAGGAGGAAGCAGCTGGCGGACGCCGACTTGGGGCCAATCTTGAGGGAAGAGGAGGCAGGGACAAGACTGACCTGGGAGGACATCGCACCCAGAAGCGCTGTGTATAAGTCATACTGGGCCCAGTGGGAGTCATTTAAGATCAAAGAGGGCGTGCTGTTCCGGGTACGGGAATCACCTGATGGGAAGACACAAAAAGAGCAGTTGGTACTTCCTCGGAGTAAGGTCCCAGAATTCTTGGAGGAAGTGCACAGCGGTACTTCAGAAGGACACCTGGGAGCAACCCGAACGACCGCCAAATTCTGATGGCGCTACTACTCGTTGAGACTCCAAGCAGACACTGAGAGATGGTGCCGTCAATATCACGTGTGCACGGCGAGTCGCGGCTCCCAGACTAGGAGTTGGCATCGCATGGTCGCCTTTCGAAGACATCACTGTCGACATAGCTGGACCATTCCCAGTGTCCAACCGAGGCAACAGGTACATGATGGTGGCCGTGGACTACTTCACCAAGTGGCCAGAGGCATATTCCATCCCAACCAAGAGGCTAAGACGATTGCAAACTGCCTCGTGGAATAACTGTTGTGCGTTTTTGGGTGCCGTTAGAGCTCCACAGTGATCAGGGCACCAATTTTGAGTCTAACCTGATGAAAGAGGCACTGGAAAGACTTGGGGTGATCAAGACCTGCACAACACCTCTACATCCGCAGTCGGCATGGTCGAGAGGTACATCAAGACCCTAGAACACCTGAGGAAGGTTGTGGCCAGCCATCAGTGAGACTGGGACGTCAAGGTGCCACTGTTCTTGCTGGCCTACCACTCGTCTACACACGACACTACTGGGATGACGCCAGCAAGCTTAATGTTTGGCTGAGAGTTTCGCCTCCCTTGTGACCTGGCTTTTGGGAGCCCCCCGGAAGCAAAACAGCCAGCAACCGAGTATGTGGAGAACCTCGTGGACCATATCCACGACATGTATGAGATGGCTCATCAGAACATCCAGGTGGCAAGCGACCGCATGAAGACTCAGTATGACAGGCAAACCAACAGACAAGGATTGCAGCAAGGTGACCTGGTCTGGTTGTACCGCCCTACCCGGACCAAGGGACGCTGCCCAAAACTTAAACAACCGTGGCAAGGACTGTACCGGGTGGTAAAGAGAAGTAAGGATGTGGTCTACCACATCCAAAAGGTGCCCCGAGCAAAGATGTTGGATTGTGTGGCTTGTTACAATGGTGCTGTTCGAAACAACCAGCCTTGAGGAGGGAGCAGTGTCGCCAGGCATTGTTTTGCTAATGGCTGCCCGCGTGTAGGCAAACGCCGAGAGAGAGTGAGAGAGAGAGAAGCGGGGAAAGAGACAGAAAGTACCCCAAGCCATGCCCACCCGCATGCTAGCGCTGAACATATGCCAAGAGGGAGAGAGACGGAGATAGTCTGGAATTTATCGCTGCGCCACGAAAGGCTTCAAAGGGTCGACAAGTTTCTGGAAACAATGAGCGGAGGTATAAAAGAGCCCGGCTAGCCAATAGGGGGCCAGTGGAGAACTGATAATCATGTGTATGCAGCTGTGTAGTGATTTGAAGGTGAATTCTTTTGTTTTTGGACGTGTGGCAGACGACCTTGAAGGTTGTGTTTGTGTATGTTAGGTAATTCTGCTACTGGCAGGGCTGTACAAAGTGTGTTTTTGCTTGAAATAAAGAGCAGTTTGAATTTCTGCAAACTAGACTTTTAATTCTACGAACCCACAAAGTTACACTACACTTTACTTGCCCCCTTTTTTTGTTAATAGGTGTAATGTAAATCTGAAATATTTTGATTGATCAGGTGAAAGCTTTGCCTCTTGAATAAAAAATAAGTTGGCAATAATTCTGATCTTTTGAGTTGTGTAAGACCACCATTCTGTGTAGTTCCTACACAGAGATCCGATCAGGTGAATGTTTTACCTCTGGAAAAGTTTACTCCTCCTGACATTAAACATAACTAACATTTTGAGAGAAAGGAAGCATTTAGTGTAACTGTTTTGATTTAGCACCATATTTGTATATTTTGGAAATTTTATCACCTACTTACAACTCTTGTTTGGAGGACACCAATTGTTGGTTAGAGGGTCTACTGAACAGAGAAAGTTGGATAAATTCACCAGTCAAATGCCCATTAAGGTTATTCTAAATCATTTAGGGTTCCTATATATGCATAAGAAAATTTTCAGCATGTGAAAATGTAGATGTAACAGTTCTACTACTACTGTGACTCAGATCCTAGAATCTCATCTTTTAAAAGTAGGGTGTACCATGCGCAGGAAGAGGATGAGCTTTGGTTTGGAGATGCTATAGCAGATGCCTCATTGACCCTTGAAGTATTCAAATATATTTTAATTTTATTTGAAGCAAAAGGTTAGAAACAGTGATGTATATAACAATTAAAGTAATGAGTTGGTATTCAAACACAACATCACTTAAAATATCCTTACTTGAACAATTCACAAAACTAACAGATTCAAAATCCGAGAAACAGTTCAAGAAATTCACATATCATCCCAAAGTACATCATAAATTCAACAAGATATTCAAGAAGTATAACATCACCCTAGCCCCAATAAATAAATTCAGTTTAAAAAACTTATTATGCAACAACCTGAAAGACCCAGTACCTGAAAACAAGAAATCAGGTATATACAAAATAAACTGCTCAGACTGTAATAAGTTCTACATAGGAAAAACCAAAAGAAGTTTACAAATTAGATTACAGGAACATATGAGATGTGTGAAATACAAACAAATAGAAAAATCAGCAATAGCCCACCATTTTTGGTCTACCAAGCATGAAATTGTACCAAATATAAAACTATTAAAGCCAGCCAATAATGCAGCTGAGCTCGATGTTTGGGAGAAGTTGCTAATTATAAAAAACAAACAGTATACGTTAAATTTCGAATTGCCGCCTGAAAACTCTCTTTGGAAGTTCATCTCACAATCAACAGATGTCACCTCAAACAACCAGCTCACTTCAAGAAACCACGGATCCAACCAGTTGGATAGTTGCTGATGATGGGGACGAGCCGGTCTCCGAAACAATTGTTCAAGTAAGGATATTTTAAGTGATGTTGTGTTTGAATACCAACTCATTACTTTAATATTTTAATTTGTTCACTTTTTCACTTTATTAAAAACTTTCAAGCAGTTCAATAATAACTGTATGGAAATATTTTATTTAAAAGATATGTATATAAACACATAATTGTTATTTCTTTTTATATTTACAGATGTGGGATGTAGATTATGCTCGCATTGTGTACACATTTCATGGGCACAGTGGTAAAGTACTGAAGCTTCATCTGAACCCAGCTGAAACAAAATTTGTTTCATGCTCTGAAGACGGAACTGCAAAGATATGGTCACTGGAAGGAACGGATTGCAGAAATCAAGACAATGAGGAATTTGATGAACTAGGTAAGGTTGTATTTTAACAAGACATTATTAAAGTATGAACTTTTAGTTTTGGTACATATGTGGGCATTTACGCTGTATGGTCACATACAGCTTAAGTAAATTGTCAATATCTTAGATGCTGCTTATGCTGTTTCCTCCATTTTATTGGCTGAAAGTAATACAATGTACTAAAAATGGAATAGCTATCATTGCTTAATGGAAGTTTTGTTTAACTACAATTTGAATTGAACCTATCCATTACCATCTTTTTCCTGCCTTCATCTGTCAATGTTTCTCCCCTGAGAATAGCTTATATAAACAGTCCATTGTTGATAAATCTTTTACTTTTTATCATTTACATACTTAAGTGCTGACACAAATTTTCTCCAGATAGTTCATTTTTACAAATGTTTCTTGTGGAAACCATTTACCCTGGATTCCTAGTTCTATCAAAGCAGAGTAATTCACCACATAATCTGTCTGAAAGATATGTGCCAAAATTTAACAATTCACTTTTAATTGTAACCACAACCAGTTGTACCACAAACTTGTGAACAATTTATTTAACTGAACACAAATTTAAATAAACAGTTATTTTACTTTGCAAGTTGTGGCTTTGCAGGTTGTAGGAGATCAAGAATAGAGTGGTTGATTAAAATTCTTGCTATTTTGCAATTTATTGAATAAAGATGTCAGAAATCCGACTGTGCTAGATTGGAGCTGTAGGGAGGATGCGAAAGAATAGTCCACTGAAGTTGTGTGAGCCCCTCTTGGATGCGAAGACTTGTGAGGTCTTGCATTGTCATGGAGAAAAAGTTTGTTTGGAATTTTATGCCTATGAACACGCTGTAGTTGTTTCTCTAATTTTCGAAGAGTAGCACAATACACTTCAGAGTTGATTGTTTTACCATGGGGAAGGACATCAAACAGAATAAGCCCTTCAGCATCCCAGAAGACTGTAGCCAGGCTGAGGGTATAGCTTTAAACTTTTTCTTGGTAGGGGAGGGGGTATAGCGCAACTCTATTGCTTTTCCTTTTGTTTCGGGCTCGAAGAGAAGAACCCATGTTTCATCGCGGATAACAATGTTTGAGAAAAACTGTCACCATCAGCCTCATGACGAGCAAGCAATTCCACACAGATGGTTCTCCTTTGCTCTTTATGGTCTTCAGTTAGACATTGAGGGACCCAGCGGTAACAAACATTTGAATAAAATTGTAAAATAGAAGTATTTAGAAACAGTGGGGCTTCATCAATGAAGCCTTTTTTAAACCACTTGTCAAACTATAAAAACACTTTTGTTCCACTTACATTTAGAATTAGGACATAGCCCATCACTTTTGGTCAAAAAATCATAATACAGGGTATGTATATAAATGAATATCGGGGTTTTAACTCTTTATAATATTTATTACATTAAACTTACAGTTATAAATTATATGTCAAATGAAAAAGCAACTCAAACACTTGTTTGTTGGCACCAGTGCACATATGCGTCCAATGTTTCTGCCGCAATCCGTTAGACAGCGGTAGTAGTAAAGATGGTGACTAGTAAACAGAAAGCGTTTTGTGTTGTGCAGTTTGCAAAGACCAAATCTGTAGTTACTGTGAAACGTGCGGAAACGTGCGTTCCGCATTAAGTTCGGTTGTGATCTTCCTAGTGATAATACCATTCGTAGATGGTATCATCAGTTTGATGATACCAGCTGCCTTTGTAAAGGGAAGAGCACGAGATGACCAAGAGTAAGTGAAGAGACTGTTGAGCGAGTGAGAGAGTCGTTCACTCGTAGCCCAAAGAAATCAGTCCGGAAGGCTAGTCGTGAATTAAAAGTTCCTGTGTTGACTGTTTGGAAAGTTGTAAGAAAATGCTTACGGCTACGTCCTTACCATTTACAGTTATTACAGGCTCTAAAGCCGACAGACCACAGATTATGTGCCAACTTCGCAAATGACATGTTGTTTCATGACGACGATTTTATGGATCATGTTGTCTTCAGTGATGAATCAACCTTTCCCCTTAGTGGACATGTTAGCTTTCATGATGTGTGCATCTGGGGCTCAGAAAATCCTCATGAGATGGTATAAATGAAACAAGATTCCCCTAAAGTGAATGTTTTATGTGCCATATTCCTACGAAAAGTTTATGGGCCATTTTCTTTGGTGAACGTACTGTAACTGGCACTTCTTACCTTGATACACTAGAGCAATGGCTTTTCCCTCACTTGGAAGAAAATGAGCCAGAGAACTTCATTTTCCAGCAAGATGGTGCGCCACCTCATTGGCATAACGAAGTATGTTATTGGTTGAAAGTCACTGTACCCAAGCGCTGGATATGCCGCAAGGACCCCAATTACAGGGCCTGCTATGCAAGGTCTCCATGTTCTCCTGACCTAATGCCATGCAATTTTTACCTTTGGGGTTTCATCGAGGATTGTGTGTACGTGCCTCCGCTACCAGCTGACCCTCCCTGAATTAAGAAACCAGATTGAAGCAGCTGTTGCTACAATTACTGAATACACACTTATCAACATTTGGGAACAACTTGGCTATAGACTTGATGTGTGCCGTGTGACAAAGGGTAGTCACATTGAACATTTATAAGGTTCTTGGTAAAACTGTTTTAGTTGCTTTTCAATTTGACACATAATTTATAACTGTAAGTTGAATGTAATAAATATTATAAAACCCCGATATTTATTTATATACATCCTGTATTTCCAAAGATGTCAAACTTTTGGTACCGGCAAAAAAGTATTGGGAATTAACAGTTTGGGAAAATATACACATTTTTAAGAATAAAAAGAGAACTATAAACTTTGAAATACCAATAGTAGATGTCATTCAACTCGTTTAACAGCGCCAGGATAGGGAGGCGGTCACCTGAAGAACCAGTCGAATATCAGCTGATGATGATACGTGTTCCTCGAAACATATCCTAATTTTAAATGTAAGTGGAGCAAAAGTGTTTTTATAGTTCAACAAGTGGTTTAAAAAAGTCTTTATAAACCTTTGAATATCCCAGCTGTTGAACAATTGTAACAGTACTACCAACAGAGACGTCAAGTTGAACACTGAGGTGTTTGATTGACATCCAGCAGTCATCTCGAATGAGAGTGTTCACACACTCCACGTTGCAGGAGTCACAGCTGTGCATGGCCGCCCATCACGCGGGAAATCAGACAGTTTTGCTTGACCTTGCGGCAGTGATGACACACACTTTGTCCAGCAACTCACCGTGCTTTTGTCCACTTCCAGATCACCATAGACATTCTGCAAGTGCCTATGAATATCTGAGATGCCCTGGTTTTTCACCAAAAGAAACTCAATCACTGCCCGTTATTTGGAATGCACCTCCATTGCAGATGCCATTTTAAAAGCTCCGTATAGCTGTCACCTATCGGAAGTCAATGAAACTTTACGAGATGAAGCGGGAATGTTTGAAAATGTTCCACCTTGGCCGAGAAAAAACATGTGTTGCATTACTCTCGTACACATTCAATAAAATGTCACCTCAAAATGTAAACACTGATCTTAATTTAAAAAAAAAAAAAAAGTGTATAGCATAGATTAGTTGTAGCAGGTTAAAAACTTCTTCCCATGTTGGTAGCAGCAAAACTTTGTATCCTTCTCAATTTTTATTCTGCACTATAATTTTATTGCCTGGTTTTCTAATGCTAGTCAATGTCCACATAGATTTTGCTGACTACAATTTATTAAAGCTAAAGTATTAACCAGAATTGTAAAGTGTAGATTTTTTTCTTTAAATAATCATGTGTTGATTGAGAAAGAAGTTCACTTAATTATGAACACATCTATCCAATGAGTAGTAAATGAAGCTACTAACAATGAAGCAAACCCTGAAAATGTGGTGTGTGTGTGTGTATGTGTGTGCGTGCATGCGTGTTCATTGTTAAATCTGTGTACATGTACAAATATAACTTTGAAGTTTCACTTATCTTTAAAAATATCATTGAGAGGGGTTGGAAAAAATTAATAGCTTAAGTTGTTTACTTTCACTTCTTAATTTATACAAACTTGATGTTTGATGTACATTCTGAACCATCTCAGGTTGTCCGCTGAGAACACCTTCACCACGTATGAGGCAGTCTGGCTGGGATAATATGTTCTTAGCAGATCGTAATGGTGATAGAAGCATACAGACTTTCACGGGACATCAGGATCATGTTCTTTGTGCCTCTTTCTCAAACCGAGGGGATGAGGTGGTCTCCTGTAGTAGAGATGGACATGTGAAGGTTTGTGTTATCTTTGTGTATAATGTATCATAATCATAATGTGTTTTCTGACTCATTATTTAAAGCTAATGTTATTTAGTGCTTCCCATATGTTCAGTGAAACCTTATTCCACCAAGTAATGCCTGAACCCTTTTATTAGTTAGACATCCATCTGATAGTAGGTATTCATTGTAGTTGCATCAAAATTTATAAAAAGGCAAACTCTATGCTACTTGAAAGAAGTGAACAAAGTTATCAATCTTACCTGATCATTTGGATTCAAACGACTTTCTTTGACAGTAGATTCCATTCCATGTAACAAATTCACATCCACCTCTAACAAACAAGTACCTCTTTTCTGAATCCTGCACAGAGTATCTCTCTGATGGTAGGATAAAAATTGGTCTGGACTTTGAACATCTTTAGGCCTTCGGATACTTAAAATGATCTAGTCAAGGGTAAAGGCTTAGTTAGGGGTGACTTAAAATCACCACCTCAAAACCTGGGAATGGTGTCACAATCCTAGGAACAGAAAGCAAAAATAGGAATACACATTAGTAGTAGTTTGACATTTTTGGATAGACCAGCACACCATAAGCAGAAACCCATAATATTAGAAACATATTTCAGGAAAAATGGAATTCATAGTTTGGGAAAACATTTACATTTGGAAGAACAAAAAATGTGTTCTCAATTTTAAAATCCTGCCAGACGACACACTTATGCAGAGGTTCATCCAATCATCAGTAGGTGCAAGGTCAACTACCACAATGAATGATTCAAGCAGTCTGCTGCAAATTGAAAATGAGCTACTCAAACTTGTTTTCCTTGTCAAATAAATAAGTGATGTAGTATCAGAATTTGACTTAATATGTAAATAGCAACATGTTCCTACATGGTTTTGAAGTAAACAAAAGTGATATGTACTTGTTATCCAAAATGGACACTACCTTGCAAAATTCAAACCAAAAGAGCAAATTACTGTTAATTGTGCTTTAATGCATTTGATTGTGCTTTTGTAACATATTATATATATATATAATTTTTTTTGTCCCATTTATAACCTGCCTGTAACTGTAATAGTTATACCGGTGTCCGTTCTCTTTTGGAACATATGGAAGATGTTAACATCATGCACACATTCACACTCTCATTCATACTTCCAAACTCTGGGGAAGATGAGAAATTTCTTGGATGGAGAAAAATCCCCACCCGCACCACTGGGATTCGAACCCGGGACCCCTAGCATGCAGGCAGGTGCTCTACTGACTGAGCTACGGGGCCAGCCATTTTTATTATTACTTTTAACAAATTAAATGGTTTGCAAGCTGCAAAACTGGTTCTTGCTCTCTCTTCCATTCCCATTATTCTACCCCTTGAATAGTTCTGCATTATGGTACAGACACATGATCTCCCATTTGTTGACCTTTAGCTTTTAAGAGTTCACTGTAAGATTGGCCAGTCATAATTTATTACAAGTGCATATCTTGAAAGCTTTTCTTTAGTATATTTTCCCCTTGAAAAATATACTGACAGGATTTTAATTCCAACATTTTAATTCATTAAAACTATTTGAATCCTCTTCCGACTTCTCCTTTGCAACTTGAGTAATACTACTGCAAACCAAATATATTTGAGACTAGCTGACTGCATAGGTAGCTTTTTAAACTCAAGTGATATTTGAGTATCCTGTTTATAATTGTAACTTTGTACATCACTTCCTAATAACTGATGAAAAATCACTTGATATTCACTCTAAACAATATGAAAATTTGGCACTGTGTCAAATTCCTTATCTCCATCCTAACAGACTGTCTTCTAAAGTTCGGAAATACTGAATAGTTATAAGTATCCTTTGACATGTGACATTTATTGGTTGAATAATCTTTTCAATGACCACATGAGGTCTCATTTTGGACCTTTGTACTTGTTTTTGATTCCATAGTTATTAAATAACAGAAGAGGTACATAGCTCACATATAATTAATTGACCCTTAACATAATACAATGAAATAGAGATCAAGCTGATGTATATTCCATACTCCCGGACTCTCAAGTTAATCACTTTGGAGAAGATGCAGAAATAAGACCACCAAGAAAAATAATCATCTCAATTATGAATTATAAATTAATAATTGGCTGATTTATAATCTTAGCTGGACACATCTTTGTAATTATTTAGCATACCCTGCTCACATTCTTGATAGAACTCAGTAGTCAGCTCTAAAACATTT
Organism: Mantis religiosa; assembly: GCA_030765055.1. Taxonomy (NCBI): domain Eukaryota; kingdom Metazoa; phylum Arthropoda; class Insecta; order Mantodea; family Mantidae; genus Mantis; species Mantis religiosa. Next base: position 57,380,684 of record CM060957.1, read on the forward strand.
AAAATAGGTACTGTCTATTTCAAACAAAAAGTTCAGAACATGCCATGATTCATGGTTCAAATCTCGGCAAAGGCATTGAATTTTTCTTTCTGGTTCTACCTATCCAAACCTTGCCCTACACATGGATAGTGTGGAAGAACAATTAATTTCAATAATTAACCTAATATTGGTTGGACATGTTGTCAACTATAGCTTATAAGGTTAAATTCACATTAGTAATTATGAATAAATAATCCTATTAACAAAAATAATGGAAATACAATAGGTAAAAATCTTGATAAAAATTCTTGTTATAAACAATAAGTCATAATAGGCCCTTAAGTTAGAAAAGGCTCTTACTTTGAAACATGACAGTTGTAGGTCACAACAAAATTAGTATATTTTAGTATAGATAGAGTCAAAATGAAAAATTCAAATCCCGGCCATGGCATTGAATTTTTCATGTTGACTCTATTAAAAACCTTAGCCTATATATGGCTAGTGTGGAGAAATGATTAATTTCCATCAGTTAACTAAAATATTTTAGTATATTTACTCCATGACCAAAGAATTCTCAAAATCGGTTGTGGAGGTTTTGAGGAGAAAAAATTTCACACATATTATTTCTATGATATTAAAATAAATTTTAAATATCTATGTAAGTTAACTGTTTCATACTTTGAAATACATAAATAATTAATTAAAAAAGATTGAGAAGAACTTTCTACTGTTTTTATGTGAGTCTGAATATATAATTTTGTTTCAGATTTGGAATGCTGAAACAGCAGCAGAACAGCTAAATCTTAAAGTTCCTTCAAAAGGTTGCTTTGCGTATAGCTGCACTTTCTCTGAAGATGATTCGTTAATCATATTTGGTGGAAATGATAACTTTGTACATATTTGTGATGTACATTCTGGTGAATTTGTGACAAGCTTGAGAAATTCTGCATGTGTCATTGCAGTGTGCTGTGTCCCAGGTAAAATAATTTAGAATAAAAGATTAGAGCCAATATAAATAAATTTAATTTATGAATAGAAGAAGGGACTCAATCAAAATATCTAAAACTTCTTAAGTTGAGCTTTGTGTATTCAGATTTAATTTAATGTTACAGAACATATTTAAAGTGGAGATAACATATTGGTTTTAATTTAATGCACTCCTGAGTTCTGTTTGTTAATAAATTTTGTATATCAAAGCTCAATCAGACTATTTGCAATGTACAAAAAATGATTGACAAATATGTTAAAAAGCACTAACAGTAAAGTATAACAAACATAATGCAGTTCAGTTATTCCTCCTCCTCATCCTCCCCCTCCTCCTCCTCCTCCTCCTCCTCCTCCTCCTCCTCCTCCTCCTCCTCACCACCACCACCACCACCACCACCACCACCACCACCACCACCACCTCCCCCCGCCCCCTCATACTGCAAGTATTGAGTCATTTGAGTCATGTGCCCTGCTACAGTCCCATCCAGCATTTTTGGGATGAGAACAGTAAACAAGTATAGCTCTTTGAATTATATGAAATGGCATCTATTGAAAGTGAGCCATCCAGTTCTATGATGGAGAATGGGGTCTAAATCCAGTTCCCCCATGACTTCATTTGTCTTGTGGTTCTATTTTGTGTAACCTGCAGTGTAGTGCTTTTACTGCATATCTGCTACAGTTCCTTTAAATCTAGATGCCGTCAATAACAAAATAATGTCTTTGTTTCAGATGTGGATAATAAAGTAATTGCAGTAACAGAGGAGTCCATTGCTTTATGGACTTGGGTATACAGTTCTAAGAGCAATGGCTTCACTATACATCAGCTTAACAATAACAATGCATTACAAAATCTTCAAATTACGGGTGCAACAATGAAAGCAATTGACTGCAATAGATGTACCCAGTATACTTCTGCTGCAGTCTCAGCTGATGGGAAATATGTTATAGTTGCAGCATTGGACTCTAGCATTAATGTTTGGGACATACATGAACACACTGTATTCAGAGTGTTTCAAGATCACACTGGGTATGTTGTATTTATACTCTGCATTAAGATTTACCTCATAGAATAAACAAAATGTCACCAAAAGAAATAAAATAAGCTAGAAACATGGTTAGTAAAATTAAAATTGTACATTTTTTAATAAATACTATAAATGCTATTTAAAGAAAGTTAACGAGAGATAAGACTTGATTGAAGATCAGAAAATTAACTGAATTAGATTTGAGTCCTGTTATAAAATGTAAAGGGTCTTTCAACAAGAGTGTCCTATCTTTGAAGTTAAATAAAACATGTTCTATAAGTAATAGAGGTTTAGTTCTTTTTTTATTTTGGAACATAATTAATGTTCAGTGACTGGTGCAATTTCATTAGTTTACGCGTATACGGTTGATTCAGTTTTCAGTGACAGAAGAATGTAAATTAGTTCCAACTTCATGAATAACACGTGTGATGTTATTCATAAGGTCATTTACTGTTTCTGGCTTGTTGGCATGAACTCCAGATTTAGAATAACCCCACAAGAAGAAATCCAATGGCATTAAACACATGATCTCGTGGGCCAGTTAACATCGCCACCACGGGAAATGATGAAACCTCTGAACTTTTCCTTCAAAACATTGTTTCTAGAGCAGTATGGCATATGGTGCCATCTTGCTGGAACCAGATGTTTTTGAGATCCATACCATCCAGTTGGGGTAAAAAATAGTCCCTTATAAGAGCCCAGTATCTTTCTCCATTGACAGTTAAAGCTTCTCCATCTTAGTCTTGGAAAAAATATCGACCAATAATTCCACCATACCAAAATCCACACCACACAGTAACGTTTTGGGGATGAATTGTTGTTCTTGAATCTGCATTGGATTATGATTGTTTCAGTAGCTGCAATTTTGTTTGTGAACAAAACCATTCATCAAAAGTGGGTTTCGTCGCTAAAGTTGATTTTTCCACAAAAATCCATTTGCTCCATACCCTAGTCAGCAAATACACAGCACAACTGATGGTTATTGGGCTTTAGTTTTTGAGTTAACACCATTTTGTAAGTGTGCAACTTCAAGTCCAGATGCAGAATTCGCCAAGTTGTGGTTGACGAAAGCCCCAATTCTTGTGCTCGACAAGCAATTGATTAGTTTTTGATCTCGTGTACACTCTCATGCATGGTGCCTATATTTTTGTTGGAGTGCTTACGTCAATTATGTACAAGCGTTCCTTGATTGCTGACAGAACCACTTTCAAATTTATTGATGAAATGCCGAATTGTTCTCTCCTAGGGACGATTATGCACACCGTAAACTTCATGCATACACGAAAGGTTTGGCAAACACCATTTTGATAATGTTCACAATTTCTACACATTGCTGAATGCTGTAATGTTCCATAACTATTTGTCAATAGTAACAGTAACCACGTGAAAAAAAATGACTGCTGTAACTCAATAACAACAGCAGCTATCACATGCTAAAGGTAGGAGACTTGTTTGAAAGACCCTTTAGATCTCAACTTGAGATCTAAGTCAGTTTTGATCATAATTCACAAAAGAATACTTGACAGTATCATATAAACAACTAAATCACTATTAAATTATAGATGAGTCGTATTTTTTACACATCTGCTTCACTTTCGTACCTATTTTGAGGACATGTTTCGCAAATCATCGCTTGCATCTACGGCTCTTGTGCGACTGAAGTTTGATCCAGCGGTGTGGGTAATTCTGGGGTTGTTGCTGCCATCTGTAGATTTAGTGATGAACTTGAATGTGGGATTCTCTTCTAGCGGGATTTCAAAGTTCATTAGTTGGTTTTTATGTTTTTCTATGTATATCCTCTCCCATATGACGAGTTCACTATGTTTTTGTACGTATTTTAGTAATTCTGTGTTATCTTCAATTTCATGATTTTCAGACCAGAAATGAGCTGCTATTGCGGACTTATCAATATTTTTGTATCTTAAGTGCCTGAAGTGTTCTTTCTTTCTAGTGCCTACAGTTAAATCTCGATAAACTAAATCACTATTTATCAACAGTTTTGCCATTCATTTTAGTTAATATTTCAAGACTATGTTAAATGCAGTTATAAAAGTGAAAGAAGTAATGGTGCTAAATAAAACAAAAGTAAGCTACAAAAATTCAGGGAATACATTAAAATTAAGCAACAGTCAAATCTTTAAGAGCCGATTATTAATCCAACAGTGACTCCTGTCATAGAGGATAGGAGCAAGAGCTCTTGAAACATGTCCTGTGAATAAACAGTGTGAGTGAAGCAATGTGTCAATATATTCTCGATTCACTTTTATACTAATTTGTGCTTCACTGTCCCTACGCTTCTTTCAAGTTTATACTTTGAGAAACAAGCTTATTTGAACTCAGGCCAGCATTTTCAACAGCTCTTTTAACATCTTTGAAAATGTTGAAATCTGTAGTGGTGCCTTTAAGGGGAACTAAGTCTAACAATTTCTCTATGACATTCAACATTACATCGACGCCCCTAATGAAAATAGTTAATTGTAAAGTATTGGATATGTCACTACTGTTGCAACAGCTAAGGAATAATGTACAAACTTACAGGATATGTCACTACTGTTGCAACAGCTAAGGAATAATGCACAAACTTACATGCCATAACATCAAGTTGCTCGTGAACATCTGTACCTATTTCATGATGCTGCATAATAGTCTTAGGAGACAAATTTACTGTTTCAAAGTGTTCTAACAAATGTTGACACAATTCTTCAGCAGCCATCACAATTGCTTCTTTTGCGAAGTCTGCTTCAGTAAATGGCTTTACATTCTTGGCTATGTGAAGGGCTATTCTGTAGCTCAAATGGACAGACGCTTCGCTTCTTTGACAGTCCTCCACATCAGCTTGTTCCTTTAATCCTGATATTACTGTGTCACATTCCTCTTGCTATTTAACATATTCATTTGCGTGGTACACAGCATAATGACATTGTAAATTAAATTTCTTAATGCTCCACGCTTCTTTGTGGCATACCAAACACTTAGCAACTTCACCACATTGCACAAACAGAAAGATTTACCCATACTGACAGAAAAACTGGTTGCTCCAGTTTACTTGTACTCTCCATGTTGTCACCAAGAGTGATAAAGCTAAAATACAGGCTAGTTTTGTTACTGCTGATGGAACCCTTCTCTAATCAACCACAGGTCCTCTGAATCCATCTTTGTATTTTATATGCAGTGTATATATGAAGTGGGGAGCCACAAGACGTCAGACAAGAGCCAGGGTGTGTGTGGTGAATGATTTGCCCATATGGACTAGCATTGGAGGTTGGAGGGTAGTTCCTCTGACATACACTTTGAGAGAGTTCATGGGAGGGGTCATCATGATGGCACAGATTGTGTAGATTAGGTATTTTTTTCTTTAACCACCACTTTTAAAAAGAAGCTTAAGATTTACCTAATAAATAAAGCATTGTACGTGTCAATTTAAGATGTACATATCTATGGAGTGAAAACTTTTAACTCTAAAATAAGACCTGAAGCTTTCCTGGTGACGAATATGTTCACTTTCTTCTCGGGCAGCCAGCCAGATGAAAAGATGATTAGATATCAACGTTTCGGGAGTGTACATCTCTTCCATCATCAGGATATTTATAAAATGTTATAACCACAAAAACTGCTGGAAAGAGATTGAAAATGGAGGCGATTGCCTGTGAAACTAATCTCTCATTAATATAAGAAAGTAAGTGACGAGTATCAATAAATCAACTACAAATAGTTTCTGAGATTAATTTTGACTTCATTGTTACTAAATTCCTCCAAACACATATAAAATTATGTATGTTTATACAACAAAGTTTTTAATATAATTTAAAATATAACCATTTTTTTTAAGTTAATCACAATTATTCTTTCAAAGATGGGTGCATAGACTTGTTTAAAATTTTATTTTTGTTCTTATGAATATTTAAAGTTTGGCGATCTTAGTGACCCAAGCCATTTCATCACTTATGGCTCTGTCAACCACGATTCCAAGTACTCCTATCCATTTCTCTTCTAGATTTTATTGTGATTATTAGTTTGTAAGGTCATAGGTTCATTAACTCCTGTGTCACCAGCAAGGTTCTATCCTGTCTCCATGGTTCTTTTCCACAGTTTCAGTGCGGTTTCTAACATGTGTCCTCTACGTAAATCTGAGGTGCAAAGATTGTAACCTGTATGTGTTATCTTAGGTGCAGAGTCCATCCACACCATCATATACAATCACTGAGTTCCTTGAGGGTCCAGCTTGTGTTAAATTCCAAACTACTGTATGCTGTTGTGTTTAAATACAGGCTAGTTTTGTTACTGCTGATGGAACCCTTCTTTAATCAACCACAGGTCCTCTGAATCCAACTTTATATTTTATATGCAGTTTATATATGATGTGGGGAGCCACAAGCTGTTAATTCTGTGGGAGGAGCCAGGGTGTGCATGGTGAATGATTTGCCCATATGGATAAGCAGTGGAGGTTGGAGGGTAGTTCCTCTGACATACACTTTGAGATAGGTCATGAGAGGAGTCCTTATGATGGCACAGATTGTGCAGATTAGATATTTTTTTCTTTAACCCCCAGATGGCAGGCTGGTGCAGACATTTCCAGAAAGAGATATTATTCAAAGATTCTTTTTTTGTTATGAACTTGGCTTATGACAGGAAAATGATTAAGACCTTAGTTCATTTTACTTTAAACATAAGGTTGATAGGATTAGTGGTTTGGTAAAAAAGTGACATGCCTTTGCCACCGTACTTTATTAAGACCAACATTGCAAACCAGTCACAGAAATTCTTGAAAGCAAATTTGTTGGACTCCTACCCTACTCAGGTAGCCTCATACAGATCACTTGACACATGTAGAGGAATCGTCACCAAATCTAGTCTGGATTGTCTGACAAACAGGGAAACAGTCAACTCCCTCTATGACCAACAAGTATATCAAGCAGACCATTTAATTGAAAAGCAGATTGGTAAAGATTATCCCTTATCTACAGTATTTCTGAGCTTCAAGGGTATTACATTACCACGGTTCATTTTTTGTGGGTATGAACATGTTAGCATGCATCACTATGTCCTAAACCAATGCACTATTTTCAGTGCCAGAGGTTCAGACATACCAAAGGCTTTTGTACCAGTCCTACTCATTGTGAATGTTGTGGCCTGCCAGCACATGAGGATCTATCCTGAACTCGAGCACCTTGCTGTGTAATCTGTGAAGGGAGCCATCCATCTAGCTCATAGAAGTGTCCTAAATTTCAGGACAAAAAATGTATATAGGAGATACACATTATGGAACACCTCACATTTCCTGTGGCGCAGTATCATTTTGAGCAACTTGAGCCTGCTAACACCACATGCTATTATTATCACTGTTGGCATACAGCATTTACCTGTTGCAAATGCTTGCACTCAACTTCCCAACAGTACTTCCCATTGTACTGTCACATGTGTTCCACAAAGTACAACTTCAACTTGCAGACACCATGTCCCAAGCCATACGTTTTTAGTCTTAATTTCTTGCTTTAACTTTTTGCTTTAAATTTTTAACACTAAATTTTATGTTTTTTTGAGATTTTAAGTTTGATACCGGGCCCAAATGATCTAGCTGCTGACAGGCCCTTAAATCCCACTCACTTACTGTCTCTCTCTCTCTCTCTCTCTCTCTCTCTCTCTCTCTCTCTCTCTCTCTCTCTGTCTCTCTCTCTCTCTCTAACATGTGTGGTGCACACTATGCAACTCATGCACTTGCAAACAAAGTCAACTTAGCTGGTTTGGTCACATTGAATCTTGAAAAGCAGAATTCATTTTTGTATAAGAGAGCGTTGAAACTTTTATATCCTTCATTTTATATATAAAATTGTATAGCATTCTTATTTCATTCTTTGTACTTTTAAGGCTCATACAATTTGCCAATAAACTTATACTGTGAGAAAGGATGAAGCTCATCAACAAGCTGTGTTCTATCTGCATTTAGTTCATACAGGACTCATTACTTATTAATCATAAAAAATTTGTGTCGTTTTTAGAATGACAATGTTTACAATTTTGAAGCAGCATTACCATAGGGCTGTTTAGACGATGTGATACTTTTCATTATTTAATTGTGATCTCTTTTACTTCTTGAAGATCTGTTTGGTGCTTGGATACTTTCCTCACAAACAATCATCAATTGTTGCTCTCTGGTTCTGATGACAAAACCATTAAACTCTGGCGGATTGAACCACATCAACTTCAAAATGTAGAGCAAAGACGCCAAAACTTTGATGCCTTTTGGAGTAAGCACTCCACTGATACCACCATACCTTTGCTGGCAGCTACTGACAGTGGGAATAAAATTCAGGTAAAGGTTTAACTTATCATTACACAAGATCTTTGTTTATTGAGAACTTAGACAGAATCGATTGCCGGTATTTCAAAATTCATTACACAATTTCTATTTTTTAAGATAAATATTTTCTCCCAAACCATTAAATATATTAGACCATTTAATTGCTTTAATAATTTAACTTCTGAATTTATTTCTTGATTAAATGACCAAAAATGATCTGCCATGACCGATTTATAGGTCGGTTTATACCTAATATTTCTAAAATGTTCCTTCATTCTGATTTCTAAATTACGTCTAGTCCTTCCAATGTAAATCTGGCCACAGTCTAAACAGTTAAATTGATAAACACCATAACTTTATTATCAGAAATGTTATCTTTTTTAGAAAAATGTAGCAAACTTTATATTATATTTATTTTGAGCTACCAAAATTCTTTAAATGTTTTATGGAACTTTTTCTCGTATTAAGTAGGTATTAAGGATGGTAAGTAAATTTTTGATGATTATAAACATCTTTTATTTTATTAAGGATAGAAACATTGTTTACATTTTTTTTACATTTAAATTTTGCATTCTTCATAAGTACAAATCTTTATTAAAATCATTAATTAAAGCAGTATTAATAATTTGTTTTTCTCTATTGAATTCTTCTTCATTTAGGGGTATATTTATTAACATGTAAATCAAACTATTAAAAACAGCAAGTTTATGTGAAAGTGGTTAATACTCTTATTTTTAATGTAATTATCAATATTAGTAGATTCCCTATAAACGCCAAAGTTTAGTTTATTGTTATTTCTTATTATCTTTAGATCTAGAAAAGGAAGACAACCATTAATTTCAGTTTCTAATGTGAATTTTATAGCTTTATCTTGTAAATGTTGAAGTTTTAAAGTTTCAATGCCATGGCCAGGATTTGAACCATGGATCTCCTGGTTTCCATCCAGTCGCTCTTATCCATTGAGCTACCATGGCCAACTTGCTGTCATGTTGACTCTATCAAAAACCTTAGCCTGTAAACGGCTAGTGTGAAGAAATAATTAATTTCCATCAATGAACTAAAGTGACACTTTCATGTTTATTTATATATATATTATATTCTCTTATATGTCAAAGCTAATATAAGTAGTTTTAACACTTATGACTAAACACTAAATGACACACAAACATGACACAAGAGGAAACACAAATCTGTCAATAATTAGCCACAATACCACCCTGTTCAAACATTCCTTTATATATAAAGGTATAAAATTGTATAACAAATTGCCACTACATATAAAACAGATAGACAATAAAAGCTTTCAAAAACAGCTTACACAATTTCTTAGTTGAACAATGTTTTTATTCTGTACAAGAGCTTTTAGTCAGTGCTCTCTTTTATAATATGGTATATTATTGTATGTTCTCTTATACATTTATGTTTTCTTAAATTATTATGTTATCTATGTCTTGTAATTACTATTACGTATATTTCTTTTGTATATTTTGTATCTGTTACTATGTTAATGTTACTCTGTAAATATTGTGCTTGACATGTCCATTATCTTGTACCAAGGACAAATAAAAATCTTATCTTACATTGCTGATCCTTTCTCTCAGATCAAAAGAATTTTTAATCTCAAAAACTATTTGTAGTTGGTTATTGATACTCGTCACTCACTTTTTTTATATTAATGAGAGACTAGTTTCAAAGGCAAGCCTGGGAGTTAAGTACTTACAATAGTAAGTCGCCACAAACGGTGTATCTCGGATGCGAGAGCCCCTAGTGGTCTACCGAGGAAATATACGAGTCAACTGGAGAATTTAATGTCAGGAAGGCACGTTGGCCATGGTAGCTCAAAGGTTAAGAGCGACTGGACGGAAGCCAGGAGATCCGTGGTTCAAATCCCGGCCATGGCATTGAATTTTTCATGTTCACTCTATCCATCAAATATCTTAGCCTATATACGGCTAGTGTGGAGAAATGATTAATTTCCATCAATTAACTAAAATGTTCTTCCATGTTGTCAATTTATTTTGGTTTATCACTCCTTTTAATAATTTTGGATTTGGATCAATGTCATGATTTTCATTTCAAAAATGACATGCTACTGCTGACTTATCTTCTTGTTTCAATACTTAAACTTTCAAATTTATCAAAAGTACATAAATTTTTTTATGTAACCAGTTAGCTTAATGGTAAGTTGGTGAACTTTATACAACAATGAGTCTCATTTTGTTTCCATACTGTTGATCAGCAGGCAAACAGATATTTTTTTTAAAAAAAAAACTTGTAAATGTATTGATACTAATATCTTGCATTCTCATTGTTCATTAACCTTCTGTTCTTTTCTTTCTGATCAGCAAATATAATGTGTTCCTTAAACACATGTTTTAGTGGAGCCCAGGCCTACATTTTCTAGTTATTCTGCATTATCCAACATTTCCTTTATCTGACCTCTTGCCATTCCAATTTAAGTCAGATAATTAAGACTCCACTGTATATAAATCAAATGAGAAGGTCATTGCTATAGAACATAAATATATATTTGTTTAAAAATCCTTTTATGGAAGTGTTGAAAATCCTTTTATGGAAGTGTTGAAAACAGAGTTGTTGTATAAATTAAGTTAATTAGGAGTCGATTAATAACACAAAACAACACTCACTTTTAAATTTTCCCGGAACCGGTTTCTGAGGTCTTCCCTCTATCTTCAGCCGGACATCGACTAGTTCTCATTGGTGTAGCTGGCAATATTTTGTCTTCGGTCTCCTCTGGTGGCGGTTCGAGGAACTTGCTGAACAAATCTTTCTGGGGGATGTCGAAATTGAATACTTTGTTCCTATTTTTTGAAATAAAGATTTGTTCCCATGTGGACAGTTCTTCTTTTCCCATGGATGTTCAAACTCTGGCAAAGATATGTAGATGACATATTTGCCATAGTGCCAAAAAAACACATCAGTGATGCACTAAAACTTTTAAATATTCAAGAAGAAAGCATCAAGTTCACTGTAGAAGTTGAAAAAGACGAGTATTTACCATTTTTAGATCTAAAAATAATCAGAAATAAAAATAGAATAAACTTTGGCATTTACAGAAAACCAACACAGACAGACAACTACATAAAAGCTAATGGCTACAATCCAAGATCCCACAAACAGGCAATCTTTAATAGTTTAGCACACAGACTGGTCAACATCCCTCTCACAGCAGAAGAATACAAAATAGAATACAACAAAATTATTGAAATAGCACAGAAAAATGACTTTCCCAAATCACTAGTAGACAAAAAAGTGAACTTAGCAAAAAAGAAGAAACTACTAAAGGAAACCACAACCCTCTCAGCTACAGAAACTAAAATGATCTTCAAAAAATTCACTTACCATCCATGGGCCTTTGATAAATTCAAAAAAGTCTTCAAAAAACAAAACATTCAACTAGCTCCAGTGAACCATTACTCCTTAAAAAACCTAATTTGCTCAAACATCAAAGATGCCATTCCATCTAACAAAAAATCTGGTATATATCAAATTGAATGCTGTGACTGTAGTCAAATTTATATTGGAAAAACGAAAAGAAATTTAGAAACAAGAGCAAAGGAACACTTTAGGAACATAAAATACAAACAATTAGAAAAATCAGCAGTTGCCACGCATTTTTGGGAAAAAAACCACAACATAAATCCAGAACCAAAATTACTAAAACATACAACAGGAAAAGAAGAACTGTCCACATGGGAACAAATCTTTATTTCAAAAAATAGGAACAAAGTATTCAATTTCGACATCCCCCAGAAAGATTTGTTCAGCAAGTTCCTCGAACCGCCACCAGAGGAGACCGAAGACAAAATATTGCCAGCTACACCAATGAGAACTAGTCGATGTCCGGCTGAAGATAGAGGGAAGACCTCAGAAACCGGTTCCGGGAAAATTTAAAAGTGAGTGTTGTTTTGTGTTATTAATCGACTCCTAACTTAACTTAATATATTTGTTTGCATTAAAATATTATAAATTACAGTTCTTAAGTGAACAGTTCTCTCAAAACATTTTAAGTTATGGCAGATGCATACTTTAAGACAGTTTCAGAGTGAAAAGGTTGCAAATATAAGGATCTATTGTAAAAAAATATAATATTTTGTAATTAGATAGTTAAATGTTACAGATGATAACAATCGCCATGTTGACTGCTCCTTTAAAATTTCCGTTACAAAATAACACAAAGTTTGTGATATGTTAGTTGTTGCAGGGAACTGAAGTAATATTGGAGACTTCACCACAGTCAGTAAAAGTGACAGTATGCAAGATAGCACAGAATGGCAAAGCAGTTCTTTTTGGTTGTTGTGATGGGGTTGTAAAGGAATATTTGGTGGAGCAAAAGACTTCAAACGTTATTATAAGGTTCAACAGTAGTGAAGCCGTTCATTATCTGAAAGTGGATGAAGCAAACAATTTGATAATTGCTGCTGGAGTTCATCAAAGTTTAAAGGTATGAAAATGATGGAAGAGTTAGTGCAGTAGTTGAAATTAAAGATTAAAATTATGTGTAATAAACTATCTTAGGATTGTTATTGTTTGCAGATATGTAGATCAGATGGTTCTGTTGTGGTTTGTGGGTCACAGACAGGCAAAGTAATAGAATGTTGTCCAATTGCAAATGGACAGAAACTGTTGTCATGCGCAGAAGATGGCAGTGTTAAGGTAAGATTGTAGAAATAGTTTTACTATAGTCTGCAGTTGCAGTCTACATAAAGGTTTGGAAAGTTATTTGCATAATTTTTATAAAGGCTGTAAGTAGTGTGAGGAAGGCATGTGATGGTAAATCATGGTTTAAAGAAATAAAATCTTTAAAGGTTAAGTTAGCAATGGGTGTTTCAAGCCTGACTACTCATTATTTTGCTTGCTCAGGACAAAATTCATGGCCATTTGATTGCATGTTTAGCTAAACATTGGACGTGAGTTTCCTATTGTTGGTGTGTATGGTGCCCTTGGTAGTTTCTTGATGAAGGTTAAAATTCTTAAGATTGATGTCGGTTCATGCTATATAAGTTTCAAAGAATAATACATATAGTGTTAATAACTTTGAATTATCCAATAGTAATAATATACTACAAAAAAAAAAAAAAGAAAGTTGGCCAGTTACCAAATGAAATTTGCAAAGAGAAGTAACAGATATCTGAAGAAGTTTGAGAAGGAACTGAAAATATAAATGCATAGAAAATGTACAGAAACTCCACATTTCTGATATAAAAATTAGTAAGAAATTGAAGTTGATAAACAGAAATTTGAGTAGCATAAACTGTTGAGATTAGACTGCTAAGATACTGCTGTTGACACATTGTGAGCATGCATTTCTTTTGTAATGTCCTCCAATGTTAAATATTATTGGACAATAAATGAAATGGATGCATGATATTCAAATGAGCTCAGGGTTCATGGAGCCTAGAGTTACCCAGCATTCATCTATTAGGTTAAGCAAAACTGCAGGAAAAGCTTACCAGATAACTCACCCTGACAAGATTCGAATTTGGGATTTTTAGAATATAAAGCAGAGATGTTGCCACCTACACTGCAGAGGCGGAAAAAATTTAGGTAGTTATGCCTCTTCAATGAAGTGGTAAATTGAGCACAAGAGCATTTAGAGACTTAATTTATTCTATCTTTAGTACTTTTATTCAGCTGCTTCACTTAAATGCCCTTACAATCTCATTAAGCTTGTAACTTTTAGTAATGCTTAGCAGAAAAATAAGCTTTATCTGCTTCTGGTAATCACTAAGTAATTCAATATTAATTTTTAATTTATGGTAGAGATTTGCTCATTAAAAATATCCCTGAAATAAGCAGATTGATTTAAAATTTAATCATTTTATAAGGGATTTCTTAAAGTAAGAAAAGAAAACAGGTTCAAAGGTTCTTGGAGATACCTTATAACACTCTTATAAGATTTTAGAATATAACCAAAACTGGAAGTTATAGTGAAACATTTAATCTGAAGAAAGAGCTGTGTAAAACATGTGTTGCCTGCAAAATGCAAGTGGAACAAGATTGTTTCAATCAGTTCATTCTTTCTTCAGTCTAACAAGGGAACTATCATTATGCTTATACCTGTCTTCACTTGAGAGTTTGATGGCATCATCTATACTCTATAGATGCAGAGTAGAACCGCAATGCCCAAAACTATTGCCTGAAGAATGCTACATACAATCACTTGCAAGTAGATGCTGGACATCCCTCATGAGTCGTGGTTCAAATCCTGGCTATGGCATTGAATTTTTCAGTCTGGCTCTACTCATCCAAACCTTAGCCTACACACGGCTAGTGTAGAAGAAATGATTATTTCCAGCAATTTACCTAAATAAACATAGTGGTTTAACTGTGAAGCCTGGGACTTAAGTACTTACAACATAGAAAGTCACCACAAAGGTGCATGTCTCATAGCATATGAGAACCCCTAGTGGTCTACCGGGAAACATACGAGTCAGTTGGAGAATTTAATGTCATGTCGGCACATTGGCCATAGTAGCGTGGTTTAGAGCAACCGTATGGATAGCAGGAGATCCGTGGTTCAAATCCCGGCTATGGCATTGCATTTTTCAGTCTGGCTCTACTAATCTTAATAGCAATTTTCTTTTTTCTTAAAGAGATTTTATTTATTCACATCAACTTTGTCTCCTTCACAGTAATTCTCCTCAGGTATAATACACTCATCCCAGCACTCTTTCCAAACTTAGAAGCACTTCTGGAACTTTCTTTTCGTTATGCTGTTCAGCTACATCAGTGATTATTTTATCTCATCAGTGGTGGCAAAATGATGTACTTTCAGGTTCTCTTCAGCTTTGGGAATAGGAAGAAGTTGCAGGGAGCCATGTCTGACAAATACAGTGGTTGAAGAACATCAAAGTTTTGTTTTTTGACAAAAACTCACAAACAATCATTAAGCTTTTGAAAGTAATGAGTCAGTAATTCAAACACAAACATCACTTAAATTATCCTTACTTGGACATGTTTCGGAGAATGGTTTGTTCCCATCGTCAGCAGTTATCCGACTGGTTGCACCCGTAGTTTCCTGAAGTGAGCTGGTTCTCCACAGACAACCAGCTGACTTCAGGAAACCATGGATCCAACCAGTCGGATAACTGCTGATGATGGGGACAAACCGTTCTCCGAAACATATCTAAGTAAGGATAATTTAAGTGATGTTTGTGTTTGAATTACCAACTCATTACTTTCAACTGTTAAATACATTACTGTTTCTAACCTTTTGCTTCAAATAAGAAGCATTAAGCTGTAAGCAGAAGCATTATCGTGATGTAATTTCAACAAGTGGTTTGTCACAATTTGGATCAATCTCTGTGATAGTGATTGGGCAATTTTTCAAAACCATTTTCTTTCCTTCTTCTACATTGGCATCAGTAATTGACGTGCAAGGATATCCAGAACAATCGTCGTCTTCTCGACCATCTTTGGAAATATTTCTACCACTCATAAATTCTTGTGTTACTCATAATAGATTTACAAATGCCATATTACATTTCATATATAAATAAGCTGCATGAGGAAGCATTTCAAAACTTAACTCACTGATTTTGGCCATGACAATAATGAATGTGTGAACTGCGCATTGTTTTGATTGAGACAAAACTTCCTTTTTCACTAAATGCAAAAATGTTTGCTTGATTTCATTACTGAAAGTTCACACATAAGTTCACACGATACTCACCATTAATTTCTTTTCCTTTTTATAGATAATAAAAATTATTCTATGCACATATAAGAAAAACAGGCCTGCAGATGGAAATATCTTTGCCTTCTTTGGAGTCATTTCTTCCTTTTTAGTCCACTGTTTTGGCTGTTCCTTTGACTCAGGTATGAAGTGATGGATCTATGGTTATGAATCAATGCAAAAACTTGTCTTTACTGCAATGAAACATCCCCAAGCACTTGGTTAAAACATCCTCACTATATTTTTGTCCCATTGTGGGTAAATGTAGCATCCATCTTATGCACAGCTTTCTTATGTCCAAATCTTCAGTGATATGTGACGTACAGGACTTTTTTGAAATCCCTGCTACCTTGCACACTTTCAGTCAACGGTTATCTGCTACTGTTTTGTGGCTTTTCTTCACAATATCTGTCATGGCCAGTCATTAGTTAACCAGTGCAATGTCTTGGCAACTCATGGCTCACTTAAATTCTGCCATCTAATATTTGAATGTTATAAAGGAAGAACCAGACTTTTCTGCAGTAGAATCTAGCTCAGCTTTAATATTAGTTGGGCTAAGACCCTTCAAATAAAATCATTGTATCACGTAACAATGACCTGTTTTAACCATATTTACATATTTTCTGAGAACATTAATAAATGGCTGCCAAACAAATACTAAACAACATAAGGTACTTTCTACCATAGTCATTTGTTTGAAACAAAACTGCCATGTATTCATCAGGTTGGGTACTTTTGGGACAGCCCTTGTAATAAATTTTTGTATCACATTTTGTATGCATAATTGCCTGTGGAACAAATGGACTGGGCCAGAGATTCCACAGATGCCCTTGTTAGGTAGTGTGTTTAGTAATATTTGTAAAAAAAAATAATTTTATAAACAACTTTCAGCCAAGACTCCAGCTTACATTTTACCAAGTACCTACTGGCAACAGGCTAATGCTGCTATAGTTTGCTGTATTGTTCATATCTCATCTGTTTTATGAATATTGGAACCCTTATATCTATTCCTGCTCTCCAACTCCTTGGTGCATTACTTTCTTCATATATGGAGCTTAAATTCAAAAAACATTGATCTGTTCTCACATTAGGCTCCACACCTTCCAAAATTATCTTACTGCTCCATCAACATTGCTTTCTTTACTCCTTTTCATGCTTTTTTTAATCCTTCTTCCAGTAACCTATCACGTCATCACATTTTCCCAAATTTCTGAACTTACATTGTATCCTTGTATATTCTCTTCACTAAAAACCATATTACTTTATTGTCATTTACCCTTACTACCTCTTGCAGTTAACTAATATTTTCTTCCCATTTGTTTGTGGATTTTGTATTTACAATGCTTTCAATAAAAAAATATATTTTTTTGTGTGCTTTTCCATGTATGCCTCCGTTTTCCCAGTTTCCTTAAAATTCTTTCCTTTACATTTCTGTACTGTTCATTATACCTTCCTTCTTGCTTATTAATTGAATATTCTTTCATCCTCATTTTTGCTCTTGGTGATATGTGGCTTCCTCAATTCCAATTTCTTTTAAAAGTTCCTCTATACCACATCTGTCAGCTTGTGTTCTGAAATGAGTACTGAAGCAAAAATACATTTGGTTTACAGATTTTCAGCACAGAAACTGGGGACATGCTTACAGTGCTAGTGGGTCGTCTAGGAAATGGCACACTTACTGCTGCTAGTCTAGCTTGTAAAGAAGATATTCTGGTGCTTTGTTTTGCTGAAGGAAAGATTCATTTTATGTATCTGGAGGAGTCTTTAGCTGAACCTTTTATAAGTGTAAAAAGTATTAGAGAAATTAATATTGGTGATCCACTTACCTGCTGCACATTTTCTTCTAATGATCAGTTTGTTGCCATAGGACAAGAAAATGGCACAGTTTTGGTAAGTAGAAGTGTAATATTCTTTACAGGATTAGACATTAAGAGAAGATTGTATATGATGAATTGAAAGGATTTCATGTATTTGCATACATAATTTAATTCAGGCGGCAGTATCATTTATAAACAGTTTGACAATCCTGCTTGTTTTTATGCAAGATTTCTTTGTGTGTGTGGGTGGGTGGGTGGAGGTGGGGGTGTGTGGGTGTTTCTTTTTTTTTTCAGTATTTAAATCTCAGCATCAACAAGGTGATTTTTTTCTAATCAGAGTTCCACCCATGTTACTTTTTTCAAGAAATATAAGTATCCTTACTGGAGGTCTGCATCACATGAAAAGACTGATCATGACTCATTAGGCCACCTTCCTTCGTCATTCATGGAAACCAATGCAGGTTTAGCCTAGCGTGTGAAGGCGATTAGGGATAACTGAGCAGTTATGGTAAAGTCAGGGTTGCTTGCAAGCAGTGATGCATGAACACACTGGTAGTGTCAGCATCATTTCAAGATTTTATATATAATTAATATCTTTTAACAAAGGGTTTGGATATATCCGACAGTGAATGAAAGAAGTGGTTGAAATGTTGCTTTTACATGATGCAATCATGATATTGTTATGTTCTGGCCTTATGAACTCTAGAAGGAATGCGTTCACTACAAGCCTTAGCAAAAAATATTGTTTAGAATTACACTTGTATTAACATTATCACAACATGAATGTACACACAAATATATAATTATTCTTTTTAGATCTAGATTTAATATAGGCTTCAACATAATCATAGTTTACTGTAGTAATATTTATATGTGATGTAAAGATAGAGGCAGTTGTTTGTGAGTTAATAAAGGCAAGACTCAACACAAAAAATGTCAGTGTTTATAGTCTCAGAAATATTGACACAGTTTCATTAGGCAATGCTTTAGAAGCTACAATTAAATGTTTCTAATATACTACTCTCACAAAGTATAAACTTGAAAGAAGCGTAGGGACAGTGAAGCACAAATTAGTACAAAAGTGAATCGAGAATATATTGACACATTGCTTCACTCACACTGTTTATTCACAGGACATGTTTCAAGAGCTCTCGCTCCTATCCTCAGCTGATACTCGACTAGTGCAAGTTGTAGTGGTTTCTTCTTTCTCCGTATTGTCAATAGATGGTGTGATGTACTTGTCAAAGATGTCCGGTGGTGGAGTTTCAAAATTCATGACTCTATGACGATTTTTGTTAATAAAGATTTTTTCCCATACGGAAAGGTCTATGGGGTGATTAGCCTATAACAAATTCAAAAATTTTTTCTCAAAACACAACATAACTCTTGCACCTCAAAATAGGTTTAATATCAGAAATTTGTTAAAAGGCCCTCCCAAAAATTCAATCACTACCAAAGAAAAACCAGGAATCTATGAGATCAAATGTGAAACTTGCCCTAAAATTTATATAGGAAAAACAAAAAGAAATATTAACATCAGAACTAAAGAACATATGAGAAACATTAAAAATGGTGAAACAGAAAAATCAGCAGTGGCTTTTCATTTTTTGAATACTAGACATGACATCAATTTGGAAACATCTCTAATAAAATACGTTAATCACCCCATAGACCTTTCCGTATGGGAAAAAATCTTCATTAACAAAAATCGTCATAGAGTCATGAATTTTGAAACTCCACCACCGGACATCTTTGACAAGTACATCACGCCATCTATTGACAATACGGAGAAAGAAGAAACCACTACAACTTGCACTAGTCGAGTATCAGCTGAGGATAGGAGCGAGAGCTCTTGAAACATATCCTGTGAATAAACAGTGTGAGTGAAGCAATGTGTCAATATATTCTCGATTCACTTTTATACTACTCTCATTTTTCTTACCTATTAGATTGCACTAATACTTTGTGTTATCATATTTTGTAGCTTGCTAATCTATTTGGGATTTAATTAAAAGTCACATCTGCTTCTGTTTCCAAGAAATACTATGTTTTTTCTATATCCCATTCCCACCAGCATGTGCCATGTATAAGTGATCATTGGCATTTCAATTTTCCATTTTGTTGGTAAGCAAAATAAAGTTATGGTAAACTTTTAAGTTTTAAGGAAGCACTGGTTAATGCAGTGTTAGACTGTATTTAGAGACTTCATGAAACCTGTCACAACAATCATAGCGTGTTTTGTGCTATATTAGACAATTTTGATACATTTAATTGAGTGTATTTTAAGGAAGCATTGGTTAATGCAATGTTAGACTGTATTTAGAAGCTCCTTGAAATCAGCCACATAATCATTCTGCATTTTAGCTATATTAGTTAATTCTGATAAATTTGAGTGTATCAATGATGATAAGTTGTCTGTTCACAGGTCTGGGATATGATTGAGAATGCTGAGATTGGTCCATTACTTTTTCACAAGACTGCAGTGCAGACTCTTCTTTTCTCACCACCAGTAATTCAGGCTACGGAGCCTCCTATCTCCTCACCTCCTGTTATTCTTGTAAGTGTGGGAGATCATATTGCCTGGTGGGATATCAGTCGTCTGCTTGTAAGTGCCTCAAATAGAAGACCAAGTAGTGGAAGACGCAGGCGTAGAAGTGGTAACCGAGAACAGCAGAACAGACTCTCGCTGAAGCTTTTTCAGAATAACACTAAAGATTATCTTGCAGATGAATGGCTAGGAAAATTGGGCAACAAGGATCAGCCAGAATTATTAGGATGTTTGAGACTCATAGGCAGAAAGGCAATGCACATTTCTTCGTCAGCTGACTTCAGTGCTTTTGTCACTATTGATGCCTGTGGAACAGTGTATTTCATGAAAGTTTTACGATAACAAAACTCGTGTTTAGTACCTAAACGCAGATACATATATTTTAATCCATCGACGGATGTTACCTTTTCCATTTTTGTATAGAATTTTATACACAGATTTTTTTTATTTGTTTTATACTAGCATACAGTCATTTTAATGAAGAAGCAGTGATTATGTAATATTTTAATTAAGTAGTAAATGGAGATAAACTCTCCTTTTCACAGAAGCTGCAGGATTATTGAGGGTAAAGGTTGATACATGAATAATAATTGCTCAAAACTAAAAGATCATGAAAGGAATTGGATATGTTCATGTTAAGATACAAGCTTTATACCATTTAATTTTTAATATTTTCTGACACTGTCACTTTTTCTTTTGGTAGTCTCATTTCTTCAAGTGATTTCCAATGATTATTGATGTACTTAAATTGTTCAAAATCTTTTATACAACTGTGACTTTAGAATTTAGGTCTCGGTCAGATTCTTTCTATTCAAATTAGCAACACATGCAAAATGATATTGCATGTTTATTTCTATTTAAGAAACATTTTTATTGTATAATGACAATTTTTTGCATAACATTTAAAAGTATTAGGTTTTAATGTTAGCTCTTTAAAATGTTTTCTTAGCTTCATTTATAAGAAATTTACAAATACCATTATAGTTCTCCACACTTAGGTTTAAAAGTGTCTGCGACGTCATCAGACTCTTCATTATTCAAGTAATCATATTATTTCCTTGTAGTTCAATTTTCAAGAAAGTGATACATGTTAATCAATAAAACTATTTGTCATCACTTTTTCACAATGTCACATTTTGATTTTTTGAGGCACTTGTTTTGGGAACTGGTTTTTTTTCCATTTTCAACCTCGAAGGTCCTACTGTTTTCTATTGTTGCCTGTGGTCTTGCTAGTTTGTTTTGGTTTTTCACCTCTTTTAAATTATTAAAAATTGCAAAAATTTTAGGGGGAAAGCCTCTTCTTACCAGAGTGGTGAGTATTATAAAGGGATAGCAATTCTTATAATGTTCTCAAAAAAGGCCAAGGGATACCAAAATAATGTGAGATACACCATGGCTGGTGCTTCCAGAATAGTCTTCCTCCAAGTTAAGGATTTTTTTCTCCTTCTCTTTTAACCAACTCTTTCAACACGAGGAGATATGCTTCCTGTGTCTAGAACTCTTTAACAGACGGGAATAAGTGATATACATTTGTAAATCTTTCTCAATAAATTCTTATGGAAGCTGCTACACTTCAATGTGTTTCATCATAAATAAGTAGCAGTCCAAGATACTTGGCATTAGTAAAGTGCACCAATTGAATCTGCTGTTTTGAAAACAAGCCATAAGCACAGTAAATAACAAGTGAAGTGCATTTCTTTTAATCTTACATGTTGCCATGTTATGTAATCTCAGAGCTAATGATGTTGATTCAGCTGAGACAAATTGCAAAAACATAATAATAGTAAGAGTACAAATTTTTTAATTCAAAATTGGTTTTAACCTGCAGAAAATATTCTTTCAATCTGTTCTAAGAAATATTGAGTTTCATAGAGTTAATAAGTAATTTTCACTTTTTTTCTCAAAAAATACTTAAAAACAAAACTGTGTTAAGATCTTCTTGTTCTGCTCATTACAAAGTGTGATCCTGTTCAAGGATGATCATAGGTCACTTTCCATTTTCTATGTTATAAATAATAATATAGATGTTACATATATACGAGGGCCTTTCAGAAAGTAACCTCCGATCGGTCACAGTGCGGGTAGTGGGGGGAGTAGCAACGGCATCTGTGCATTCACGCACTCAGCAGGTCAGTCGGCATCAAGCCGTGGTCGAGTGAACGTCGTATCTGCGCTAGTTTAGTGTTTGTGGCCGTTTGAAATGTGTGCTGCAATAGAAAACCCCGCCAAATGTGAAGTGTGTGCTGTTATAAGGTTTTTTACAGCCAAAGGATATTCTGTAGCAGCTATTCGTGACTTCTGGTATCGTATTTTTTGCACGATAACGGCCGTCCTCACTCGGCTCGCAGAACAACAGCCCTTCTTGAGTCCTTCAAGTGGGACGTTGTCAACCATCCACCTTACAGCCCAGATCTGGCGCCAAGCAATTATCACCTCTTCATGCATATGAAGACATGGCTCGGGTCCCAGCGGTTTGATGACGACAAAGAACTCAAAGATGCGGTCACAGGCTGGCTCCAGGCACAAGCGGGTGATTTTTATGCAGAAGGAATTTCAAAGCTTGTGAACAGATATGATAAGTGCCTCAATCGTTATGGAGACTATGTAGAAAAATAGTGCAAAGATGTAGTTGTAAGATGTATATATTAAAATATTTTTATTTAACTTGGTGAATTTTATGCAATCAACCGGAGGTTACTTTCTGAACGGCCCTCGTATTATGAGTTGCTTTCCGAACTTCATTTAAATTGTAATTTAACAGAACATGTTTCGAAAGCCATTACTTCCATTATCAGCTGTATGTTGTTTGGTGGCACTGGTGTCTTCTTCCCTCTGCTCACTGGTAGATTATATTATGAATTTGATGTAGACGCCTGAAAGCAGGACTTTAGAATTATAATTCTGTGCTTGTGTTTTTAATGAGAATCTCTCATACAACAAATTTTTGTGGTTGATTTACTTCTTTTAATAGTTCAGTGTTTGTATCAAACATCAATCATACAGAAACATAAGCAGAGAATTATGAATTTTGAAGTCCCTCCTCCAGTCATCTTTCAGGGAGTGAAAAGAAGAATACACCAATGCCACCAATTAACATACAGTTGACAGTGGAAGCAAAGGCTTCCAAAACATACTGTTATATTACAAAGTAAGAGAAGCAAATATGTCCCAAAATCACCCTGTAATATTCATATATTTGAACTTACATTCACTGTTAAAAAAAGTTCAAGAAGTTATGTAGGTTTTTTTCCTTATATTTTCCTATAAAACATTTAAAATCAGAGCCCTTAACTTTCTTATAATCATGACATTTCTGAAGAGTGAGGTATTACTTTCTAGGGTTACACATCAAATTATTTCATCTACCTCATGTACTTTGCTACCTTAGTAATAATCTTAGTGAAAGAATCTCTGACCAGCAAACTTAAAAAAACTAGGAGCATTTCTCCTCCTCTGAAATCTTTACTTATTCTTATTTTCACCTCATTAGATTTAATTACAATTGAGAGATAGGGCTTTATTTTTTTATGAAAATAAACCTTAACAGGCTTCCTAATATAAAATGTTTATGGTTTATTGTGTACTTGAAGCATTTAAATGGAATATATTATTTTATAGGCTGATATACTGTGTCACTTTTACAATTCTTAGAATTAAAAGTTGTTTTAAAAACTGTTTTGGAGATAAGTTGTATTCTCTTGTTCTAGAGCTATAGGTTTAAACAAGCAAACCATGAAACAGCAGAGGATAGGGCTAAAGAGTATGCTAAGAACTTCTAAACATGGGAGTTAATTTCAGTTTAGATTTTTTTGAATGGTTACCTAAACATAAGTAGCATTTTCTTTAAAGCTATAAAGAATGTACTATCAGATTTCATTTTATAATACATTTGCTTTGCCATATTTTCTTATGACAGATTATTGTTTTAGTGTTCTTTGACCTAACGGCAATGATAATTTTGAAATAAAATTATTAGTTTCAAATGACCCATTTACCATGTCTGTCTGTCTGAATTTCTTTCTTTTCTTTCTTTATTTTATTTGTATGTGTGTTCTTTGACATAAAGACAGTGATAATGTTTTCTCAGATTATGGCAACGCCAATGTGAAAGCTTGGAGTTAGCTTTTGTGTTAAGCATCTGGCAACAGCATTATATTAATGTTAATTATTGTAAATCCCAATAAAATAACCTGGTTTCAAATTTTCATTCTCTTGTTGTTTGCACATACTTTTTTTTTGTGGTGGTCCCTTACATCTAATGTATTTTTAAGAAAGAAATTTAAGATTAATGAAGACTGCAAGTAACTTATAAAACATCAGTGCAATCAGCTAGAAATTTTCAGAATGGATCTCGATAGAGGTCTTTAACCAGATTTGTATCCCATTTCTAACCCTTCACCACACAAACTTACAGATATATAAAGTTTTATAAATTCAGTAAATAGTTGATAAAAAAATGCCAGTGAAATTTTCTTCTTGATTCAAATTCATTTCAGACATGTTAAATAACTGATGCAAATTTGAACAGAAAGACATCAATAATAGATTACACAGAAAATGATGCTAGTAACAGCGGAATAATAAATATAACACAAATAAAATATTTAGTGATTATTTTCCACTTATCTTTCAGTCAAACACACTTCGTTGTCAAGGATACTATGTATTTACGTATTACCAACATCTGAAGACGAAACAAACCTAAAAACAGAATCAATTGCCGGTATGTCAAAATTCATTACGCGATTTTTATTTTTTTGAATAAATATTTTTTCCCAAACCATTAAATCTATGGCAACATTTAATTGTTTTAATAATTTAACTTCGGGATTTATTTCATGGTTAAATGACCAAAAATGATCTGCCATGGCCGATTTATCAATTTGTTTATATCTAATGTTACGAAAATGTTCTTTCTGGTTTCCAAACTACGTTTCGTCTTTCCAATATAAACCTGATTACAATCTAAGCAATTAAATTGATAAATACCAGAGTTTTTATTATTAGGAATTTTCTCCCTTCTGGGGAGAAGTCCCCAGAAACTAGTCTCCATCAAAAAACTTGTAAGTGGAGAAAAGTATATACAAGGTTGACTCTCTTGCCTAATTTTAGTAACAATGTTTATATTCTTTATTAAATTCTTCTTTATTCAGGGGTATATTTATTAATCTATAAATCAAACTATTAAAAACAGCAAATTTATGTGGAAAAGTGTTAAAACTTTTATTTTTTATGTAATTATCAATATGAGTAGATTTCCTATAAATACCAAAATCTAATTTGTTATTATTTCTTATTATTTTCAAATCTAGAAAAGGAAGAAATCCATGAATTTCAGTTTCTAATGTGAATTTTATAGCTTTATCTTGTAAATTTAGTAATTTTAAAGCATCATTAATTTGTTTTTCAGGTACGATAGCAAAAATATCAACATATCTATACCATTAACTTTAAAGAGAGTCGATTAAAGACACTAGACAACACTTACTTTTAAATTTTTCCGAAACATGTTTCTGAGGCTTTGCCTCTATCATCGGCCGGCTCTCGACTGGTTCTCGTTGGTGTAGCTGACGATATTTTGTCACAGGTCTCCTGTGGTGGCGGTTCAAGGAACTTGCTGAACAAATCTTTCTGGGGGATGTCGAAATTGAATACTTTGTTCCTATTTTTTGAAATGAAGATTTGTTCCCATGTGGATAGTTCTTGTTTTCCTGATGTATGTTTTAGTAGTTTTGGTTCTGGATTTATGTTGTGGTTTTTTTCCCAAAAATGTGTGGCAACTGCTGATTTTTCTAATTGTTTTGTAACGGGAGCGCTAGAACACCCTGTGAAAGCAGCTGGCAGCGGAAGGTAGGGGAGGTTCGGTTAGCCACACCTCCTCCTCGTTTGTCTTGTGGTGGTGACAGACTGTGGTCAGGGAAAAAAACATGACTGTGTCGCCGGTTTTCTCTACACCTGTTTCTCGATCTTTCTGTTACTAGAACAATCCTGTAAACACGAGAAACCGGCGATATTCCTATATAAAGAGAGTTACAGACAGACAGACGGAGTTAGTGAGATGAGTTGGTTTTGGTTTAGTCAGTCAGTGAGTTGGTTAGTGAGTGTGAGCGAGGAGACAGTCGCAGTTCTTGGTGTAAGAGTTAGGCAGTGACGTGTAAATGAACGAAAGGGTTGTGCAACGGAAGACTGTACGTAACTGGTATGTGCATCGGAGTTTATGTAATCGCGAGTACAAGTGAAATTGTAACGGACGAACTGGCAAATTGTAATTGTGTGCAGCAAGTAATTCTGTGTAATTGGCAAGTGTTAAACTGTAAGTCGGTGGAAATAAAGAACATTTTTGAGTGGTGAAATTGGACTTTTTATTTCACGAACCCACAAAGTCACAATATTTTATGTTTCTAAACTGTTCCTTTGCTCTTGTTTCTAAATTTCTTTCGGTTTTTCCAATATAAATTTGACTACAGTCATTGCATTCAATTTGATATATACCAGATTTTTTGTTAGATGGAATGGCATCTTTGATGTTTGAGCAAATTAGGTTTTTTAAGGAGAAATGGTTGACTGGTGCTAGTTGAATATTTTGTTTTTTGAAGACTTTTTTGAATTTATCATAGGCCCATGGATGGTAAGTGAATTTTTTGAAAATCATATTAGTTTCTGTAGCTGAGAGAGTTGTGGTTTCCTTTAGTAGCTTCTTCTTTTTTGCTAAGTTCACTTTTTTGTCCACTAATGATTTGGGATCATTTGACTGAAGATGTGGGCAAATGCTGACGAAATTAATTTCAAATAGAAGATAGAGGTTTTGTCAAGATAAGTGGAAAATAATCACTAAATATTTTGTTTTAATTATATCAATAATAGATCTTATAAAAATGTAAAAGTAGATTCTCATAAATGTCATTGAATTGAAATGTTAATACCCAAGAATTGCATTCAATAAAATTAACCAAAGTATAAACTTGAAAGAAGCGTAGATTTTATTGCTTGTACTTCTCAGTGTTTGCCATATATATACAAAACTGCCTTATAGCATGATTGAAGGAATTTAGTAAGAGAACATCAAAATTAATTATTCTCATTAAGTTCATTCCATGCTACTGTGAACTTGTGCAATATTTGTGAACAAATATATAGATAGTAACTTCTGCTCAAAATTTTCTTTTGAATAGAAGATTATTTTTGGGCTTTCTAGTTCTTTTTATCAATATTTTTAGGTTGTTAATGAATTTTGTTGTATAAAATTCTAATAAACCTAACATTTCATTATATACCTCTTTGCAATATATGTATTACATTTATAAGTTTATGTAGAATCAAATTTCAACACTAGATTTTTTATTATAAATAAATGAGTCTTTTATATGTTTAATTTGGAAATATAACACTAAAGATAGTTAACCCACAAATGTGTAATTCAAGAGGTTTTGGCTATGAAGAAAGCCAACCTTATTTGTAAATTAAAAGAAAATGTACTATTTTTTAAATGTTCAATGTTAAAGGAAACCCATGGTGAAATTACGGAACTTTACAATAATGATAACAAGTTTATACAATCCTCAAAATCCATTGTACGTAGTATTATTGGTCATTGAAAGCATTGATCCTTCAGTTGCATTATGAAAAAAAGTTTATTGTTAAATAAAGGTGCTAATATGAAATAATGTCCTGTACTACAACAAGACTGCAAAGAAAGTAAATAGCAAGGCAAATAATTTTAAAAATAAGTAAAATTAGTATATAAACAATTTTCATGCTCAGATTTAAACAAAATAATTTTGCTAAAACAGTCGCAGAGACTTTTAGTTACATATTTTCAATTTACTTTTAACTAAAAAATTGACATTGGCATTTTTAGCCCTTTAACTTTTTTCCAATAATTTCACCAGAGATTTTCCTTAAATTGCAAAGTAGTAAAGCTGCATTGAAGCTACAATGTGTGTATATATATTGCTATTGAAGAGTGAACATTGTTATTCAGAAAATTCAATGTGACTGAGCAGTTATTTCTTTCTTAAGCTCACAACAAATAAAAGCAGTTTGAGCTGTATACTTGCTTGCAAGTGACAGGTATGTTCAACTGCTGATGTTGGTGTTCACAATTAATAAGATGGATAAGAATAGAAAGAAAACTTATTTTTTCTTTTTATATGTGATAACTAGGCTGGTAAAGACTACCTTGGTTGTAATTTGCTTATCTTGTAATAGAATATTAGGTATTTATTTTCAAATATTTAAACAATATGCTCCTTTTGCTTTGTATGTTGATGAGAGGTTGATTTGTAGACTGAAAACTGAGAAATGGAGTAAGTGGTTTGTTTCCATATCTTTTTAAAATTCATAGAAAGGCATATATAGTACATGTGCTATAAAACTTGGCTGACAGCGCACAGTCTGTCTCCTGGTCATGTACCTACTGTACATTTTTTCACCATCCGATATGACTTAACGTTGGAGGACGTAAAATTCTCAAAAATATAAAAAAACTGTATCATTTGGTTGGCAATACATCTATGGCATCTTCTGAGAAAATTTCCATTCACACAAAGTTCAGCTTCCAAAGTAGTGTTAATTTCTGTCTTGATATTTTTGTTTAATCTTTTAATGTGTGTGGATTAGTTTTGTATACTTAATTTTCCAAGTTGCCCCATAAATAAAAATTGAATTCCATAAGATCAGGGAACTGAGGAAGGATAAACCCTTACTAATGATTCTGTCCTCAAAATTTATGCAATAAACTGTAATGACACATCAGCTGTATGCATGCATGGTGGTGGAGTCCTGCTGGAAATATCAGGTCAGCATTCAATGTCTGTCAGCTGTTCAAAACATGGTGCCAATATAATATTTCTGTATCCCTTTATTGCATATCATATCCTAATTTTTTGATCAGACAAGGAGTTTCATGAAGAAAATTAGGTTTATGTGCAACATAATATTGATTTATGTTGTAAAACATGACCATGTAAATGAAACTATGCTTCATCACTGAGTGGTATCGATCATGGATCAGTTATTCTATTATGAACTTTCCTCAAAATCCAGTTATAGAAATTTACCTGACTTTGGTGATCATGTGGTAGCAATTCCTTATATGGTTTGAGTGTTAAACATTTTGTTACTTTTCATGCTGAAGCTCTCAAAATGTCAGTTTCTTGTGCTAGGCATCTAAGAGATTTTCCAGTCTTTCTCTAATGTCATCCAATTTCTGCTCCAAAAGCACATGCCTTTTTATCTTTTTTCCTATCACAAATTGATCTTGTCTCCCTGAACAGCCGCTACTCAGAACATGCATGCCAGGAAATTTACTTTCAAATTACTTAAACGTCCCTACAAGATGATTTAAGTGCTTACAGATCACACTTTCGCTTTATTTAGTGTATTGTATACTATGATCAAGACATTTTGAAAACACTTCAGCAAAACTAAACACACTTAATGTTAGATAGTCAACATGAAAAATTCATGTTATTCACATATGAACTGGACTAAAACAGAAGTAAGACTAGTGCACATGTGATAATCAGAATGGATGTAGAATGGGCATAGGGAAATGCAATGAAAGTCACATGGGCTGTGCATCTACTAGCAAAGTTTTATAGCATACATACTGTAGGAGATTGTTATTCCATTCTTGTGTAAATGTTTGTTGAGACAGCCATAACTGAATAATAGTTAAATGCAATTTGACGATATTTGCTGGAAGACAACTTTAATTTGGAGCAATCTTTCCTTAAAAAAAATTATATATATATATATATAAAGTTGCATTTTGTCTAACATATGCTACCTTATTCATTTTACCTAAATTTTAAAAGAACATACAGTAGAATTAACATATGATCTCATTCGTTTTTATAACAAAAACTGTTATAATTGTTGCTAGCAACACTCCTCACCATCAACCTACAATATTGCTCAAAAATATCTGTGTGTTTAGTTGAATTATAAGTCTCACTCAAGCTGCTAGTGGTTGGTGAATCTTGTAAGTTACAATCTTTTTGGTGTATATAAAGTGGTGTTAAAAGTGGTGCATCTGTGTCTTATTTTAATAAGAAAATAAGAGTAAAATATACCAGGGATATATTATACCAGTAAAACGTATACTAATGCAAGTCATGTTATTTGTTAGAACTTGAAAATATGTGTCTTCATCTTTTTTTAGTTTCTTCTAACAACAATTTTATTTGCACATATATTGAATTTAGGAGCTAATATTTGTTGTTTCCTATGCTTCATCTATTACTATTTTCTTGAATATATGAACATTTTGTTTTTCAAAGTGCTCATACATACTTTGGCAGAGGATTGTTTATTATTTTTCTCTTAGATCAAGTGTTGTAATTTTCTTTTATTCAAAAGAAAGAAATATGGTATGAAATATCATTCAACCTTCTTAAAATGCAGTAAAACCCCATTACAAGCTATTAACATTACTGTTCTCATTTATTAAGAACTTGTTAAATGTTTCCTGTATGTTTCAAATATAATTCTGGGTTTTTACTCTCTTATAATGCTTCAAATCAAATTTATATCAGAAATGAGTTAAAATTATATATAAATTTAAAAAAAAAATGTGTAAAAGTAGTGAAGAAATGTTTGATGTAA
This sequence comes from Mantis religiosa, assembly GCA_030765055.1. NCBI lineage: Eukaryota > Metazoa > Arthropoda > Insecta > Mantodea > Mantidae > Mantis > Mantis religiosa. The sequence goes on from CM060957.1 coordinate 57,411,645, forward strand.
TTTCAAAGTACTTATTTTCAAATATTTTAAAAATTGCTTCCCCATTATAAACTTGAAGCTAATGAGGTGTTATTCAAACCCAATCAGTAACAAAAATATACCCTTTACCTAAAATATGCATCCAAGCACGCGTTGGTGTGTGCATACATCGTTAATGCTCTAGAGTCAACAGTGAAATCATTCTCCTTCTTACTTCTCAGTACTTAGAAGTTATATTTTTTTACATAAAATATTTCTGTCACTTGTCTGCTCTTCCTGTAAACTTTGTCTTTCATTGATTATGTGTTTTGTGTAAGTTGTAGTACTAGAAGCTACCAAATTGAAACTTAAAATCGAAATGACAAATTTTCTGTTAAGTATGACATAATAAGTTGCTATTGGATTACATAAAAATTGAAGCTAGTAACAGTGAAGCAACAAATACTACACAAATATAATTATTTGTAACAAAAACTTCACTTATCTTTAAAGAAATTGATGAAAAGTTTAAGAAAATTGTGAGATCATGATTTTGTAATCACTCATTTACGTCTTCAGTCACATTCAGTCTCGTTGGTGTCAATGTTACAGTTACTAGAGGTCACAATATGTTTGCCGGTATTACCAAACTCTGAAAATAAAACAAATTCGATTGTCAGTATTTCAATATTCATTATGCAACTTCTATTTTGTAAAATAAATATTTTTTCCCATTAAATCTATTGGACCATTTAATTGTTTTACTAAATTAACTTCTGGATTTATTTCATGGTTAAATGACCAAAAATGATCTGCTACAGCCAGTTTATCATCTGTTTATACCTGATATTTTGAAAATGTTCTTTCATTCTGATTTCTAAATTACATTTGGTCCTTCCAATGTAAACCTTATCGCAATCTAAAAAATTAAATTGACAAATGCCAGAATTTTTATTATCAAGAATTTTATCTTTTTTAGAGAAATGTTGTAAATTTGTAATATTATATTTATTTTGAGGAACCAAAGTTATAGCAAATTCTTTTAAAAAAAAATTGAAAATGTTTATTAACCCAAGGGTAGTAAGTAAATTTTTTAAAGTTATAATCATCTTTTATTTTTTTTTAAGGGTAGAAATATCTTTACAGTTTTTTGATATTTAAATGTTTCAATATTTTTGTGTATTAAGTCTTTATTAAAACCTTAGTTAAAGTAGTATTAATAATGTGTTTATATTCCCTATTAAATTCCTCTTTATTCAGGGTACAGTTATTAACCTATAAACTATTAAACAGCAAACTATCAAAACAGCAAATTTGTGTGAAAAATAATTAAAATTACATTTCTTTTACAAATGGTTATGAAATTGCAATCTCACAATTTTCTTAAAATTATCATCAATTTCCTTAAAGATAGGCAAAGCTTTTGTTGCAGATAATTATATTTTTGCTATTGGATTTCTCACAATGGATGTTGAACATAAAATATGGTCATAAATTTTTTTTCCCTAACTCATGAATTATTTTCCTCTTATTACATATTAACTACAATTCCTTACACATATTATATATAGTACCTGTATTTTAATACTGATGATAAAATTTTCATGTTTTTAGTCACTGAAAATGACCAGTCTAAAATTTTGGTTATGTATGACTGTGCAAGATTTGGGAATGCCTTATTACAAAACTCAGCATATGTGGCTGCTGTATTACCATCTGGTAACTGCAGGTCATTTGACAGAAAAAAAGATGCACTCAAAAGAACAACAAGTACAGTACTTAGCACTAATGAAACCGTTTGAAGGATAAGAGTTATCCAACATTGCCTCTGGTATATTTTCTTAATATAAATTACTTTTCCCAGTAATCTGTCAATATTGACTGTTTAATGAATTTTTATTTGAAGAAAACTACAGTGATGAAATATTCAAACATGCACATAAATTTTTCCAATTGCTATCATTTTATGACTTACCCTATTGACAACTCCTAAGCAAATTCTTTGCCTTTTTTCTCCTCAGAAAGCACATGGGTGATGGGGAAAATAAACTTTTACTAAGATCCTCTATATATTTAAAGTAATATATTAAGGCTTGTGAATTCCTTAGCCTTCAAAACATTCTGTTCAGAACAGATATCTTTGTTAGACTAAAATCATTTGTATATATGAATCTTTGATGCCTGATAACATTTTTATGCAGAGATTTGTTTTTATATAAAGTTTGTAAATATGTGCTATAGTATTAGTTTAAAATTAATTGTAATCACATAAAAATTTATGTAATAGAGGGTATTTGTGTAAATGCTAGACATGAGTAACTTCTATTTTCAGTGTGAATCAGCTTGATTAAAAGTTAACCATAATCTGCATAATATGAGCATTTGGAAGCACATTGGACTGTCTGTAGGAAACTAAAATGTTGCATGCAAATTTATTATGATTGTAAATAGTGAAAACTTTTAACATAATTGTACATTTGTTGGCATCTAATGTAGAACGCAGTATCATTGTGATATAAACAGTGTTTAGAAAAACATGCAGTTAATATCAATAACATACATAGTTGTAGAATTAACAGTTGGTGTAGCATTTATGCTTTGTTATGGGTAACAAGATTATTAGTCCAGTGTTTTCTTTATGTTGGAGCCATAATGCATAAAATTGCAACAGAAATCGAAAAAGAATTAATAAATAAAGCAGTTTTCTTTTAATTCAAAGTATAACTTTTGATCTGAAAGCCTGGTGTTATACTCTTAAATTGATATACTAGCAGCTAGCATTTAAGTCAGTATTATATTGTTAATGGCTTACTATTGAAGACATGCCTGGAAAAGTGGGTTAGCCCACATTTTTTAGAAATAGAGGAAAACAGTGTTTTGTGAATGAGGCTGAAAGAAATTATTATTTTATTTCATTTCTGAGAATATGAGTCTCAAGAATACAGTACATTTTATCAGTGTTATCCTTAATAGACTCTAAAACATGACTGATGTAATAACATTAATAAAGATAAAATAAAGTAAAAGCCTTTAGCATTTACTCAATTTTTATTCTAAATACATTTTAGGTAAAGCTTAATTAAATATGTCTTTTGGCATTTTTAAACATGATACACTTTGGATTATTCCACTTTTCAATAAGCATATCATTTTGGAAAGTAGGTACAAGCTTTTTAGCTGTAGTCCGGCTGATCAAAAAATGCTCAAACAGTAATATTTTGAGAAGCTGTGGTCTCAGATTTAAGAGGTTTATTGTACTCATAATAAATTGGTGGTATATAATTCATCAGATCCTCTAAGTCCTTTAATTTCACAGGATTTATAGGTCTTAGACCATTGTATTTTGGAGGAAATGTCACATAAGTAAGCGATGGTTTGCGAGACATTTTCCTTCTAATGCCCAAAGTGTCATAATCCTCAATACCACCGTAAGTGTATTTAAAATATAGCTTAAAGGGGTGGTCTTTAAATACTTTCATGCATGTCACTTGCTCAAAAGTACCTTTTGCCTAGATTCTGAAATTTTTCTTTTCTCTACTTTATGGAGATGAACATGTTAGTTGTCTTTTCTCTCTGCCGCAATAAGGGCAGTACTTATTGCAAACTATTTTATTTTGAGAGTTAGCCCATTTTTCCGGGCATGTCTTTAATTGCACTTCTTAAGATCTGCTTACATTATACAGCAAAACTTAGCAAAACTGCCTACTGTATTAATTCAATAATAGTTGGAAATTTTTCAAGATTGAGTTTAATCACATTATTAATTGAGCATTGGTTATGTTTACACTACCTCACTTGGTAAGTGAGAACATGTTTTGGGAATGTCTGCTCTCATCATCAGCTGACAACTGACTAGTTGTACTGATGGTTGAGGTCTCTAGAGGTGGTTATATGAACTTGCTGAGTTGGTCCAATTGCTGAGATCAGTCCATTATTTAGTCTTTGTTTTTTGTAATGTAGATATTTCTATACTGAGAATTCAGTCATGTATATTTTTCTAAGGAGGTTGACTTCCAGGATAATGTCATGGTGGTAGTTCCAATGATTTTTGGAACAACCACCATGTTATTATCCTGGTCTGCCTTCTTAGGAGAGTAAGATTCCACATCACAAAAAACAAGGACCAAATTATGAACTTTTTTTAACTCTGGCCATCGGAACAGCTCAGGAAGTTCATATCACCATCACCATAGACCTCCACTATTAATACAGCTGGTCAGTTATCAACTGAGGATGGGAGCGTATGTTCCCAAAACATGTTCTGATTTACGAAAATGGTAGTGTGAACATAATTGATGTTCAATTAATCCTCTATTAACTTATTAGACATGCTTTAAGTAAGTTATGCTGTACTAATGTATTCAGTTATTCAGCTTTTAATGTTGATTCTTAGGCTATGTGACCAATTACATAAATATGTAGTATGCTTCCAGTATTTATTGTGCCTTATTGTTGTAAAGAAAATTTTGTATCAATAACCCCATACTATCTATTTAATATAGTTTTCTGTAGCTTAACATTAGACAGTTTGCTTGCTTTTACTGGATTTGAATTTTATCTATTATTACGTAATGTTGATAAGTAACGAGAGGCAAGATGAGAACAAATTTTGGTTTTTAGTTTGAGATAAAGAATCGTATTAATGAATAATGTGTAAATAAAATTAATTACCAAGTGTTTAAAAATTAATATCCAAAATAACTGCCATAAATTAATAGACATTAAGGCCAACAATGCATCCCATTCAAGCAAAGAGATCCTGTATATTGGGTTTCCATCTGCACCTACTTGCAGGCACTTCTTAAAGTAGTATAATTACATCATAAAATAAAATCTGGAACTGAAAGGGCTGCTTGTCTATTGATCCCAGGTTGCATAACACTATATCATTAGCACAGAGTTGACCAACATACTATGAAATCCAGTAAGATGTAGAGGTTTTCGGGCTTATTGTCCGTGGTCTAATAAATATCGAAGTTCCTAACGTTTCGCTCGTATGCGCATAGAGCATCCTCAGAGGACTCATGCAAACTAGGTGGCTCCGGCATAGCACACCTGTTATATATAGGTGGGAGAGAGACCGCCTACTTCCCTTCTATTAGCTGTGCATGAACAGTGTGAATGGTTTCATCCTTGTGTTTTGTAGCACTGGAAACCAGGTTTTGTGCAAACGTGCTGCTTTCTCCTTCCTGTTAAAATTATGTTTGTGTTTGAAGATTTCAATAGCCTCCTGATAAAGTCTGGCATGATGCTAGGCTGTGCTGTTGAGAACCTCTGTTTCATGGAACTTGATATCATGTCCCATCGTAAGGGCGTGTTCAGCAACAAGAGATTTTTCACTATGTCTGAACCGGCAGTTGCTTAGGTGTTCCTTGATATGGGTGCATATGCTACATTTAGTGGTCCCACCTCTATGTAACAGGTGCGCTATGCTGGAACTACTATAGTTTGCCATGAGTCCTCTGAAGATGCTCGACGCATATATGAGCGAAACGTCAGGAACTTCAATATTTCCTACTAGACCACGACTAATAAGCCTGGAAACCTCTACATCTTACTGGATTAATGCTGGCCGTGAAAGCCTAAGTTGTTACATTATACTATGAAATGTTCCTCTAAAATCATTCTTAAGCATTTTTCACTCCTTTGCTCAAATAATTTCACAGTGTCTTTAAATATCTTTTCTTCACAGTCAAATCATCATCATCATCATCATCATCATCATCATCATCATCATCATCATCATCATCATCATTTTATTCCCATTACAGCCCCAGCAAATGCTTTTTCTCTTAATATTTCTGATCTCTGAATACTATTTTAATCTATGTAATTGATAGTTCACATTGATTTCCATTGCCTGCAATTCTATATGTAATTAGAACAGGTGTTAAAAACACCATTCAGAAACATTAAACCAGTCTCTTCTTTAGTAGAACAGTGTGACTTACTTAATGATATAAGCTGCAGATACAAATTTTAACATAATTTATAAAAGGCAGTGTTTCGTGGAACAAGTAGTTTAGTGCATTTGCTACCCTAATATCATCTGTAATTTGTGTACTGTTGGTGGATTTTTATCAACAAGCATATTAATTAGATAACTTAACAGATTAATGTTTTGTGTTAGTGAAGTTTAATTGCATTAAGTAATAAAATAATTTTTATTTGGATATACAGACCCATTACATTAAATAAATTGATATGATTTAAGGTAATTGATGAAATTAATTATTTCTTCACACCAGCCATATATAGGCTGACGATTTTAATAGAGTCAACGTGAAAAATTCAATGCCATGGCCAATGGTAGCTTAGTGGGCAAGAGCGACTGGACATAAACTAGGAGATCTGGGGTTTAAGCTGCGGATTTCCTGGTTTACATCCGGTCGCTATTTCCCATTGAGCTACCATTGGCATGGCATTGAATTTTTCATGTTGACTCTATGAATTGATATGGTTTCCTAAAATATTTTTTTTATTTTTAATATGGTGATTAATACACAAAGTTATTCTAAAATTAAGCAAGATGTTAACAGAAGTGTTTAGACTTTATTAAAGGCATTTAAGTTCAAAATCCACAGAGAACATTTTTCAGCTTTTATTTCTCTATTAATATTTTCTATTTCATGAACTTTTACCTGCATCTGTTGTTCAGTGTGTTGACTGGAAGTGCTAATGCAAATAACCCTTTTCAGAAGTGAAGAGAAGAGGCCATTTTGGCTGAAATTGCAACTTATATACATCTTGGTTTCATCAACCTCTTTTCTTTTTAATTATTGTTTTTTATTCCATCGCAACTTAATCAGAACCCTTTAAATGCTACTGCATAACCTATTGATGTTATTAATTGTGTCTTCTAGGCAGAACCAAAAAAAAAAAAAAAAAAAAAGAAATAGAAATAAAAGAAGTAAATAGAATGCTCAAAAAAGAAATTTCATTTATCTTTTGGTATTCCTCTGGCTTTAAAAATATGCAAGTGTAATGTCAGAAATTGCTTCCTTTTGATTCAGCATTAAAGTGGATTGATGTTGCTGCTGCAGCCAACATTTGCATATAATATGGCTACTATTTAATGCATTCAGAAAATAAAAATCACCATATCTTTTTATTGAAAAATTGAAACTTCCACACAGCAAAACAAATCATAGAAAATTAATTACATAGCTTATAATATATCATTATAACTTATCATGTTCTACATGTAGGACATGCTTTATGGGTGTACTCCCACATTTCTCTTCTGCAAAATGTCAGCTGGCTTTGAAGTAGGATTCAGGTCCTCTGGTTGCCTTTATTGAATAGTTGGGCAACTTTGTAATAATGTCTCTTTCTGACACGATTTCAAAGTTCATTAGGAATTCCAGGAGTTTAATATTCACTTTCTCCCACAAGTTCAGTTCTCTCTTGCTTTAATAATTTTGCACCCTTTCCAGTTGTGGTCTCTTCCCAAAAGTGGTAACTTTGTTGACTTTTCTGTTTGTCCTGATGTGTGGTGTTTCATTAATCTTGTTCCTTTAGTTTTCCCTATCTGTATCTTGTAACAGTCTTGCATTTGCTTGTATATATTCTTATATTTTATTGAGACTAATGCTTTTTTTGCTTTAATGTTTTTCTTGTGCTGAATTTACTGTGTGGTGCAAGGCTTTTACTTAGTTAATAAATTTTAAAATCTGCAGAAGACCCAAGAATAGAAACTGTTTTAAACTATTTTTCTTTATTAGTGTGAAGTTGCTAACTTTTCTGTTTGATTTTCTGTTATGAACTTTCTGATCCTTTTGTCTTAAACATATTACAATCTTAGTAAGATTTGTACAAAACCTGGGTAACCAGCTGCACCTTTGAATGTAGTTTCAGCAGACTTTTGGAAATTTCTACTTCAATTTCATAACTGTATAGTGAAGAAATGTTCATTTTGTTAATGTCTTTTTTATGATGATGATGATGATGATTATTATTATTATTATTATTATTATTATTATTATTATTATTATTATTATTATTATTATTATTATTATTATTATTATTATTATTATTATTATTATTATTATTATTATTATTATTATTATTATTATTATTATTATTCTCTGTTTAGTCATATCAGACGATGAATGAAATGGGTGAAAGGATACTGAAATGAGTCTGAGGTCCATAGAACTTAGAGTTACCCAACATTCTTCTTTCAGGATAAGGAAAACCCCGGAAAAACCTTATCTGGATAACTCACCCTACAGAGATTCAAACTCGGGACTACTTGAACATGAGGCAGATATGCTGCCACCTACAGTACAGAGGCGAGCTCTATCTAATTAGCATGTATCATGTAAGATATTTTAGGTTTGTAATGTTTTGATTCGGCCAATACCATGAAAAACCACTTCATTTTGTCCACAATGCATGTAATTATTCCTATTACAAAATGCTTACTTACTGTAAATAAATATTACCGTATATGCACACAGTTAATTCTCAAGATTACAGCGTTAATATGTTAATTTTATGTATCATAATTCAGGCATAATTTTAGTGCAAGAACTAAAATTGTATACTTACATAGAGCAAATTTTTAAATTGAAGATGGTAAACATTTCATCCAGAGCACAATTTGTTTGTTTTGCCTTGCTCACTTTACTCATTTTATAACTGGCTTTTAAGCTTCTTGATAAGACAATCATCCGAGGCCCTATTGGCATATATTTGGAAAAATGTGTGGCATTTTAGTTTAATGGCTGTTATGGAAATCATGTGTCATTGTATCAATTTTATATTGCTCACCAAAAATGTGTATACATTGTTGTTGACTGAAGTAATGTACAGTAATTTAAATTTGGTGCTATATTTTAAAGTTAGATCTATAGATACTGGTAAACAGTTTCTGTTGTAATGACTTTATAACTGTCTGAAGAAATGTTGCTTAAACATTCATAGTTAATGTTGAGCTTTCTCTGTTACTGAAAAAATACATGTAATGTGTTGCACCATTGGTTATTTGTCAGATTGTTTATTGTACATATAAGTGCAATATTTTGTTGTGAACATTTTCATAATTTTTTTAAAAAAAAACTATACAATCAAAAAAATTAAATAAAAAATATATAAGCATTTCAGGCTAATGATTGAAGTATTTTCCTAGACATTCATTCCTGTTCCCTACTGGCTGTGTTGAAAACAATTGCTAAACAATTTAATGTACAATATCACTTTCAGAATTGTTTAGCTCAAAGATTGCCATAATACACATATTTCTGGTTATAACTCTTACATGGGATAGCTAGGAAGTAACTTAGCTTTTCATATACATATTACAAATACAATAAATAATTTGTGACAAATTGATTATTTTTTAAAAGTATTATTAATATTTTTTAAAGAACATGATATAATTTTAATTTTTTGAAATAAGTACATCATAAAGAGTGTGCCAAGTTTTTCTAAAACAGATAAAGTTTTAAATAAACAGTGTAGCACTTACTAATTCACTTATTTAGATTGTGGGCTGGTTTACACTGGAATGACCAAACATCATTTGAAAGAGTGAAGTAACATTTTAGAAATTGTGAATATAAACATTGATAAATCAGCTATGGCAGTAATCTTTAACCATAGAGGTTAAATTATTAAATGATTTCAATGGATCCATAGATTTAATGATGTGGGAGAAACTTGAAGAAAGAGATTTCATAATGAATTTTTAAATGTAGCCAATTGATACCTGCCAACAGTAGCCTCGGTAGCGTGGTGGTAGCATGTCTGCCTCACATTCAAGAGGTCCCGAGTTCGAATCTTGGTCAGGGTCAGTTACCTGGATAGGGTTTTTTTCTGGTGTTTTCCCTTATCCTGAAAGGCAAATGTCTGGTAACTCTAAGCTCTATGGACCCTGGACTCATTTGAGCATCATTTCACCCATTTCATTCATCGTCCGATATGACTTAACGTTGGAGGACGTAAATTAAAATAAAATAAAAAAAAAAGTCTGTTGTACTTCCAGAGATAGTAATACAAAGGTGAACATCCATCAGCAGTGGCAGTAGCCGTAACATAAACCAGGTCAACAACATAAAAGAAGCTAAAAATGTAATTGACTGGGAAATCTATTCTTTTAAATTGCAATGTATATTTTACAGTAAATAAAGTAAAGTGTCACAAATTATGTATTGTATTATATTTGTGCGGCTGTTAGACCTTACAACTCTCACCAAGATGAACCGGGTTCAATCTCAGGCGACCATAAAGTGAGATTTGTGGTGGATAACATGGCATTGGGGTGGGTTTCCTCCAGGACCTCCAGTTTCCTCCAGCCATCATTCCACCAATTGCTTCATCATTCATCTTTCCCATCATTCATTTCACCCTCATTCTATCATCTCCACTCACTCTCATACCAGGCATCTGACTAGAAGTTCATATGAGACTTAGTTCCCCGTGTAAGGTATACTAACTGTGCTCACCTCTTGTAGGAGGCCCTTAACCGCTTCGCCGATGGCCATTTAAACCCTGCACAGCCGGGAATGGATACCCAATAAACAGAACAAGACATTTAAATTGTTAAATGCTGCAAAAATGCTTCATAAATAAATATTCGTATCTTCCGTATTTATTAAGCTATTTCAGGGAAACAAAAACTGGTTTAAAGCCCATTAAAAGCTGTATACATCTGCAGTATCACTAAAATAGAGACTATATTAGCAAAGCGTTGAAATTTCATTAATTTGTATCACTGTAAAGAAAGCCATTCTTTGCGTCAAACGCGCCTAATTCTGAGTACTTTTGTTTTACAAACTATATATCAGCTGAATAAACGAAGTGTTGGGTTCAAGGTTTATAGGTTTCAGTTTATGCTAACACGTAATAATAACTGTTTATATTGTGTTATACACGCTGGAAAGAAAACTCCGTCAGCATCTCTCTAATTGCACAACGAAAGTTTATGTTAGCTGACGTAACTTTTTTCTTCGCTCAGTTCATATAGTAAGTTAGACTGTGTCAGAGTTCCAAGCAATTTCTTTAGCTAAAGCACAGTTGAAATAGTTTTCTCAGTTCTAATCATGGCTTCAACTAGTAATGTAGCAAATCAATTAGCTAGTGTAGGACGAGTGCGGGCTTCTGATATTACATCAGAAAATGTGGAAGACTTTTTGCTGTTAGACAGTGATTTGGACATTGATGGCGAGTTTTCAGATTTTGAGGGGGGTGTTGAGGATATAGGTAGCAGTGAGGAGGAAAATGACTCATTTCCGACAGGTGTTCGTGAAGAATCAACATTATGGAGGTGTCAAAATAACTCTAACACAAATAGACATACGTTCACGAGCACAACCTCTGGTGTACAACCGCATACTCAGCTAACTTCTGACAGCCAACCAATTGACATTTTCACAAAATTTTTTACTGCTGACTTACTGTCTCTCATTGTTTCGGAAACAAATGTATATGCAAGTAGGGTGAAGGAAGACCTGATTGCTAAAGGCAATTTAGGACCTAAGAGTAGATTGCAGAAGTGGACAGAAGTAACAATGAATGAGATATACAGACTACTTGGTCTAATTATGCTCATGGGTGTTATTCGTAAACCTACGCTAGACATGTACTGGTCTACAGATGACATGCTAGCTGCCCCATTTTTTGGGAAATGCATGTCAAATAACAGGTTTACTTCCATTTTGCGCTTCCTTCATTTCACCTGCACAGAAAATGTGAATGCTAAACTATCCAAAATCAGACCAGTTTTTGATTACATTATTTCAAAATTCAAAGAAAATTATGTGCCTAGTGAAAAGATCACTGTTGTTGAAAGCCTGATGCTTTGGAAGGGCCGTTTAGGTTGGAAACAATACATCAACTCAAAGAGGGCCAGATTTGGCATTAAGAGTTTTGATGTATGTGAAAGTAAAACAGGATATCTTTATAATAGCTACATATACACTGGCCAAGGGACTGATAACACCGGAGAAAAAGATTTGGGGTTATCTGGTTCCATAGTAATGCACCTGATGGAATCTCTACTTGATCAGGGTAGGACTGTATATTTAGATAATTGGTACAGTTCCCCTAAATTATTCATGGTCTTACACAAAAGAAAAAGAAATGCAATTGGAACAGTACGCTCAAATCGTATTGGTTTGCCAAAAGATGTGAATACGAAGGCTCTAAGAAGAGGAGAAATGCAGGTGCATCAGCTCCCACCCTTGACCTATGTTGCTTGGCAAGACAGGAGGGTTGTTACAGCATTATCCAATTGCAGCTCTAAGATTTTGATGATTGATACTGGAAAAATTGATGCTCATAACAAAATGTCAACTTTCAAGCCCAATATTATCCAGAAATATAATATGCATATGGGTGGATCTAGTAGATCAGGTATTACACACATATCCCTCTGCGAAAAACAATCAAATGGTATAAAAAAGTATTTTTACACCAGCTGGATATAACCATATACAATTGTTTAGTAATTTGGAGAGCTCTAAACCCACGGAAGACAATGACGTACCTGGACTTTTGCATATCAATAGCTTTCAGCCTAATTGAGCAGTATAAAATTCAGAGACCTCTCCATACTGGGGGTAAAAAATCCACCACCCCAGTACCCCTCAGACTTGAAGGAAAACATTTTCTTAAAAGGGTACCACCCACAGCAAAAAAGTCGCGTCCCTTTAGAAAATGTTTGGTGTGCCGCAAGAAAGGTGTTCGAAAGGAAACTAGTACGATTTGCCATGAATGTGGAGATGTGCCCTTGTGTGTTTATCCCTGTTTTGAGGTGTACCATTCAAGAAAAAACTTTAAAGGTAAGCTTTTACTTCTTATCGAATTTATTTAAATTTACTGTAAAACATAGGGTTTAAAAGAATTATCATTAAATACGCATTAAATGCATGTATGCACAGGACGTCTATACACGTCCATATTGGTTTTGGGGCCTTTTAACTTGGACGTCATATGACGTCCATATCGGTGAAAGGGTTAATGGACATTCCAGGCTAATAAAAAAAAAATGTTTGTGTTGCTTTAGTGTTACCAGCTTAAGTTGTTAATTTTTTAAGTTCTTTATTAACAATTTAGGTTACACTGCATGATATGGGGTTGTAGAAGATATGTTCTAGACATTCTGCAAATTTCATAACACAGGATTTTTCATTACATGATGTATGTACATTATTTACAATCATTTATAGGTAAAAAACTTAAGCTGCTGACAGTGAAGTAAACTAGGTTATCAATAATAACTAAACACTAGTAACACAACTTCACTTATCTTATTTAAATCCTGGGACCGGTTTCAAAGCAAACATCTGCTTTATCCTCAGCCACTCAGCTTGACACTCACTTAAAGAGTAAAGAATATGATGTATTAGAAACGTCAATTGAATTGTTCTAGGTTGGGTATGTATTTTGTTGGCTACTAAATTTATATATTTTATAGTTTCCAGAATATTTGAGCTGCTAAACTGAACATATTTTTTCTTCCTTTATTGGGAAGAGATGATCTGATTTCTGTGGTTTTCAATATTTGTTATTGATTTACTGCTTCAGTAAAGAGACAGACTACTAATAGTGTATAATGTTCATTAAAATACAATATCTAGGACTTCAGGTTATCTATTCCATTTATTCTTATTGCTGTCTTCAGGACTTTTTAATATTCTCTCAGATATTTCTCCACATTTTGTTCTATATTGTGACGCAGACGGCGAACTCGCGTTGCCGATCGATAATGCGGACTGGCGGTGGTGGCGGGGGCGACGCAAGGGGTGGCACCTCCTCCTACCGCACGAAGGTGCGCGAAGGTTCCAGAATGATTTCCCCCTCCATAATGGAAGAATCGAGAGGTTCCGGGGTGATCGATACAAGCGAGGCGACGGTTAGTCGAGTGGAGGACGTCGCGGCGTGCGGACGTGTAGCTGAGTTGAGTGAGTGACCGTGAGCCGGGCGGACGTGTAGTTGAGTTGAGCGGACGGGTAAAGACGAACTGGCAAGGTTGAATGGTGTAAATTAAATTGTAATTGTGTACATGCATCGGAACGGTAACGGACAAACTGGTGAATCGTAATTGTGTACATTAAACTGTAATTGGAATAAGGTGAAAATAAAGAACATTGTTGAGTTTGTGTAATTGGACTTTTCATTTCACGAGCCCACAAAGTCGCAATATTTTAGTCAGCTTTGAAATTGTACGTCTTTAATTCCTAATAATTGTACATTTTAAACATTTAAACTTCAATATGGTGAGCAAGTGTTCTCTTTAAGATTGTCATTCACATACATAAATATTTAGTAATTTTGTTTCTTCCTTGTAATATGTGGGCCAAAATCAAACCATCATTATTGAAAATGAAGTTATAGGAGTTTCTAAAGTAGAAAATTCAAAGAAACATGATAGGTATGTTGAATATTATCAAATTGCACTTTATCCACTGTAAAGATCTATGATCAAATCACTACTTGGACACAAACTGCCCTTTCTCTGTTAGATTAAAATGCAGTGTGACTCCAAATAGGTGTGGACCAATGGCAGCACAGTACATCAATTTGAAGGGAAGCTACCATGTTGATTGTTGGAAACAGGGGTGATCACATATGAGTAGTGATGTGGGCCAGAACATAAATATGAGAAATCAGATGTTGCCAATGCTAGTATAGCTGTATTTTTCATACCTGTCTAGCTCAGCTGATCATAAATTCTAATTCCATATTGCTACTGATGAAAAAAGTTATGTGAGCTTCAGTTGTGACTTCACCTCAGATATTCAAATTGCTTAAATGATTTGATTAAACCTCACTTAAAAATAAGGCAAACTGGAAGAGAAATGACACGGATAGAATAAGAGATCCATGTTAGAAAGAAAAGCAATAGGAGTGAAATTCCACATACTGAGGGAAAAAAGGTAAGCAGTCACAAAACAGCATGAGATAGGAATTTTCTGTAGAAGACACAAACAGCTGGGGTTATCTCAGAAATCAGTAAGAGTACTGATAAAAGCAATCAATTTTTGTTCTCATACAACATTATGTGGAAAACCAATCTGAACAAAGATTGGGCATCACTACTTGAAAGATAGTGTTACCATGAGAAAGTATTAAATAAAGGGTTCTGCATCTGATGTAGTGGGTCTTGCATTGGTATACTGACCCAGACGAACAACACATCTTAAGAGTAATCAGCGGACCTAAAAAGTCTTGAAATTATCTGTGGTGAAACCCTATTGGGCACGTATAACTACAATAATCAAGCTGCACCAAGACTGTCAAGGCTTGTCGGATTCTCAGAAATTGCATTTGCAAGGGTGGAAAAACAGGTCCAAGAACTTAAGTAAATAGTGGAATATGGGAACTAAATCTTAATTATTCAAAGTTAAAGATTACAAAAGGAAACGGAAGCTGCTAACTGCTTCACGAGTATTCATTATTGAAAATAAAACCAGTTTAGTAAAAGTATTCACTTCTCACAATTTCCTTTGGCCACCCTGTGGCAGACTGCTCAGCTCTCATCAAAGCGGCTCATATTTGATTCGAGGCGACCGCATTAATGAGATATGTGGTGAACAACACGGCGCTGGGGTGGGTTTCCTCCGGGTCTTCCGGTTTTCCCCATCATTGCTTTCACCCTTGTACTCTCATCCACTTCTCTTGCTCTCATCCCAGGCACTGGGCTGGACCTCAACCCTAATTTCCCCTATCAGGTCAATGTTTTGGCTCCCAACTTGCTGGGCTAGTGGAATGATCACTCCTAACACTGGGATCGGTGAGCAAGAGAGGCGAAAAAAAAAAAAAAATTGCTTTATATGTTACTGTCACCTTACATCACATTGTAATAAACAATTTGGCAACAAGCGAATGGTGCTAAATGCAACAAAACTGACCACCTAATTTTTGTAATAGAAAATGTTGAATATGTATGCCTTCATTTATGAAGTTCTTATAAATTACAAACATATGTTTATACAATGCAGTGTAAACTAAAGTTTAGTATTCTAATAATGCTTTTAAACAAAATAAACTTCTAAGTAGTATCAAGCAAAATTTTTCCATAGACCGATGGAACTACATTGTTGTAATTCGCAACCGATGTACATAGTTTGCTATGTGCCTTTGTTAACATCAGTCTGTTTGTAATGCTGGTGGAATCATATGCGATGGTGTACATATTTCATCAAATATGTAAGCATCATTTCAAACATTTCATTCAGCTCAGCTCCTCTACTCGGATGTTAAAGACATTAATTAATAATTTAAATACATGCCAATGCATTGCTGCTTCAGCCGCCACTGTTAATGTTTCATGCATTAATTTACAAATTTGCCAAAATTTAATTCAAAGTATACTAATGGTAAAGAATAGTATTTTAAGTGTTAACATAAGATAAGCATAACGATCTATTTATTAATTTGTTAACAAAATCAATCAAGTATTTAAAAATAGATTTTAAAGGCAAGTGATTTCTTCCCAAGTACCACCGTTTAAGCCATTTGATTTAATATTCAAAGAAGAAGACCTTTAATTATATATAACGTCTAACAACATATATTTTCTTTGTGTATCATCCTTTATATATGAGCTCTAACCATCAATCAAAACTGTTGGACATATAAGGAGGACCTTGAGGGAGGTATTCTTTAGTCGATCGACATTGGAATAGTAACTGCCAAAATGGCCAGTTGAAAGGAGTATATCCCTTACGGCAAGGGCATTGCAACATCATGATGGTCTTGTCATTTGCTTTCATTTGTTTATCTATATTACGTATAAATTGTTTGCAACGATAATGCTCGTGGCCTGCATTCAGGAAGTCTGCTGCCGAAGTAAATATCCAATAGGATTATTAATACACTGACCAAAGACTAAAACAAAAATAGATGGTAATAGCCAATGTTCTGCCATCTATAAATAGATAATGAAAACAACTAGATAGGACGGCATCCTGATGACATTGCCATTTCTTCAGACATTGTAGCTGTACATTTTGCTAAATGTACCTACAAGTTAGTAATATAGGAAGTTGAGTTAAATGTTTTTCAAAAACTGGTCACTTTATTAAAGTCTTATACTCTTTCCATACCTTGAGAAACAAAATATCAGAAACACTTCAAAAATATATGCATTTGAAAATAAAAAATAAACTGCAGCATATATCAGTTCAGTCAGAGATACAAGTACACAGAAACTATCAGGACTTCGGAAACCTCCAACTTTCACAGAGGTGGCCTGGCTTCTAGAGTGTGGAGGAGACCTAGATTTGTATATAGAACAGAATTCTCCTCACGACGATTGCCATATAACATCTTAGGCGACTCACCCTCTTCAGGACACTTCATCTGCTGAAATAGTGGAAGCTCGTGAGATGGAAGGGTGTGTTGCGTCCGAGATGTTTCTGATGCCAAGATGATGTCCAGTGTGAATGGCTTGCAAGCTGTAGGAGCTCATTGCACTGGTCCATCATTCTATTTACATTCCAGAACACGAACCCAAATGAAGTACTGAACTTACCTCGATCCGCCATTCTAGCCAACTGAATAATTGGTGGTAAGTGGAGTGAACTACTCTGTGGCAGTCACCATTTGGGTGGCTAGGTTGGAAGAAGAGAGGGAACTAACAACTGGAAACGGTTTTGTAGCAAATTTTTCAACCACCCCAGCAAATCTGAGACCTGTATGGTAGAAAGAGGTTTAGTAGTATATGTTGGAATTGGAGGGGTTAAGGAATGACGAACACCGTCCTACGATTGTACTTATAGTCCCTCAGCTCTCGAGCATACGTCGGTACCACGCCCATTCAAAGCCTCAAAATCTGATTGCGACTTGCTGGCGGCACGGCGTCTCTCCACTCTGCGGGACTGCGTTTTGGATGGGGCTGGAGTTTTGTTTGTGTAACGGGCCATGAGTTAGCCCGTGACGTTGCAGGTACACTCATAGGTCTTCGTTCATCTTGGCGAAGGTGCTTGCGTATTATGTATGCTGCTCTTGGTGCTGTGCCATCGTGATTGTGCAGCTGGCTATTGTTGCTTCCTAGAGGCAATGGCGGCATTTCTTGTTACGGAGCCTGCATGTTACGCCACGTGATCCCCCTTGCAGTTTCCAGAGATAGAGACCTCCATCATGGCACAGGGGCACCTCTGTCATGATGGTGGTTGTGGATGCAGAAGTGGCTGGAGTGATTAAATTCCACACACCTGTAGCATTGCGGGGGCTGCCAGAACACTTGGTGGGTTCAATCTTTACCAAGAGGTAACAGATGGTACTGACACCATCCATTTTTGCCTCTGGGTTCTCTGGGTTGTTGGCTCGTTCCACCACTACAGGAATAGGAGGAGGGGAGTCTTTACTCCTTGGCAATCAAGAGTGGGATGGTTGAGCTGCTTCACTACTCTAAGAGTGATGGCCACGCGGGTGACGTCCGCCCGAAAGTCATTGATAGAGGGGTCCAAAGGCATCCCGCGGATGACTGCAAATGTCACAGCGTTATCCAGGACAAAGGTAAAGTGAGGGTTCCCCTTTTCTTCAGGTTGAAGCAGGAGAGTGTAATTCGCCACTGTTTTTCTCTGGAAACTGAATCGGTTTTTGTTCCGCCACTTTGAGCACTCTTCCGACAGGATCGGCATGACTTCCTTTAGGAAGCCAACAGACCATGCGAAGTTGTCCACGACGAATGAAGGAACAAGCCTCCTCTGTCCGTCGTACAGACCATGGCTCCAATTGTAAGCACTGAGGTGGTTGCAATGGTCAGAGGGCATGTCACCTGCAGCCTGCCGTGCTGCTATCTGGCTCTCTGTGAGGGGACTTCAAGAACTCCTCATCCTCACCGTACGTAGAGGGACCTGAGGAGCTAAAACCCCTGATCCCTGTCATGCTCAGATGAGCAGGAAGGCTTGTAGGAGTACACAATCTGACTCCAGATTTTGCCTAGCACTGGGAATGCACTTGTGTGAGATGTTAAGGTTGGTGTATACTTCTCCAATGTGGAGATGTTCCAACGGACAACCTTGCCTCCTTGAGGTTTTCTTTTACATGTACCATAAGTGGAGGTGCACGGAGAGTTGGTTGCAGTCGGACTGGCAGACCCGTTTCATGCTGAGTTAGTGGAGGGTTTAGGAAAAGTTGGGCTTCCTTGCATTAAGAAAAAAAAAGAGAGAGAGAGAGGAACGTATTAAAAGCACTCGAATGCTCTCACCTGCAGGCAACAGGGCTCTGAAGCACATCAGTAAGAGGGCCAGATACCAGAGGTGCGCCTTATCTTTGTTGCTCGAGAGAAAAAGTTGAGTATGACCTTTAATGAGTCGCCACTGTCTGATGTGGGCTTCTCTTGGGGTGGAAGGCTGCAGATTTTTGGCTGGTCGCCGGAAAGTGCCAAAGGGTCGCTTCCAAGTGGTAGTGGAACCAAAAAATCACAGATAATATTTGTCCAATGAGGGCACTTAAATAAAAACACCAATCTGCAATGTTCTGTAGCCAATCAGTGATTGGCATGGAGTCTTGCAGTGAAGACTGGTCTGCAGGCAAAGTGAAGTTGAAAAACAGTCCTGCCACTTCAGCTGCTGGAAGCAAAATACTTTTGATTTGAAAGTGCTTTTACATTATGGTCTATGTTTGCAACTTTCAGCATATTATTTCACACAGTAAATTGCAACCATGAGGTACTCGATGGTCTGGGGGAATGAAAGAAATCGTCTAGACGATTTCCTATAAGGTGAGACAATTTCAGCACACAGCGTACCATTCGCACAATTATTCAGCTGTCTTCTTCAGCGACTAACAGGCGCTGGCTCTGCATTTCCAACAATGAGAGATCGATGAATATGAATATACAATTCGCATTTTGTTGTTGTTGTGGAGGAGGAGGAGCACTTTTTTTTGCGAGTGGAAGAAGATTCTGGGACTAGCGTTCGAGGACTCCCACATCTATTGGGGTTACTGAAATTCTAGTCTGGGTTATCCTGCATGAACAGTTGCCGTACCCATAGCACGTACAGTGTGTCTGAGCCTTTCGGCCACAAATTCATCTGGCAATATTGTACTTCTCCAATTATTGTTGCAAAGATGTGACGAAGATTCAATTTTTACAGCAAAGATGATGTCAACAGCCGACACTGGTTTCATGCAAGATAGGATTTTCAGTTTTCATAACAAGCAAATTATACATTATTTTTCAATATAAATACGAGTATATGGACTAGTAAAAATCTACACGCTGTTGAAGAAGCAAGATATCAGCGTCAATGTTTTAATTATTTACATCATTAGACATAACTTGATTAGTCTAATAGCATCTTTCTATGAAATAGTTTATGTCACGCAAGTTATCTCCTGTCTGGGTGGCTTGGTTAGGTGCTGATTCCAGGGTCACGGTTCCCATGGTTTTTAATTGTGTTACAAAGCGACAGCCCTATGACAGTATATTTCCTGGCATCTAAAAGAAGTCCAGCGGAACGATCCTCTGAAACACCGCTGGCGTTGATATGATCCTAGCAATGAACATTGACATTAAGAAACCCAGAAAAAATAAGAAATCTATCTTCAGTTCTTTTCAAACTGTCCTATAAGAGGAAGTACCACTGTAATATTGGCTGAAGATGTGATTCATATATGATGAGCAGCAGCCCATTTTCTCAGAAATATCCGGGAGCAACGTACACAGTCATTTAATGGGCAATTTTGTGTTAGGTCCAGTATGTTTGCTATCTCGTTCCTTTGGATGTTTTGTTATGAGACTTATTGAAATCTTTGGAGTATATTTTACCCATTAATGATGTGCAAACTCTGCAGGAACTGGTCATTAATGCTTTCAGTGCCTCCGTAAGGCATCTGGACCGTTTTTTTTTTTTTTTTTTAAAGAAAAGAGTTCACGATTTCTGGAGACATTCAGCTAGAAGCATGCTTGGATACCATATTGTATACTGTCTGTCCACCACAAGAAGGCAAGCGAGACCTGAAAAGGGAGAGGATTTTGAACCGTTTATCCACTCTGGTAGTGGAACTGTTTACTACAAAATGAGTGTATGAGGGTGTTTTTGAGTCAGCCATGTTGCCAGGTCTAATGCTCGTTTCAGTAACTGCAGTGATAGTTATTATGCATGGGTTAGATATGTGACAACACTGTTTTACATGATCCTAGCATCCTTATTATATCAGGAAAGTGCGCATAAACATCACTGCGGACAGCAAAAGTGATTACATAACACATTCCCTTGCCTTGCCTTCTTGTGGTGGGCAGACAGTACCTTCTTTATTGATGGCTCTTAAATGACGTCAAATGTGTAGGTATTCAAATGATATTAGAACTTATGCTTTTTCAGTAATAGAAATAACGTGTTTTCAAATGATTACTGCATTTTGTAGGACATTCATTACTTCTAATAGCTTGCAACGAAGAGTGTTTCAGGTTAGCTAAAATGATAAAGTACTCAGAACTCTTAAGGTATCCATCCTCCATCCATTTAATTTAGAGCTCAAGTTTCCAGATATTTCATCATTGTTTTGGACCATACTACAACCCCATTTCTTAAAATATGAAATACTTGTAATTTCTTAACACACGCGCGTGCGCGCCTGTAGTTTTTTTTTTTTTTTTTTTTTTTTTTTTGTAATTTACGTCATATCGGACGATGAATGGAATGGGTGAAATTATGCTCAAATGAGCCCAGGGTCTATAGAGCTTAGGGTTACCCGACATTCGCCTTTCAGGATAAGGGAACACCCCGGAAAAAGCCTTATACAGGTAACTCACCCTGACCGAGACACGCCTGTAGTGCTGCTTGCAAATCACAAGGTACGGGTTTAAACGTATTTCAAACCGATTGCTTTTAAGTGCGATTAGAAACTACAGTCCTATGTCCATGGATTTATTAGGTTGTAAAATAACTCCTGCCAGATGAAATTCCAGGACACTGGCGGCGCTAATATGATCCTCGTAAGCGACAGCGTTGTTATTAAACAAAATATTTGCATATTTTGTTCTTAGAACCGTGATTGTAGTTAGCGTCATTTATACTTAGTATTTAAACACTTTATAAAATATAGTATGTGTACCATATAGTGAGTTTTTTTTTTTTGCCGTACCCGTTATTTTATTTTTGATAAAGCCATGAATTTATTATATTTCTTAAGGTGCACAAATTGTATTCTACATTCTCGTACGACTGTCCGTTGGTGTTGTCACAGAGTATCTCTATCTTCTTTGGTCCGTTCTCACAAAGGGATTTTTGTTTTGTTATGTAATGTGGGCGACCATATGAAGTTATTGTACATATGAATGTTGTCTACCCTGTTTAACGGCAAATGCTCTTTAGCGTTTTCTGGCTTTTGAATTTAAATAGACAAAAGTGAGAGGTGTTGCTGGTACATTTAGCTGTATTTGACGCTTGATTCAAAGTTTATTACTGGTGCATTTAAAAAGTGATTTTATATGCAACAAGGCTGTATTTCTGGTAAGGAAATAAACTTTGTTTGTGAAATAATCTTGTTTATTATGTATTTGATAATCATCAAAATTATGTTGCCTTAAAACTGATGTACAAATTCTTGCATTTCAGAGTGTGAGAGGTGTTTTTAAATATTCTCGATGTCGCAGTTCGCCTTCGCTAATGAGTTGAAAAACTCCATTAGGATGGATGAACCACTTACAAAAGGGCCTTTGCCACGATGGCAAAAGAAGGGGATGGAGACCTCAAATACCAGGTACAAAGACAAGCACTAGGCTGAGCTCATACCGAAAGCTGATAATGAGCTCATTTAAACTGAAGTAGAACGGGTATATCCTTCGTGTGTTATTATATGTGACTGCTATAAAATTGAGTTGATTATATATTATTCCTATTCCCCCAAAAAGACGTGTCTGCCCTAACCGGGAATAGTTATTTCACTAAACACACAAAACACTATGGGAGTATAACGTGCAGGTAATTGACACAGGATTTTCTGACCACTTAGCCCAGATTATAAGTGTTCAAAGCAAAATCAGATGTAGGTTACCGAACAAAAAGCTTGGTTATAAATACATAAGGATGATCAAAGAAAATAACTTAGATTATTTAAATTACTACAAAAACAGTCATGGGATCTAGTACACCAACACCAGTCAGTAGATGATGCCTATAATGAGTTTTTTAATACTTTCAATTATTGCTTACAAATAGCTTTACCGAAAACAAGAGTACCAACCAATTCGGCAACCAAAAAAAAAAAAGAAAAGGATAACACCTGGTATTATAAATTCAAGTCGCAGAATGAAATTTCTTAGTAGAATCATAAAAGCTGGAAATGTTTCAGAACAATTCAAAATCTACTATAAAAATACAAACATATATATATATATATATATATATATATATATATATATATATATATATATATAATATATATATACACCAAAGTGTTGGTTGAAGCAAAAAAACTACATAATGCAAGGTTTATATGTGAATCACAAAATAAATCAAAAGCTATGTGGACCTTAATTAAACAAGATAAGAATATCACTGAGAATATACACCTTAGACACAAGGAAACTAAAATAAGTGACCCAAAACAAGTAGCCAATCTTTTTAACAACTGTTACACAAAAATTGTTCAAAATAGTTCGCATGATAGACTGAAGAATTTCCCCACAGCTAATTAGATATCCAGAACAATGCAATAGTATGTATTTAACTCCAGACACAGAAATGGAACTGGAAAGCATAGTCAAGGATTTGAAATGTAAATCATCTTGTGGTATTGATGAAATTCCTGACAGTGTTATAAAGAACTGCTACCAAAATATAATAAAACCCCTATGTCACATAATAAACCTCTCACTATCAACAGGCAAATTTCCAGAAAAATTGAAGGTAGCTAAGGTGAAACCTCTCTTTAAGAAGGGGGAAGAATTTGATGTAGGTAACTATAGACCTGTATCACTACTATCAGTTTTTTTTTTTTAAATTAATAGAAAAAGTAATGTATGTCAGACTTACATCATCCCTTGATAAATACAGTATAATAACAAACAACATGGATTTCGTAAAGACAGGTCAATAAACACAACAATAGCAGATTTTGTTAAACATATATATGAATCTATGGATAAAAAAGAAGAAAATATTGGTATATTTTTAGATTTGTCGAAGGCATTCAACTTAGTTGATCACAACATTTTATTGGAAAAACTAGCTGTTATCGGTATACGTGGAACAGCGAACAAGTGGTTTAAAGAATATTCCCGACAACAGATGGTAGCAATCACTTATACACACGTAAATACAAATGAAATTACAACATATTTATCATTTATGGCAGCAATACAATATGGTGTCCCACAAGGTTCAATTCTTGGACCTGTTTTATTTTTTATATATATATAACTGATCTAGAGTGTTCCTTAAAAAATAGTTATAGAACATTATTTGCTGATGATACAAATTTATATATTTCTGGTTACAACTTGAGGTCCTTAAAATTGAAAATAGAACAGACAATGTCTGAATTGCTTAACTGGTTCAACATTAATAGATTATTAATAAATACAGAAAAAACAATAATAACTTTTCATCATAAACAAAATACACGTGCCAACCATCCCTCTATAGAGTTCCAGGGCAAATATATCTCATACACAGATTGTACAAAATTTCTAGGGCTATTGGGTGGATAATAATTTAAAGTGGTTGGCTCACATTCAAAAGCTATCACAAAAACTGAGTAAAATAACTTATGCTATCACAGTCATTTCAAAAATCATGGACTTGAAATCGGTTTTATCTTTATATCATGCATATTTTCAGTCTGTTCTTAGCTTTGGAATATTATTTTGGGGTAATTCAACAGGAGCAAAATCTATTTTTAAAATGCAAAAACGGGCAATTAGGATAATACTACATGTTAATAAAAGAACCAGTTGTAGGCCACTATTTAAGGAATTAAATATATTGCCCCTATGCTGTATTTACATATATGAAACATTATGCTACATAAAAACTAATCTCAGTATGTACACAACAAACTCACAGATACATTCTCATGATACCAGAAGAAAAGATAACCTTCTTGTAATCACACATAACACAAGTTCTTTTGAAAAAAGTTTTGTATATTCTGGCCTCCAGCTTTATAATAAATTACCCAATTATCTGAAGCAATTACCTGCACTGCATCAATTTAGGATTTGTCTCAAAAAACTTCTTTCACTCCATTGTCTTTATAGCATAAGGGAATATTGTGATTACTTTGACAGTTAATTTTGTTAATGTTAATGATGTTAATGTTTTTATAGTATAGATGCATTTTTTGAATATGTTAAGTACTAGTAAATTATTATTATTGTTATTATTATTGTTGTTATAATATTGTACATACAGTTTCTGAATTTTCATTCTAAACTTGTGTTGTGTATATGTTTATTGTATAATTTTTAGTTATAAGTACTTGATGTGTCCTATATTATGTACTATGATCAAAAGGATGAATAAATACTACTACTACTGTGTAGGAGTGGATTAAAAGCCATTTTGGATTTTAAAATATCAAAAATACATTCTCTGTTGAGTTAAAATATTCAAGTAATATTTCCAGTTTGGATTCCATCATAAAACTGAAAGAACTAGAATTTTAATAATACTTCCGAGAATCTTAGACTTATCGATAGAGTTCGGCAATTGTGTTTAGCTCCATTTCTAAGTGCTAGCGCTCGCAATAGGAAAACGTACTGTCGATTAGTGATGGACAGAATCGAATACACTGTATTGGAATACTTTGAAGAATCAAGCTTTCATTCAAATAAAAGTTCTCGGAAGCTACAATCGATAACATTTGTTTGTATTTGAATGCAAGTTCTTGGATGCTATCACACAGTGCTAATCTCGAACACTTGTATTCGAACACAAGTTCTCAGATGCCTTCACATATTGCTGCAATCGAGAACATTTTCTTTTATTTGAATTCAAGTTCTTGCATACTTTCACATGCTGCTGATCACAATATACTAGAAAACAAGTTCTTGGATACTACAGTCACACAGTGCTAATCGGGAACATTACATTTATTTGAAATGATGCAGTGAGAATACGATGATATTGAGTATCAAAATGTCGAGTGCAGTCACATGTTTCTATTTATGATTTTATCATGGCTTATGTTCCAAAGGATGAAATAAATACAAATACTTTCAATCGCTAAAATAATTGTGTTCAGCTTTTTTAGCAATGACATTTCTTCTTACATTTGTTGGGTAATCAGTTTATGACAATTTTAAGTGATGTTCAATATGCTATTAAATTGGATAAAAATGTGATTTATGAATGGTTTAGATAATACAGCATTAGTAACTTGATTCCTTTTTTGTTTATGAACTTATTTCAGCCATTAAGAATAATATAAGAATATAACATGTATTATTGTTTTTCATAGGGGGAGACTTCTGGACCACGACGAATGAGATGCATTTGCATGCTCAGCATTGCCAACCCGTTGCCCCCACTCTTCATATTTCCCTTTCCCTTGTAAACATGCAAGACTCCTTGGCGCTAGACCTAAGGGAAGCCAAACTGGATTTTCCAAACCTTTATAATGCATTGTTGAAATTGAAATTGTAACATGGATATTCACATATTATGTATTGGTTTTAAATGCTATAATTATGGTTTATGAATTCCCTATTTTTTTAATTCAGTGGAACTGTCAGTGGCTCATCCATATATTTGTGAATAAGCTTAGTAGGTGATCTGCAAAAGTAAGAAGTTGTGCACGCATTGTTTTTCTAGCAGATGGAATGCGGTGACGTATCAGTTACATAGATGAGCAGAACCAGTTGTCACGTCATACCCGAGGCATATATTCACACTATGAAAAGTGGAGCACTGTAACAGATTTGTTACTTCCTGAAATGAATAAAATTGTAGTATGCCATATTATGTATATATTGTACTTACCTTGAATAATTCAACCATGGTCTTTGTATTCTCCGTGGACGTTACAATAAATGACCACATACATTTTTAAATTACTGAATTTGTTGTGTGTTTGGAGGAATTTAGTAACAGTGACGTCAAAATTAATATAAAAATTATTTGTGGTTGGTTTATTGACACTCGTCACTTACTTTTTCATATATTTATGAGAGACTAGTTTCAAAGGCCTTGGCCTCCATTTTCAATCTGAAAATGGAGGCCAAGGCCTTTGAAACTAGTCTCTCATAAATATATGAAAAAGTAAGTGACGAGTGTCAATAAACCAACCACAAATAATTTTTATACTGAATTTGTATTTTCTGCGGGTGTCACTCAGAGTGGTTTTGTAACGTGAGAAACTTCTGTCAATTTCACAGGATGTAAAAGGTGCATGAGAATAATACAAGCTGAGATTACTGTTTGACATCTTTTTATATCTTACCATTTTTTGTTTTATTTCATGTAGCACTGATAAACCATTATTTTTTCTGTAGAACATCGCTAAGTTTGTCTTTAACCTGTTCAGTAATAGGAATGCAAACTGTCTGAGTAATTGAGGTTGACACTCTATGAATAATGTGTATGCTTTCAGACAGCTCTTTACCAGACTTTTCAAACTATATTTTGGCTTGAGGCACATGTCCGAACTTGGTTTGAATGAACTGTAGGTCATGCAAAAGTTTCTCTGATTATCAATGACCTTACATTTTCAATGATGACACTTCCTCACTATTAAATGTGTTAATTACACTTGAAACTTTATCATAATGTGTCACATAGTAATGGACAACCTCTAACCAAGTACCCCATCTAATTAGTATTGGTTGTGGCGGAAGGGGAACCCCAGGTGTCATTTGGTTGAATGTGTTTATTAGAAGGGGCCTTTGTAAATATTTTTTTAACATTACATATGAAATTACCTATGTCTTTGTGTGAAGCACGAATAGTGTCACACACTCTATGAAGTCCATGAGCAAGACGTGTAACATGAATCATGTTTATGTACCATTTTTTTACTATTTTTGTTGTTGTAATTTGTCCTGCAACGTTAAGTCATATTGGACAATTTGTACTACTTTGACTGCCTTAACAATGTGCAGAGCAGCATCTGTTACAAACAAAACGTCGTCATACTGAATATTTTGAGGCCATAAAATAGACATAGATTCATGGAAAAGATTCTCAATCATTGAATGTTTACTTCATTAAGGACTTCAATAGTTAATACAAATCATTTACCAGCCTTGTTAGGAATCAAAATTCCTACAATTACATTAGCTACATGTCTGCCCGTGAGGTCCGTTGTTTCATCTATCAATATCCATATTTTATTTCCTAATATACTGTTTATAATCTGCCTCATTGTTTCTTTATAAAGTTCGGACATGCAATACTTACGGAGGGTTGTTTCACTTGGGATGTGATGCTGTGTATACTTTTCAAAAAAAATCCCTTCAGCTCTTTATTATTTAATTTATTTAACAGAATATTGGCAATGACCATCATTATACACTAATCCATGCAAAATGTAGAATGATTATTCTGATTAATTTCACTTGTTGACAGCACTGCTTTCGTAGAGTGTAATTCAGTAAATTTTCTGTTTCTGTTAGAATTGCAGGGTCTTACATTGTATTGCTTCTTTATAACCTGTATGTCTATTTTGCACAGCTTATTCCTAATCTGGTCTGAGTTAACAACAAAACTATCACTACCAAACTCCTGGACTATGTTGTCCAGTATTAAATGAGGTCGATCCTTTACTTTGCCCATATTCTCCTGCAAATAGCATAAGTTGATCACCAAGTATCACTGCATAAACACGATAGCAACGGCCGAGTAACTTCGCTTTTACTGGGTTGTATACACAACAGCTGGAGAAGAGAATGTACAGAACTATGTTTTGATGCACCTGCGTATCCTCACACTGACGTCATGAGTGCCGATAACATGTGTCCTGTTGAATGTAGCTGGGCTACTAAACCTAATCTCTGTTTCATATAACCTTGCCCCGCTGAAATGTATCACTCCGCGTTCAACAACCCTCCCCCTCGCCCTAATTGGCTAATGCTTTCGCGTCATAGGCCATAGGCGGTGCCTTCCCCTCACATTTAAACCTGCTGTAAATGTCGTAATAATTGCCGGGAAGATAAATAAAATCAACAAAAATCATACAAATAAGGATATGAAGGCATGCAAAAATACAAGTTTATAATGAACTGAGCAAATTGAAACAGAATGACTGAGCAATGAAACTGAAAGAGTTTATAATGAAAGGCCTTTTCCACTGAGATTTTTTAAACCAGCACACATACCTTTCAAAAATGCTTGTCTTTCAGTTTTAAAAGTCGTGTCACACCATACTTTACTTTTCGTGTGTTCTTCGTGTATATTTAGCGATTTGTATCTCGGTGCAGTGTGGTTGTCCTTAAATAACGTCTTCGCCACACAGCAATATCACCTCTGTCTTTTAGCACATTTTTCTTGCCTCTTTTTTCATTCACAAATCCCAGCTGTATAAGCAATCTGCTGAAATTTGGTAAATCTGCATCCTCATTTACAGCAGACGAAATGTTACTTATGTTAGGGAGTTCGTTTCTAAAGAAAAACTACACACATGACGACGCACAACACTTTTCACATATTTTCTCCGAGCACGCACTTTTGTTTATTCCTGCTTTTGCCTGGAGTGGTAAGTTTTCCTGTTTCCTCAATTTCATGTCGCGATGTTCCTACTGATCTAACACTCACAGCTGTAACTTCACGGCACAGCTGTTCGACTTCTCTCACTGACAAAGACGGATTCTTTTCTGTGAGTGCATTAAACACATGCAACACAATTCTTTTTTCGCCTGTTTGTAAATAATTATCCTTGCGATACTTCAGCGAAAAACTGGCGGTAGACTCTGCCATTATACATATAAGTACATGCGCAATAAACGATCAATAAAATAATTTAGCTCCCGCACTCTTGAATGGCGATGCATGACTAATCCAGTTCAAAACAAGGTCAGGGATAAAAGTCATATAAACAAATGTCACCACTACCGCTAAATCAGGTCCTATCGTGCCATGTGCTTGAGAGAAAAGGAACCTCCTCTTTACTTCGTTTAAGAATTAACATGCATTTCTGATAAATCAACTCTGTTGCATAATATATTTAATTAAAAAAGTTACGAAAATATAAATTTGACAATTCTCTTCCAACATATAATGATATATCACCATGTTAAACAATGAACTACTTTTTACCCCACAACAGTCTATACACAATAGCAGCCAATGAGAGGTGATTAGGTCGCGTGACCATTAAGAGATACTGGGCAAGCTTACGTGAAACAAGGTATAGTTGTGAATGTCACTTACATAAGAGTTTGTCATTGTCACTGACTTCATCATCTGAGTCTTGCAAATTTATGATGGACTCCAAAATCTTGCCACATGCTATTTCCTTCAAAAAGTTGTCTTGTAGTTTATCTGCATGTCTTACAGTTTTCCCAGTCTTGTTGTTACCATGTCAATTTCTTTGTGACTAAGACATATGTCAGTTTAATATTGTTTTTGCTTGCAATCCCCCATTTTATTTGAGCCCACACTAAATTGGATTGTATTGGCAGTGGTAAGGGGGAAGGCAGATTACTTCTTGTCCCATTTCCATTGCAAATGGAAATAATAAATAATAGCTAAATAATTGCAAAAACTATTTGTAGTTGTTTCATTGATACTCGTCACTTTTTTATATTAATGAGAGACTAGTTTCAAAGGCAATCACCTCCATTTTCAATCTCTTTCCAACTGGAATCTGTTGTCTGCTCTCTCTGGTGGTGGAACTATGAACTTTTTTGTCAAATTATCTACTGGTGGGATTTCAAAGTTCATTACGCGATCCTTATTTTTCCATATGAATATGTTCTCCCTTGTCAATTTATTTTGGTTTATCACTCCTTTTAATAATTTTGGATTTGGATCAATGTCATGATTTTCATTTCAAAAATGAAAAGGTACTGCTGACTTATCTTCTAGTTTCAGTTTGATGTTTCTAAAGTGCTCTTTGACTCTGGTTTTTAGATTTCTTTTAGTTTGACCTATGTAGCATTTTACACAATTTTTACAACTTATTTGGTATATTCCGCATCTGTTAACTGATGGAATTTCATCTTTTGTTTTTGAATTTAGCAATTTTAAAATTGAGAGTATTAGTAGGTGCCAAGATGATATTTTGTTTCTTGAAGATCTTTTTAAATTTATTAAATGTTTTTGGGTGATATGTGAATGAACTGAATATGTTGTTGCTCCCTTTTTCTTTTGTAAATATAGTTGCTTCCTTAATGATTTTCTTTAGTTAAGCTTTTCTAATTTTCTCCAACACCAAACTTTTGTTGTATCCATTTTCTTCTGCTATGTGTAGTATTGCCTTTTGTTCTTTGAAATATTCTTCTTTTTCCATGGGTATGTTGACTAGTCTGTGTGTAAGACTGTTTATTATTGCATGTTTATGTGTAATTGGTTTGTGGCTATTATTTTTATGTAATTTTCTGAATGTGTTGGTTTCCTGTAAATTCCAAATTTTATTTTTGTTGTACCTGATGATATTTAGATCCAAGAAAGAGATTTGTCCACTGGTTTCCTTTTCTATTGTGAATTTTATAGTCCTTTCTTGCAGATTGAGTAATTTTAATGCATCATCTAAATGTTTATTCGGTACAATTGCAAAGGTGTCAACATATCTATACCAAACTTTGAAGATCAATGGGAAGGTCTTTTTAATTTGTTTTAAATGCACTCATAAATAAGTTAGCCAATAAAGGGGAAAGTGGGTTGCCCATTGATAACCCTGATTTCTGCTTGTATTGTTTTCCATTAAAGCTGAAGAAGTTTTTTTCAATGCATATTTTTGGTAGTGAAATGTATTCTTCTGCTTCTATTGCTTCCATTTCTGTTGTAGTTAGCCAATTTTTTAAATACAGTCTGTAATTTTTCTGTTGGTACGCTTGGAAATAAAGATGTGACATCAAATTTTATTTATTTATTAATCGTCCAACTGAACAAATACATATTATGGGACACGTCAGAAATATATATTTTACAAATCAGGAAAGAGCAGACATTCTAATAATACTTATGTATAATATTAAGGAGGCAGATTTACATGCGCTAAAATAACCAGAAAAGAACACACATTCTAACAATACATATTTATAATATTTACAGTGATTCTATATGAACTACAGATTTACATATGTTAAAATACTCTTGTTTGTTATAAAAGCAATGAGTGTACATGAAATCCTTAAGTCTACTTTTAAATTTATTGATGTTGGTTACATTTTTAATGTTATGTGGTAAGTGATTATATAGAGTAATCCCGTTGTATGTGACACTTCCTTCAAACAAAACAGTGTTGTGTGGTATTACCGAGAGGTGACTATTGCTTCGAGTGTAGTAATTATGTACCTGTGAATTTAGTTGAAACTCCTCTAAATTATTCTTAACATACACCAAGACTTCATATATGTATAATGAGGGTAAAGGTAAAATACGTAATTCTTTAAATAGCTGCCTACAACTACTTTTTGTTGGTGATCTTGTAATGATTCTAATCACCCATTTTTGCATTTTGAATACTGCAGTATGTCTTAACACCTCAATATGCTCACCCTATTTTAAACCACCATTCTGTCATTTTTGTCCAAATTTTATTGTAGCAGAAATCAGGGTTATCAATGGGCAACCCACTTTCACCTTTTTTGGCTAACTTATTTATGAGTGCATTTGAACCACAAATTAAAAAGGCCTTCCCATTGATCTTCAAAGTTTGGTATAGATATGTTGACATCTTTGCAATTGTACTGAATAAACATTTAGATGATGCATTAAAATTACTCAATCTGCAAGAAAGGACTGTAAAATTCACAATAGAAAAGGAAACCAATGGACAAATCTCTTTCTTGGATCTAAATATCATCAGGTACAACAAAAATAAAATTTGGAATTTACAATAAACCAACACATTCTGAAAATTACATAAAAAAATAATAGCCACAAACCAATTACACATAAACATGCAATAATAAACAGCCTTACACACAGACTAGTCATCATACCCATGGAAAAAGAAGAATATTTCAAAGAACGAAAAGCAATAACACACATAGCAGAAAAAAAATGGATACAGCAAAAGTTTGGTGTTGAAGAAAATTAGAAAAGCTAAACTAAAGAAAATCATTAAGGAAGCAACCACATTTACAAAAAAAAAAAAAAAAAAAAAAAAAAGAAGAAGAAAGCAACAGCATATTCAGTTCATTCACATATCACCCAAAAGCATTTAATAAATTTAAAAAGATCTTCAAGGAACAAAATATCATCTTGGCACCTACTAATAGACACTCAATTTTAAAATTGCTAAATTCAAAAACAAAAGATGAAATCCCATCAGTTAATAGATTCAGAATATACCAAATAAGTTGTAAGAATTATGAAAAATGCTACATAGTTCAAACTAAAAGAAATCTAAAAACCAGAGTCAAAGAGCACTTTAGAAATATCAGATTGAAACAAGATAAGTCAGCAGTACCTTTTCATTTTTGGAATGAAAATCATGACATTGATCCAAATCCAAAATTATTAAAAGGAGTGATAAACCAAAATAAATTGACAACAAGGGAGAACATATTCATATGGAAAAATAAGGATCGCGCAATGAACTTTGAAATCCCACCAGTAGATAATTTGACTAAAAAGTTCATACTTACACCACCAGAGAGTGCAGAAAACAACAGATTCCAGTTGGAAAGAGATTGAAAATGGAGGCGATTGCCTTTGAAACTGGTCTCTCATTAATATAAAAAAGTAAGTGACGAGTATCAATAAACCAACTACAAATAGTTTTTGCGATTAATTTTGACGTCACTGTTACTAAATTCCCCCAAACACATATAGCTAAATAATACTGATTTGAACTCTCTAGAGCAAATTGATATTAGGAAGCATTTATAAACAAACATGTGATGGCTTAGTTCTGCAGAGTCAGCATTCTACAGCCTGACAGGAAGTGAACTGTTTGCTGTCTGTTGAATTTAATAAACACCTTGACTTGTTCATATTACAGTACGGCTACTGCATCTCCAGCTCTGATATTTTGTGGTTGTAGGAGGTGGAGGGGGAAGGTTAATAGTACCAACATACAGTAATAAGCAATTGAAAACATCCACAAAATTATCTTTAGAACGATAACATAGGACTATATATTAGCTTTAAAACACTGAAATCCAGCTTGCAATTTCAATATCATGCAAGATATTCACTACAACACCACTCTATTCGAATATTTATTTCACAACTTTAACACGCGCTAACTGCTTCTGCTGGTAGTACTGGAAATCTCTACATCCGGTGTCGTGGTGTGGAAGTTAAAACTGTCTGCTAGCGCCAATCAGCATTGTCGCTGCTAGGTGTGGCTTCCGTATACAACACCGTGTTGCCAGTTTAATTTTGTTTGGACCATGTGGCTTTAGCTGCTTGCGCTGGTGAAGTTTCTTTTCTATTTTGTGCGTGTGTGAATTCCGATTTTTAGTGTCCGTAAGTCTTATTATTGTCGCTATTATAATAATATGGCTTCTGGTTCATGAATATGTAAATGCGTGAAATATTTAAAATACGCATGTTCCTCTGCTTTAAATTCCTGCTAAATAACTGGCAACAGCCCCCTTCCCCCACAAGAATGGAGAACGGGTGGCCAAACATGTAATTGTATACATGTAATACCAACCATTGATGTTGGTCATTACTTTGCTTGCGTCAGAATTTGTTATTATAATATATTGTTATTTTATTTATTTTTATTATGAAAACTGTTTGAGCT
This sequence comes from Mantis religiosa, assembly GCA_030765055.1. Classification (NCBI taxonomy): domain Eukaryota; kingdom Metazoa; phylum Arthropoda; class Insecta; order Mantodea; family Mantidae; genus Mantis; species Mantis religiosa. The sequence continues at coordinate 57,446,370 of CM060957.1, forward strand.
AAAAATGGGGTTTTTACAGTTGCGTTAGAAACGTTATGCCCTATCTTCCTTGTGGATCACTTTTTGCAAAATTTGAATTTGTGTCTTAGCACAAATAGTAGTTATTATAGATGGATTCACTTAGCACTCATCATACCTCACTTAACAGGAATACAATATGACAACACTGCAGGACTCCCATTGGTTGCTGGTCTGGGAGCATTCAAGGACAAACATCATCCCATTTGGAAGTTGCCTTTAGATTCTCTTCATAACAATTGCCATGTTTAGCATAATGGTTTTCAATATCCTGAAATTAAAAAGTTTATCCACCAAAGTTCTTCACAAATGCAATTTATACCTATAATACTAAAAACATATGTTAAACTATGTAAATTATTAGCACAATAATACCCCTAAGCCAACCAACAAAACTCACAATACATAAAACCCTTGTCAGACCAGTTCTTATGTATGCATCAGACACATGGCTCTTGACAAATAAGGATGCAAGGCTATTAGATGGATTTGAAAGGAAGGTTCTGAAGAGAATAATTGGTCCTGTGTATGATAAAGAATGATGGTGGAAAAGGTACAATGCTGAATTGTACACTATATATGCTGATGCACCTGTAACAAGAGTCATAAGATCAGGAAGGATCAGATGGGCTGGTCATTTGGCAAGCATTGAGGATTCCAAGGTAACAAAGAAGGTCCTCTTTGGAAACCCTGGAGGGCAAAGAGGGCGTGGTTGACTCTGAACAACATTGCTGGATGGAGTGGGAGAGGATTTGCGAAAGCTGGAATGTAGAAACTGGAGGAGAGCAGCATGAGACCGTCATGGATGGAGGAAGCTCTTTGGAAATGCCAAGGTTCATTATAACTGTAGCACCATAAGAAGAATATATTATAATAGTTATAAAAATATAATGCATGCTAGAACGAGATAGGCTTCAGTTCTATTCAGTTCGCAAGAAAATGAGAAGTCTCTGCTAATGCACTCGTCACACTCTTGCCTTAAAGAAAATTTACAGTAAAATTGATATAGGGCTGTCGTCCACATAATTTGAATATATTGCAAAAATGCATTGTTAATTTTTATGTATGTATGTAATATATATATATATATATATATATATATATATTCCTGTTTCTTATTTTAATTGTATTTCTTGACAGAGCCCTTAATTTCTTATAAAAAAATTGACAGCAAAGAAATTCCTATAGTGTCTGGATCAAAATTAGAGAAACTCCCATTTTACTATATGATATATATTATATATGTATAATTAATTATAATTATTCAGTTTTTGACAAAGCCATCATTTCTGAATTAAAATTTACAGGGTTCTCATGACATTGTGACTGTAAAGATATGTTGTCTTTTAAGGCCCGGATGATGCACTGAAGCCAAAGAAGGGCCCCCCCCCTCCCTTTTTTTTTAATACTGTTTTCTGGTTGTGTCCTTAGCTTGTGAACAGATGATTAAGAACCCCTATGGTATAAATGGAAGGTTAACAGAATCTATTGCCTGTTAAAAGGCATATCAACTACATTTATTTTGTCATATAGGATTTATCTATAATTACTGTGGTTTCTGCCTCTATTTTGTGCAGATGTTTTGGACATATTTTTGCTTTGTTTTGTTTTGAATATGGCAGTAATAAACTTGAGAAGAAAGCATTGGCAAGTTCCATTGAACAAAGTGTATAAACAAAAGATGAAATCCCATAATTAAAATTTGGTCCAGAACGGACCAAATAAGTAAGAATTGTGAAAAATGCTACATTGGTCAAACTAAAAGAAACTTGAAAACCAGAGTCAAAGAGAACTTTAGGGCATCAAAATGAAACAAGAAGATAAGTCGGCAGTAGTATTTCATTTTTGGAACAAAAATCATGTCATCGATTCAAATTCAAAAATGGACATGGAAGAACATATTCACATGGAAAAATAAGGGCCGAGTAATGAACTTGGAAATCTCACCAGTAGATAATTTGACAAAGAAGTTCATAGTTCCACCACCAGAGAGAAGAGAGCACATGACATACATGTTAGTTGGAAAGAGGTTGAAGATGGAGGCAATGGCCTCCATATCTAGTCCTTCAATAATATAAAAATGTAAGTGACGAAGTTTCAAAAAAAAAAAAAAAAAAAAAAAACTGACTACAAATAGTTTTTTTCAATTCATTTTGATGTCACTGTTTCTAAACTCCTCCATTCACACATAAAATTTATGGAGTGATAATTTTCTTCTTTGTATTTCCTACATTTATTAAAAATCAGAATTATTGTACTTAAAAGTATTATAAATGGAATTTACTTGTATAAAGTAATTATTGGATTTTATTTTCAGTATTAATGCAAGTCTCAACTCTTCAAAACCAAAACCAAAGACCCCAAGCAAATATAATGGTGACGCATCAATGAACACTGGTGTAGCAAACAAAAAGACACCTTCGAAAACTCCAAAAACATCTCCAGGTATTTATATTTATACAAAATATAAAATATTAATTTGAAATATGAACCATTAAATTTATGTTCTCTTGTTATTTGTATTTTAATTTAGCTACTACTCCAGGTTCAAAAACACCCAGTGGTGGGGATCGGTTTATACCTGTGAGAAGCACTTCAAACTTTGAACTGGGACACTACAAGGTATGTTGGAGATTAATTTTGCTATTTCATAATAGAAACATTCCTGATAGAATGCAAGAATTTGAAATCTAACTGAATAGTATTGTAAATATTATGTCATTCTATTTCACACTGCATATTTCTCCAACTTAGAAGTTTTAGTATTTTCTCTAAGTTGCTTTTGTTACCCTTAGATTGGATTAAATGGTCCATCATTTTCCTTTTAGATTGTTATACCGAAGATTAGATCAAAAGTACAATTTTAAAGTCTGTGAAATTTGCAATTTTGCATTCTTATTCTCAGATTTAGTCAAAAAATAAAATGGGACCCCTTTTGAACGGTAGCATTATTAAAATGGAACTTTTAATTAGCAGAAACTCTAAAAAATATGAAGAAAACTTGAGTTTATTTTTAAATATTCCACAGTTGGACTTAAATCATTTTATGAGCTCTATTTATAGATACATGCATCTATAGATAGAGGTAATCAAATATCTGATGTGTTCACTCATATGACTGTCTCAAACCTGACGGAGGGCAATGAATATTTTTGGGCATAAAAGTCCTTACCATATCTGGCTTTGGTAGGGAACTAAACCCGGTGGTCCTGAGTAATAGGTGTATAGCACATGAAATAACCTGAAGTCTATACAGACCTCTGAGCAAAATTAATTGATCTTGATACCCATTATATAGGGTGTCTAAAAATTACTGAATTACTTCCTAAGGCTATTGTTTCACTAATACATAATACAAATAAACCATCATTCCAACACTTGAAAGGGGGAATTTGAAGTTTTATTTACACCTTAGATGCACCGTATGTAATATGGCAGACATCCAGTCAGTGATCCTGTTCATGCCACATCCTCTCAAGTATGTCTTATGTGATGTTCTCAATGGTTGCAGTAATGCAGTTTGTCAATTCCGCCAACATCATTGGAAGTGGAGGGATGTAAACACTAAGCTCAATGTAACCCCACAGGAAGAAAGCACACACTGTAAGGTCAGGTCAATGGGGTGGCTATGTGCAGAAGCTGTTGTCTGCGGCTGTTGCATGAACAATCGATCTACCTGTGTTAAGTGGGTTTGTAAACATTTTTTGTTTTGTTTTATGTAGATTAATCAGGAGCCACAACCACCAGAGGAACTGTTAAGTCCATCACAAAAAGAGAGAGAACGCATAATGGCTGAAAACCTGCAAGGAGGGGATGTAAACAACATGAGAATTCTATCTTACAGAAACAAAGCTCCTGGAGCACCAGATGTAAGTTATCATATGTGAAATTACTTATGCCAGATTTAACAATTTAAACCTTGCTCTGAAATTAAAAATCTTATGCTGTTTACACTTAGCACATTATGACTAATACCAGGTGAGTCAGCCACGCCTTATTCGTGTGCAAGGTAGGCCACCCATCAAATGGCATGTGAGGCTTAGTCCAGTTTTGCATTTACTAAACTGTATTGCTTGATGTTTTTGGACAGAAGAATGCAAAATTCAGACGAATGATGGTTTAAGGGACAAAACGTACTGCTTGCTAAAGTACACCTAAAAAACATATGACTTCTTTACTGCGAGTGAATTCCAGTTACCAGGCGATTTTACAATCTTTTTTTAGAGCATATATGGCCAAGTAATTCAGCAAACACTAGGAAAAAATGGACCTATCATGAGTGCATTAATGTCAGCTAAAAAGAAAATGGCAGATTCTTGCACTTGGAGCAGGGGTTGGCTGCCAAAAATTAAAAAAAAATTAGACATGCCTCATCCATCATACACATACAGTCACAACGGTTTATTTACATTTTTGCTTAAACTACGTCTTGTGCAACTTAATTAACCTGCATAAGAGCTTTTGCCATTTATGTAATAATATTAAAATACCCAGCAAATCATTAAAAGTGTTTTAAAAGGCTAAATCAAGCACGAGAACTCTCGAGGTGTCAGATATAGCATCAGGCATTTAAGTTGTACTACTGAACCCAGAACGTGCTTTCAGGAAAGTCTCGAAATAGCTCAATGGGATTATGATCTCTCGTGTGCCCTAACCCCCAATGATACAGGTTCAAGACTCAGTATTGTAATTATATTTTTTATTATTACTTTCTTGGAAGTGTTGAAAACAGTGTTGTTATGATAAATTAAACAAAAAATCTGGTATATATCAAATTGAATGCAATGACTGTAGTCAAATTTATATTGGAAAAACAAAAAGAAATTTAGAAACAAGAGCAAAGGAACACTTTAGAAACATAAAATATAAACAATTAGAAAAATCAGCAGTTGCCACACATTTTTGGGAAAAAAACCACAACATAAATCCAGAACCAAAACTACTGAAACATACATCAGGAAAACAAGAACTATCCACATGGGAACAAATCTTCATTTCAAAAAATAGGAACAAAGTATTCAATTTCGACATCCCCCAGAAGGATTTGTTCAGCAAGTTCCTTGAGCCGCCACCAGAGGAGACCTGTGACAAGGTATCGTCAGCTACACCAATGAGAACCAGTCGAGAGCCGGCCGATGATAGAGGCAAAGCCTCTGAAACTAGTTCCGGAAAAATTTAAAAGTAAGTGTTGTCTAGTGTCTTTAATCGACTCTCTTTAAAGTTAATATATTTTTTATGTTCATCAAAACTTGGAAACTGATTTCACAATTTAATTATAAAGTTCCTGAGGGCGTGGATTACCCAAGAAGGTCAGCAGTTCGAGCACTTGCTTCATTAGAGGAGCCCTGTTCCAGGAATAGAAAAAGGGTCATTCCAGCGACACAAATCATACCAATTTGAAACAACATTTTTAATAGCACAATAATTTAACTTCCATGTTAAACTCTGATATTGTAATTTCCATGTATTCTGTGTTCAAATGTGAATAAATGATCATTATTTCAATTGCACCTACCTACAGGTGTGTTTAAACAACTATCTACTTGTAGTTCACCAATAAAGAAACATAAATACCATAAAACATAAATAAAAAATTAAAAATAAAAATAACAGTTTTCAGAATAATTGCAAATTGTGAGCATTACACGGCAAAAAAAATTAGTATAACTTGATATAGGATTCGAACCACCATCACAGCAGTCAGGTGACATCACAGTCTTGCGCTAGTTCCAACTGAGCTACCTAGTAACGTGTGAGATAAACATTCCGTCTAACATATAGTATTCGTTGATTCCAGTGAACTGCACATATTCCATTAGCTGTCTAATTACGAATATTACAGGCGATGTGATAACATCTATATTAGTACTAATTTAATTGAGTGTTTAACATCCGTGTTAAATACGCGGGTAGAGCCTCGTAATGGGGTCGATGTTTTCATGTTGGAGTATAAAATGCGGATTGCATAAAACTCAAGAATAGGGGGCAACTGACTCACCTGGTATAGTGTAAATATAAGAAATTATAGCTTACTTTTTAATGATTTTGAAAACATTTACTAAGGTATAAACTGAAGCTATAACAGTGAAAGAATACAAATATTACAGTAAAATATAACAATTTTTTATAAGCTTCACTTATGTTTTTAAGAAATTGTAAATTCTTCACAGTACGCAGGCTTAGTTTTACAAACACATCATCTGCATCTTTATTCTCTATATATTTGATATTTAGAAGGTTTTAATGGTATGGATAAAACTGAGAAATATATAATAGTAGAAATTTTCAGAAATTATGCTTTATTATTTTATGCATTTTGCTTACATTTGTCGTGTTTGTTTTAAATTTGAATTCCATCATTAAAATAATGAGAAATGTATTGTTAAGAAAAATGCTTGTTGAATAAGTGGAAAAAGTTTGTTTGAAGAAAAGGCTGCTAGGAGTCTGTTGTATAATTTTAGAACCAAGATTAAATAATCTATATGTAAGATTGGAGTAAATTATTTCACCACAAAACGACTGACATAAAAATAAGACTCAGCTCAATGAATGTGAGTTTGAAATAGATAATTCTCACTAAATAGTTCTTAAGCATCTGAGAATAATCTTTTTAAAATATGTGTGTCAAAACTAAGTGGGAAACCTTAAATAAGTTTTAAACTTTAAGAAAAACTGCAGAAAAAAAGTAGTTGAACCACTGCTTTCTTTATGAAAATACCAAAAACAGCCTAATATATTACCCGGAACAAATAGCTTGTGTTTTTATTAATTTTTAGATGAGTCGTATTTATTACACATCTACTTCACGAAAGTGAAGCAGATGTGTAATAAATACAACTCATCTAAAAATTAATAATTATTTCGCTTCACTGTGGTGTTCCAATACAGTTAAATCTCGATAGCTTGTGTTTTGTTTTCCTCCAGCAGTAGTCTAAACGTGTTCTGATGACTGGCTATAGGGTGCATATTATCTTTGTTAACTGTTGTGTGACGCATATGTACCGTAGTACAGTGTATTGTCATCTCACAAAGTAGGTGTCTCTAATAGTAATTTTCAAACATGGAAACTTTGGAGTTCATGGACAATGGACCATATTGAGGACATGGTCACCTTGGAGGGCTATTAACTCCGAGAGCAGAAGGATTATTCAGAATATTTTCCAGTTTTGGGTGGAGAAAAAACAAAATGGTCTATATCTTCCTTTGCAAAGGATAGTGGCTAGAACTGCTACAGCAGTAGAAAAACTGAAGGCACAATAAAGAGAATCGCTAAAGAATTCGAAAAAAAAACTAGTGTTTCAGATATCAAGTTACTACTCCGACTGGAAAAAGACGTTTCAAATGACAGTTTGCACAATTGTGTTGTTCGCAGAACTTTTTTTTATTATAAAGTGCGTAAAGTAATTCCAACAGTGAAGAGAATGAGAAAATTCATTTTGTGGTGGATAGAAAACATTCTGGGAAATGTTAAAGGAAATAGGATTAGTTTTAAAAATGTAAGAGTATGCGATACATTTTAGAGGTACCCCAAGATGTAGACTGACACCTTATCACTTGATTTAAACTCCACTGAACTGATGCAGACTATCATGAAGGAAAAAATAGCCGAAAAAATGTGTGTTCTATGAATTTAAATGCACTTAAGGGGCTAAAGACAGTGTTTAATGAAAACTTTGAGGAGGTTTGGAAAAATGCATTCATCAAAACTAAATTCATAGAATAAGAATACTGGCATTGAGATGGAAGAGCAAATAGAAAGAATAGTAGCCAATGTGGATTGAGGAAGCAAAATACCTTAGTGTCTTGTGGATTCCAGAGATGACGACAGTTTTACACACAACAGCTGATATCCATTCTTTAGAACAGCATAGTCACAGATAGAAGCTCTTCATACACAGCAAGTGAAATGGATATGCAGGAATCGGAATGCTCACATTGCAATGAATTACCCCATTTATATTGTGCTCCTTAGCAGTTGCCTTCAATAGTGTAGTTATTTTTGTGGCATGCCGTTTACCTTTCTTCCTCTCAGCTAGTCAGCTGGGACATGTAAACAGATAACAGCACCTTCAAGGCCAAATATCTTTCTAATATTTAAATATGGGTAATATTTAAAAATGCAACATGTCGACAGTTTTTGTTTATAAATGTTTGCACCTTTTACAGATTTGTTTTCTTGTTTTCTTTGTGAAAAGATTTATGCCCGATTTCACCAACAGATGTTAAGACTTAACACAAATTTAACATTAGTTATAACAAAAATTGCATTTCACCAACAAGTGTTAGCTTAACATTCGTTTTAAATCTATTGTTAAACTAACAAGTCAAATTTCTGTTTTTAAGTCCTTGACAATTGTAAATAGTCAAGATGGCGGGTGTGAACTCAGCTGTTGTTGTCGATTTGCTATATTTAAGACTGTCTAAATGACATTCGTAATAGAGTACGGCCTATGAGGAGAAACAATTATTGTGAGGAATTATTAGAAGAAAATTTTCTACAGAGGTATAGACTGTCCAAACAAGTTGCTATGAAGGTTACTGTGAAAGTACAAGAGAGGTTAGAACGTGCATCGAAAGGAATATGCCGATCTCGCCTTTGCTTCAAGTATTAATAATTTATAATTCACTGAATTATGTGGATAATACACTGTCCACCTCCCGTCTTGAAATGTTCAAGTCACTCGTCACTTGTCCTTCGTTCCTCGTATTAAATTTACATAATACTGAGTTAGAACATGCATAAAAAATATGCTGATCTTGCTTTTGCTTCAAGTATTAATAATTTTGCGATTTTATAATTAACTGAATTATGTGAATAATACACTACCGCTCATCTTGAAATGTTCAAGTCACTCCTCACTTGTCCTTCACTCCTCATTTTAAATTTACGTAATACTGAGTTAGAACATGCATCGAAAGGAATATGCCGATCTCGCCTTTGCATCAAGTATTAATAACTTTGCGATTTTATAATTCACTGAATTATGTGGATAATACACTGTCCACCTTCCATCCTGAAACGTTCAAGTCACTCGTCACTTGTACTTCTTCGCACCTCGTTTTAAATTTACGTAATATGTTCTGTGTTTCTAGTAATGACACATGTATTTGAATTAAATTCGTTTCCAATTTTTTCCCATGTGACATCTTTCTCTTTTACATTCACCTCATCCGTCCTATTTTCCACGATGTCCTTATACTTCGTCACCAATTCAATTAACAATTCTTTCTCCATCGATAAGAAATTTGTTTCATGGCTTTTGTTTACGATTTTGTGTATCCGTCATTTTTTTATAACTGTGTGCAGACTGGGGTGCAGACGAAAATGAAAACAAAAGCGCATCGCAGTACGTTCACAAAATAATACGACTCATCCATAGCCTTCTATAGCTCTAATATTTACAAGTTTCGTGGCGTTAACACGTGTTTAACATTTTCAGCAAACAGGTTGGTGAAATGCAAGAAAGTTAACACCTTTGTTAGCGCTGTTACAATTGTTACGTTACATTTGTTAACGTCGATTTTAACATCTGTTGGTGAAATCAGGCATTAAAGTACAATATTCATTGTTATTCTCCTTCAAAGCTAGCATTTAATTTGTAATAATACAAGGCGTGTTCAAAAAGTCAGTGCCATTTCATACTATGCCACAGCAGGTCTGCGGTCAGTGTTGCATACAACTGATGCCATTTACATTGCTCTGTGTTGGGTTTTCTGTTTACTGTTAGCATTTAAAATATTTACGACAATTACTAATCCTGTCGATTGTGAGATTTGTGCTGTAATTTGCTCTTTGAATTCAAGGAATGTGAAACCAGTCAAAATTCATTGCTAAGTTAAATATACAGTGAAGATGCAGTGAGTGATGGAATGGTGAAAAAGTGGGTTAGAATGTTATGAAGGTTGCACAAATGTCCACAGTGAGGCTGGGAGTGGTTGGTCTTCTGTTGTCAACAATGGTTTGTTAGGAGAGTTGCTGAAAAAATCCAGGAGAACAGACATTTCACAATGACAACACTTTCAGACAGATTTCCCCAAATTTCACGAATTGTTTTGTATGAAATTTTTGCAGACCACTTAGTTTATCAAGAGGGAGACTGTGCAACTTTGACATTTCTCATAGGCGCAGTGAAGAGGAAGAGGAATTTTTAAACCAAATTGTGACAGGTGATGAAACTTGGGTTCATCATGTCACCCAGGCTGCAGGAGTACAACTTCACCTCTGAACATCATAGAGGGAAGAGCCACCCTATGCAGATGCCATGTCCTGAAGACCCTGCCCAGAAGAGTGCAGCCATTGCACATGACTGGAAGAGATGGAGCGTGCCTTAGCTGTCAGAGTGGTCATGAAAGTGCCTGCGGACAGATGGGATATGCAGGCTTCAGGAGGGAGCAGCTGGTGAACGCAGACTTATGGCCACTCTTTAGAGAAGTGGAGACAAGGACAAGACCAAACTGAGGACATCGCACCTAGAAGCGCTATATATAAGTCGTACTGGGCCCAATTGGACTCGCTGAAGGCCAAAGAGGGCGTCATGTTCCAGGTTTGGGAGTCACCCAATGGGAAGTCCAGAGAGAACAGTTGGTACTTCCCCATAGTAATGTCCCGGAAGTCTTGGGTGAAGTGCATGCCGGTACTTCAGAAGGAAACCTGGGAGCAAACCGAACAATCGACAAACCTCGACAGCGTTACTACTTGCTAAAGCTCCGAGCAGAGGCTGAGAGTTGGTGCCGTCAACGTCACGTGTGTGCGGCAAGTCGCGGCCCCCAAACTAGGAGCCGTAGTCGCATGCAGCAGTACAACGTCGGAGCCCTTTCAAACGCGTCACTTTCAACATAGCTGGACCATTCTCAGTATCTGATTGAGGCAAGTACCTGATGATGGCCGTGGACTACTTCACCAAGTAGCCGGAGGTGTATGCCATCCTGAACGAGGAGGCGAAGACGATTACAGACTGCCTTGTGGAGCAATTGTTCTGCCATTTTGGAGTCCCGTTAGAGCTCCACCGTGACCGGGAACCAATTTTGAGTGTTACCGGATGGGGGCACTGGAAAGACTTGGGGGAACAAGATCCGCACAATATCTACATCCACAGTCAGATGGCATGGTCGAGAGATACATAAGAACCTAGAAGAAGGTCTGAGCAAGACTGGGATGTCAAGGTGTCATTGGTCTTGCTGGCCTACTGCTCATCAACACACATCACTGGGATGATGTCAGCAACCTTAATGTTCGGCCGAGAGCTACGACTCCTTTGTGACTGGCCTTTGGGAGCCCCTGGAAGTAAAATGGCTAACAACCGAGTATGTGGAGAACCTCATGGACCATCTCCACAACATGCATGAGATTGCTTGTCAGAACATCCAGATGGCAAATGAGCGCATAAAGACTTGGTACGACAGGCAAGCCAACAGTCAAGGATTCCAGCAAGGTGACCTGTTCTGGTTGTACCACCCTACCTAGACCAAGAGACTGCCCAAAACTTGAACAACTGTGGCAAGGACTGTACCGGGTGGTAAAGAGAATTAACGATGTGGTCTACTGCATCCAGAAGGTGCCCTGAGGAAAGATGGTGGTACACCTGAATCGTCTGGCCCGCTACGATGGTGCTGTTTGGAACAACCAGCCTTGAGGAGGAGGGAGCAGTGGCACCGATCGCATTGTTTTGTGGAGCTGCTGCAAAACCAGAGCTGGGCGCTTGGTTAGGAAAGAAAGAGACAGTGGCGTATGGGCAGGAGAGCTGGACACTTGCCAAGAGGGAGAGAGACAGAGAGGTTGTTGAATTTTCCGCCTTTCTGTTGCCATTGTGATTGTTATCGAATGGGCTGCAGCTTTCTAGAAACAATGGCAGTGATATAAAAAGCCCCACAAGGTATTAGGTAATTGTGTAGTGGAGTTGAGTTGTGTGACGGTTATTGCGACAGTGGTGGTTACAAAGTGATACTTTGGAGTGTGGGAATTTTCTTGAAAAAATAGGTTTCTGTCATATGTTTGGAACAGCAGATGAAGAACCATCAGTATCAGAGTTTGAAGACCATGTTAGTACTGAATACGAAAGTGAGAGTACTGATTGCAGCTATGAGAGTCCACAGACTGTAGAAAAAATGTAAAGAATTTTAAATTTTAAAAATGAGAATATAGAACAGCATTTGAATTTACCAGCACAACTTAGCTGCCTCTCAGCTTTAAACATATTCAAGAGTACACCAGGAATTACAAGGTATGCAGTCACCTGAAAAAGTGGTATAAAAAGTTCATTTGAAGCAGTACTTTCTTCAGCACTTAAATGAAATAATTGAGATGACAAAACATCGAGGAGCAGAGGGTTTATGGACAAATATTGATTTTTCTGTTTTTAAAGTATACTTAGGACTGTTAGATAGTCAACATGAAAAATTCAATGCCATGGATTTGAACCACGGATCTCCTGGTTTCCGTCCAGTTGCTCTAACCCATTGAGCTTGGGCTACCATGGCCAACGTGCCGTTCTGACATTAAATTCTCCATTTGACTCATTTCCGTGGTAGACCACTAGGGGCTCTCACATCCGAGATACACCGTTTGTGGCGACTTACTATTGTAATTACTTGAGTCCCAGGCTTCATCATTTAACTGTTATTATTTTAGTTGTTTGATGGAAATTAATCATTTCTTCATACTAGCCGTATATAGGCTAAGGTTTTTGATAGTCAACGTGAAAAATTCAATGTCATGGCCCGGATTTGAACCGCGGATCTCCTGGTTAAATGATGAAACCTGGGACTCAAGTACTTACAATAGTAAGTCACCACAAACGGTGTATCTCAGATGCGAGAGCCCCTAGTGGTCTACCGGGGAAATATATGAGTCAAATGGAGAATTTAATGTCAGGACGACACGTTGGCCATGGTAGTTCAATGGGACGGAGTGAGTATATATCGATCTCATGAGGAATCCAGAAAAAGCTTGTGGGATAAGGATACCGGCAAAAAATATTTGGAGCAAATATATCTCATGAAACATTCTGTAAGATATCGCATGTTCTGCGATTTCACAAGAAATCTACAAGAGAAGAAAGGCGATGTACTGATAAACTTGCAGAAATTCATAGTATTTAAGAAAAATGGCTAGTTTTTCCTAATTCAGGAGAAAATGTTGATAGTAAACGAGCAGTTAGTAGCTTTTAGAGGCTACTGTCCATTCAACGAGTATATCTCAAGTAAATCGGCAAAGTATGGGATCAAAATATGAACCCTGTGTGACAGCAAATCTTCATATGTATTGAAAGCCCAAATTTATACCAGAAAGGAGAGTGGAACTGCACCAGAAAAATATCACGGAATGAGAGTGGTAGCTGATCTCACTGCTGAGCTTTGAGGGCAGAATATCACATGTGACAATGTTGGGTACTATCCGGAAGAATAAACCTGAGCCTCAACAAAACATGACCAACAAGGAGGTACACAGCTCTTAATTTTACTTCATGAATGGCTCTACTTTGGTCAATTATGTTCCCAAGAGAAATAAAAATGCTGTACTTATGAGCACTCTCCACGACGACAAGAAAATCAGTGACAGCGCTGATAAGAAACCAAAAATGATTTTAGACTATAATTCAATAAAAGGGGTGGTAGACATGCTTGGTCAGCTAACAGGTACATATACATGCAAAACCAATAGGTGGCTGATGATAGTCTTTTACAATATACTTGATGTTTGTGCTTATGATTATATACTGTGGACTTCCATTGACCCTAATTGGAATGCAAGGAAATTGGCCAGAAGAATATCTTTGTAAGAACTTGGAAAATCACTGGTAAGACAGCACTTTCGATCAAGAACAAGTTTCCCAAGAATAAAAGATTCTTTGAGAATGGTCAGGTGCATCCAAAATCCTGAAAACAAGGTTAGCGTATCAAAACCAGCAACAACAAAAACTGTGAAATGTGCTCATGAGTTCTGTCCATCAAGCAATGACAATAAAATAAAACATATTCTGCAGAAAATGTAATAAGCATATCTGTGAAACACATACAACATATTTGTGGCCAAACTGTCATAAGTAAGAAAAACAGCTAAGTTGGTCTGCCTCGGTAGCATAGATGGTAGCGTGTCTGCCTCATGTTCAAGAGTTCCCGAGTTTGAATCTCGGTCAGGGTGAGTTACCTGGATAAGGTTTTTTCTAGGGTTTTCCCTTATCCTAAAAGATTAATGACTGGTAACTCTGAGCTATATGGGTCCTGGGCTCATTTGAGCATCATTTCACCTATTCCATTCATCATCCAATATGACAATGTTGGAGGACAAAATGTTAATAAAAAAACAGCTAAAGGAAGATAAAAAGAGCGGTATTGCTTTCAAAGTGAATGTTTGCACTGAAATCTACCTGTTTCATATTTGTATTAGGTATTGTTTTATCAGAGATGTTCTTTAATTGGACTTGTGTACAGCTATTATTATTATTATTATTATTATTATTATTATTATTATTATTATTATTATTATTATTATTATTATTATTATTATTATTATTAATTATTATTATTATTAATCATCATTTCTACAGAGCATTGCAAGAGAAAAGCAATGTCAATTGTTACCAACTGTATAAAAGTTCATGTATTTGAAGTTTTCTACAGCATTTTGATACGTCGGGTCATATTGACCTGAACAGTACATTTGTAAAGTAATATTGAACAGAACAGCAAGGCTAAACCAGCAGTTATCAAGCATTGCATTTTTGAGTTGACACACGCACGCGCGCACACGCGCACGCACGCACACACACACAAATTTGCAACTATTTTAATAAGAATATTGTAAAATATTGTAGGAAACATTTCAATACAAATACAAGATATGTAAAATCATTGTAAAAGTTGTATATAATGTAAATAAAATAAGGCATGTAGTATTCCTAAAGAATGGGGCATGCCAGGTAATAAAAAAAAAACACACACATACACTTTATCAATTACCAAGTTATGTTAGGAGTCTTTCTGATATCGGAAAAGAAAAATTAAAATCGTATTTTTCTTTCGTGGTTTGACTAAGAAAAGCTATCTTCTCTATTATAATTGTAAAATAAACATTTAATTTGTTTGTGTAATATTTGAATAAGCTAGTAACAGTGAAGTGAATTTAAAGCTATAGAAAAATTGTATCTTAAATTTGGATAGTTAAATTACTTATATCTTGACTGGTTTTAAGAGCTACTTGCTCCATTGTCAGAAATGACCAACTGGCTCTTATTGGTGTGTGATTTTATAAACCAGATTAAAACAATATAAAAGATGCATCAAATGCAAACATTGGATAAATCTTCAGTTTCATACCTCTTTTGGCATGAATCACATCCAACATAATACTCCTAAAACACAAAACATGCAACAGATCTGGATATTTACGAAAAAATTAACAGCGCTTAAAGAATTTTGTTTTGCCATCAGCAAATCCACTATAGAATTTTGAATGCACTACAACACTAAGCTTAGTGTGTGTAAAAAATACTACTCATCTAAAATTTAATAATTAATACTAAGCTTAGTGTTATAATTTATTCATAATATTTGAATTGCTTCATTGTCACTAGCTTCAGGTTAAAAAAAAAAAAAAAAAAAATCCATTATAGAAGTTCATCACTTCACAGCTTGCTGTTGTCACCACAAAATAAGCAAATACAACTTTTGTTAATAGATTTTTTTATTGTCTATGCTAAATTTACTCTCTTAACTTTTCAGTTGTGTCTGAGTGCTTCAAACATAACCATGGGACTCCTCTTAGAGCAAATTAAAAATAAAGTGTGCAAATAAGTATATTGAAATATGGTCACTTTCAGGATTACCTTAATCCACTGAGGGTGGTCTATTCCACTACCAAGACTCCAGCTTCTACTAAAGGAACAAACCGTTATATTCCGCAAGCTCCTGATAGGATCCTGGATGCTCCAGAAATAAAAGATGATTACTGTAAGTTAAATTTGATATATGTTGACTGTGCTTAGAGGAAATAATTTCTGAGTAAAAAATTCATACTGAATATGGTACATCTATGCTTATTCTTAAGCATATATGAAAATATATATATGTATATATATAGTGAACATAACATAGTGAAACATATTAAGAAAAAAAAGCTTTTCACACATACAAATCTTATTACTATGCCTTGTTGGGATGAGTAGTTATCACATATTTTTCTGTGATTATCAGCAAAATATTAAAAAGAGAGGTACAGGTCTTCAGTAAATAATTCTAAATTTAACAATATCTTCTAAGTATATATTGCAAATATGACATTGCTACACATGTACATGACGTGGTTACATAACTTAAATGCAGATACCACTTACATGAAACTGGTACAGAAAATTTATAATTGCAAATGTGAGCTAAAGACTAACAACAGAATTTATATTTTAATTCAAGACTTCTTAGAGAATCAGCATACACTTAAGACATTAAATTAGGCTCATGCATGAAGGGATTATCATTGCAGGGATATTAATTATTTTGAAGCAATCCATGTAACTGATTCAAAGGCAATATCAAGCTTGTAAACAGTGTTGCTAGCCAAGCAACAATCAGACTTGTCAATGGAAGGTCCACGGTTCAAATTGTGGCAGCATGTCCTCCCTGACATTTTTACCCCAGTTTTCAGAGCTGGCAAGTGTCTGTGAGGCACCCTAAACTAGTCCTAATATGTTTCCTTCCCAAACTTACTTTCCCAAATCTCATTTCATTGCATGCATTAGGCATCACTAGTGGAGCCATATGTACTAAGCTTCTTACAAATAAAATATTCAAGAAATATGATTGTGTTCAACCCAGGCTGTTAACTTCTGTTCATTATACAACTTTTGCTAACTACATATTAATTAATCCTTTCATGGAAGTGTTGAAAACAGTGTTGTTGTATAAATTAAATTAATTGGGAGTCGATTAATGACACAAAACAACACTTTTAAATTTTCCCGGAACTAGTTTCTGAGTCCTTCCCTCTATCTTCAGCCGGACATCGACACCTCCATGAAAGGATTTATAAAATAGGCAAACAAGTCTTCAAGAAGTGGAAATTATACCAACTGATCGCACGTAAAAACAGCTGACAATATGGCGGATAAGGTAACCTATTTAAAATTAGTCGATGTCCGGCTGAAGATAGAGGGAAGGCCTCAGAAACTAGTTCCGGGAAAATTTAAAAGTAAGTGTTGTTTTGTGTCATTAATCGACTCCCAATTAATTTAATACATATTAATTTCCCTAGAATTATACCTTGTTAACTTCTCTTTTTCATGATCAATTCCATTTCTTTTTAACCTTATATAAAAACTTTCCAGCTTTCATATAGTCTTTACTAAAAAAATTAATTAATGCAATCATTCTATCCATTTTTAGCCATTTCTATGTGCATATTCTTTTCTCCATAACTCAGTTGCTTCACACTCAAATAAAATGTGCTCTTTATCTTTTTTCCATGCATATTGGGCACTTTTTGAGGAAAAACTTTTCTCTATGCTTTCAGTCTTCGTTTACCCACTCATCCATGCTATACCCTCTCTTTGTTCTTTATTTAGCTATAACTGCATATTTTGTTTGATTCAGAATATATCACTTAATAGATTCACCATTTTGTATATAAGCACCATGCAATAGAACTCATTCACATTGGAGTGTTATAGTGTACCGCTCAGGGATGTAGATCTGCCAAAGATACAGGTTCTGTCGGTAAATTTTTATTTCTCTGTCGAAGATTTTTTTAGATTTACGCTCTCTTTCTAAAACATTCAATACGGCTAATAGACCTGATTTCCGAGCATCTGACCTGCATTTAGTTCTGGATGTTAATGAGTGCTTTCTTAAAGTTAGATTTAACTATTCGGTTGAGCTGCTTCTCTATTTGGAGCATGTGAGTGCAGTGACTGAATGTCTTTTATCACAGTATCATCTTGTCCTAGACCAGCAGAAGAGTCGAGTCGCCCAGGTTTACCGGGACGGAGTGTTTGCTGCCCAGCACCTAGCTACTTATTGCGTCTTTATCTGGGCAGTATAAAGGAGTCATCTTTTGTCTCAGGCGGTTGTCTTTGGCAGTGGTATATCTAGCCTTTTGCGTGCTGTCGCCCCGTGGGGGGGATGCGCCCAGGTCCTTTGGTAATCACATGTCCTTTATACTCTTTCTGTGGTACTCTTTGGCAATCCCAATAGTTTGTGCTTTCAGGCCAACTT
Organism: Mantis religiosa; assembly: GCA_030765055.1. NCBI lineage: Eukaryota > Metazoa > Arthropoda > Insecta > Mantodea > Mantidae > Mantis > Mantis religiosa. Next base: position 57,464,592 of record CM060957.1, read on the forward strand.
TTATTACTTATATAGTACATTTCAAAATGAATGTAGAGGTTTTAAGGCTTTGTAATATTTATTAACATTTAACTTACAATTATAATTAATACATCAAATGAAAGATCAACTCAGTTTTCCTACAAGAGTTTAGTGTGACCACGATTTGTTACATTGCACACATCCAGTCGATAGGCAAGCTCTTCCCAAACCTTGATTAGTGTGTCTAGACTAATTGTTGCAACATTTGTTTGAATCCTGTTTTCTTAAGTTGGATAGGTCAGCTATAATAGAGATACATATGAACCATTTGAACATAAGATTTAACATTACACCCATGTGCTAGTATAAACAGCAGTTTGGCCCAGCCTTGATTGTCTGCCACACGCCAATTGCTTCTTTGTAAAGAATTATCCAGATTTGCTTTTGGCTGTTGTTTGGCAGGGAAATAGAATCTGATGTAGCTTAGTTATAATCAGAGCTAGGAAGTTCATACCGATTTCCTTGAGCAGTGCAAGAGCGGCCAGGCATGGCTATACAACACAGCGCTACTAGCAAGGGCAAGGTTCATCGTAGAATGCAACTCATTACTGCAAAACAGGTGTAACTGCATGACACAGCACGTTGGTAGGAAGGAAGACATTCAAATAACATCTTTGTTGTGCTTCAAAGATGAGCAACGAAATTTGCTGTACAACCATTGTATGTTTTCTAGAAGTGCACTTATTCATGTCCATATTTACTTCATTATTTACATTTACATTTCAGTATGATACTTCAGCAAACATGCAAGAAAGAGAAGCCAGATCGAGAAATTAAATTAGTAAAATCATTAATGAATTTTCAACTAAATCTTTTTTTTACGGGACATAGAATGAGCTTTTCATTTGAAAGGCTTCAGTGGTACATTGTTTTTAGTAATGTGGCCACAGATAAGTAAATATGTATTAAAATATTTGAGTTTGATTTATGAGTCACTATGTTTACACTCAAACTTCACTTGTTGTATAATCGAAACGTTTTCAAGATCATTCGATCTCATCCTCAGCTGTTTGGTGACAAAATGAACATTCCTCTTCTTCCACTACTATGGAGCTCCGATCACTCTGCCATCTGGTGTCTGGGGCACTAAGTTTTAATACTTCATTTAATGCAGGGATTTCAAAATTTATAACTTTATCACGGTTTTTGTTTATGAATATTTTTTCCCAAATATCCAATTCTATGGGTGTACTTACAGATTTTAACAGTTTAATGTTGTGGTTCTCTGTCCAAAAATGGTGTGAAACTGCAGATTTTTCTGTTTGTTTCAACTTAATGTTCCTCTGGTGTTCTTTTTGCCTGGTTAACAAGCTTCTCTTAATGTGTGTTTGGAGGAATTTAGTAACAGTGACGTCAAAATTAATATAAAAATTATTTGTGGTTGGTTTATTGACACTCGTCACTTACTTTTTCATATATTTATGAGAGACTAGTTTCAAAGGCCCTGGCCTCCATTTTCAATCTCTTCCCAACTGGCAACTGTTATCTGCTTTCTCTGGTGGTGGAACTATGAACTTTTTTGTCAAATTATCTGCTGGCGGGATTTCAAAGTTCATTATGCGATCCTTATTTTTCCAGATGAATATGTTCTCCCATGTTGTCAATCTATTTTGGTTTATCACTCCTTTTAATAATTTTGGATTTGGATCAATGTCATGGTTTTCATTCCAAAAATGAAATGCTACTGCTGACTTGTCTTCTTGTTTCAATCTGATGTTTCTAAAGTGTTCTTTGACTCTGGTTTTTAAATTTCTTTTTGTTTGACCTATGTAGCATTTTTCACAATTCTTGCAATTTATTTGGTATATTCCAGATTTGTTACCTGAAGGAATTTCATCTTTTGTTTTTGAATTTAGTAATTTTAAAATTGAGTATCTATTAGTAGGTGCCAAGATGATATTTTGTTCCTTGAATATCTTTTTAAATTTATTAAATGTTTTTGGATGATATGTGAATGAACTGAATATGCTGTTGCTTTCTTTTTCTTTAATAAATGTGGTTGTTTCCTTAATGGTTTTCTTTAGTTTAGATTTTCTAATTTTCTTCAACACCAAACTTTTGTTGTATCCGTTTTCTTCTGCTATGTGTATTATTGCTTTTTGTTTCTTGAAATATTCTTCTTTTTCCATGGGTATGTTGACTAGTCTGTGTGTAAGGCTGTTTATTATTGCATGTTTATGTGTAATTGGGTTGTGGCTATTATTTTTTATATAATTTTCTGAATGTGTTGGCTTCCTGTAAATTCCAAATTTTATTTTTGTATCATTCCTGATGATATTTAGATCCAAGAAAGGTAGTTGTCCATCGATTTCCCTTTCTATTGTGAATTTGATAGTCCTTTCTTGCAGATTGAGCAATTCCAATGCATCATCCAAATGTTTACTTGGTACAATTGCAAAGATGTCGTCAACATATCTATACCAAACCTTGAAGATCAATGGGAAGGACTTTTTAATTTGTGCTTCAAATGCACTCATAAACAAGTCAGCCAAAAAAGGTGAAAGTGGATTGCCCATTGATAGTCCTGATTTCTGCTTGTAGTGTTTTCCATTAAAGCTAAAGAAGTTTTGTTCAATGCATATTTTTGTTAGAGAAATATATTCTTCTGCTTCTATTGCTTCCATATCAATTGTAGCTAGCCATTTTTTTAACACAGTCTGCAATTTTTCTGTTGGTATGCTTGGAAATAAAGATGTGACATCAAATGAAACCAGTCTGTCATTTTTGTCCAAATTTATATCTTTGATTTTTTCTACTAAATCTAAAGAGTTTCTTAAATTTGCACTTTCAAATTTTGGAAAACTATTAAATTTACTTAGTAACCATTTGGCCAAATTATATGTGGGGGCATTTATGCTACTAGTAATAGGTCTCATGCCTTTCCCTGTTTTATGAATTTTTGGCAGCCCATATACTCTTGGTAATGTTGGATTATCTACTTTAATTTTGTGCAATTCTTTTTTGTTGATTATTTTGCTCTCTTTTAGCGTTTTATTTGTGGTTTCAATGCCGTACTTTAATGGATTAGTTTCTACATTTTGGTAATTACTGTCTTCTAACAAATCTTCCATCCTCTTTGTGTATTCTTCTTTTTCCAGAATTACTAGTTTATTAGTAATTTTATTACTAGTTTATTACTATTACTAGTTTATTACTAGTTATTACTAAACTAGTAATTCTGGAAAAAGAAGAATACACAAAGAGGATGGAAGATTTGTTAGAAGACAGTAATTACCAAAATGTAGAAACTAATCCATTAAAGTACTGCATTGAAACCACAAATAAAACGCTAAAAGAGAGCAAAATAATCAACAAAAAAGAATTGCACAAAATTAAAGTAGATAATCCAACATTACCAAGAGTATATGGGCTGCCAAAAATTCATAAAACAGGGAAAGGCATGAGACCTATTACTAGTAGCATAAATGCCCCCACATATAATTTGGCCAAATGGTTACTAAGTAAATTTAATAGTTTTCCAAAATTTGAAAGTGCAAATTTAAGAAACTCTTTAGATTTAGTAGAAAAAATCAAAGATATAAATTTGGACAAAAATGACAGACTGGTTTCATTTGATGTCACATCTTTATTTCCAAGCATACCAACAGAAAAATTGCAGACTGTGTTAAAAAAATGGCTAGCTACAATTGATATGGAAGCAATAGAAGCAGAAGAATATATTTCTCTAACAAAAATATGCATTGAACAAAACTTCTTTAGCTTTAATGGAAAACACTACAAGCAGAAATCAGGACTATCAATGGGCAATCCACTTTCACCTTTTTTGGCTGACTTGTTTATGAGTGCATTTGAAGCACAAATTAAAAAGTCCTTCCCATTGATCTTCAAGGTTTGGTATAGATATGTTGACGACATCTTTGCAATTGTACCAAGTAAACATTTGGATGATGCATTGGAATTGCTCAATCTGCAAGAAAGGACTATCAAATTCACAATAGAAAGGGAAATCGATGGACAACTACCTTTCTTGGATCTAAATATCATCAGGAATGATACAAAAATAAAATTTGGAATTTACAGGAAGCCAACACATTCAGAAAATTATATAAAAAATAATAGCCACAACCCAATTACACATAAACATGCAATAATAAACAGCCTTACACACAGACTAGTCAACATACCCATGGAAAAAGAAGAATATTTCAAGGAACAAAAAGCAATAATACACATAGCAGAAGAAAACGGATACAACAAAAGTTTGGTGTTGAAGAAAATTAGAAAATCTAAACTAAAGAAAACCATTAAGGAAACAACCACATTTATTAAAGAAAAAGAAAGCAACAGCATATTCAGTTCATTCACATATCATCCAAAAACATTTAATAAATTTAAAAAGATATTCAAGGAACAAAATATCATCTTGGCACCTACTAATAGATACTCAATTTTAAAATTACTAAATTCAAAAACAAAAGATGAAATTCCTTCAGGTAACAAATCTGGAATATACCAAATAAATTGCAAGAATTGTGAAAAATGCTACATAGGTCAAACAAAAAGAAATTTAAAAACCAGAGTCAAAGAACACTTTAGAAACATCAGATTGAAACAAGAAGACAAGTCAGCAGTAGCATTTCATTTTTGGAATGAAAACCATGACATTGATCCAAATCCAAAATTATTAAAAGGAGTGATAAACCAAAATAGATTGACAACATGGGAGAACATATTCATCTGGAAAATAAAGGATCGCATAATGAACTTTGAAATCCCGCCAGCAGATAATTTGACAAAAAAGTTCATAGTTCCACCACCAGAGAAAGCAGATAACAGTTGCCAGTTGGGAAGAGATTGAAAATGGAGGCCAGGGCCTTTGAAACTAGTCTCTCATAAATATATGAAAAAGTAAGTGACGAGTGTCAATAAACCAACCACAAATAATTTTTATATTAAGCTTCTCTTAGTTTTTCCTCTGTAGCTCTTTTCACAGGTTTCACAATTAATCTGATAAATTCCTGATTTCAAATTGTTGGGGATTGAATTTTTTAGTGGTTTATTTAGCAGGTTCCTCAGACTGAATTTGTTTTGGGGTGCTAGTTTTAAGTTTAGTCTTTTGAAGATTCGGTCAAATTTTCTAAAAGCCCATGAATGGTAGGTGAATTTTCTATATTGCCAATTTGTGTTTTTAAGTGGTGTGAGAGTGGTATTTTTTGATATTATCTTAAGTTTTTCCTTTTTCTTCATCATGTTCCTTATGATGGCTGGGTTGAATCCATATAATACCGTTATGTCTTTTATGTTTTGTTGTTCTTTCAAAAATTCCTCCTTACTCTGTGGGATGTTGTATATCCAGTGAATTATACTTCTAAAGGCAGCTAGTTGATGTGAAACTAGGTTGTATTCATTTTTCTTTATGTAATTATCTATGTGAGTGGGCTTCCTGTGTATTTCAAAATCTACACCATGACGATTTCTAGTTATCTTGAGGTCCAAAAAGGGTAGGGTGTTCTCTTTCTACTTCCATTGTAAACTAGATGTGATTATCTTGCAGGTTTAGTAATTTTAGAGAATCTTCTCTAAGTTTTCCCGGAATGATAGCAAAAACATCATCAACATATCTCTGCCAAAATTTATAAATTTGTGCGAAGGCCTTTACTATGTGTGTTTCAAAATAGCTCCTGTATAGGTCTGCTAAAATAGGCGAAAGTGGGCTCCCCATAGCTAATCCTTTCGATTGTCTGTAGAATTTTTGGTTAAACATGAAGTAATTATTCCTTATGCATAAATCTGTAAGATTGATAATATTATCTATTTCTCTGAGGTCCGTTGTAGTCTGGGTTAGCCATTTTTTGAGGAGTGTAGGTATTTTTTCTACTGAAATGCTTGTAAAATTGCTTTTATGTCAAAAGAAACTAGTATGTGATTTTCCGGAATGTTGTACTTCTGTAGGTGACTTATCAATTCTAAGGAGTTCTTTATTCCCAAACTTTGAAATTTGTCATATGATTTTAATTTTCTTACTAACCACTTTGCAATGTGGTACGTAGGTGAATTGATGCCATTGATGATGGGTCTCATGCTATTGTCTTGTTTGTGGATTTTTGGCAGACAGTACAACCTTGGTTGTGTGAGGTTGGAAGGTTTTATATTGTATTTTTCAGATTTACTTAATGTTTTTGTAATTGATAAAGCTTTATTGACAGAAGTGATACTTGGGGTTAATGGATTTTTTGGAATTATTTCATATTCTGAATATAATCTTCTGTCTCCATAATTACTAGAGAATTACCTTGGTCAGCTTTTAGGTATACCACTGGCTTCCTATTTAAATTTCTTATTTTGTTGTAAGTTTTATTGTATATTGGAGATAACTGCTTTATTATATCCAGACATTCCAACTTGGCTTTGGTTAAGGTTTCAATTTTTTTTTAAATTTATTTATTCATTTATTTAATGCAGTAAAATTCCTGCTTTGGCGTTTTGTCTAGTAAGAGTCTTCAGATATTTTAAGAAATTAATTTTATTATTTGGATATTATTTTACATTCGATCAGAAAATGTTACAATCCGCATTATAATTGCTTGGGTGTTGCCACAATGTGCCTATTTAAATAATTATGAGATCAGCCAGACAAACCCTTATGTACTATATAAGAATTTGTATGTTGTACATAATGGTTTAAATAGATGTGTATTTACCAATGTCTCAGAAGTAATTTTTTTTCTCTGGGCAACTGGTTTCAATGCCTCTTGCTGTGCATTTCTTATCTATGACTTGTTTGGATGTCGGGAGAGGTCGGTCACAACCTGCATAGGGAATGGTGAGCGATACGAACTTCCTAGCCCTGGTTATATCACATAATGGATTAATTACCATTGTACAGTGGTTACTTACAAACATTTAAATAAAGGAATTGTACTGATAATAGCTTTTTACAATTGAACTGTGTAGAACAATATAAACTCATATTGGACCAAAGAAATAAACACAAATATATTTAAAAATAAAGGCGTGTACCATTTAAATCAATTGAAAATATATTTTGTAACAGGCATGTGACTACTGTAAAACATAACGGACTACACACTCGTTAAAGCATTGTCACTCCAATGTGAATTTCATATGTCTATGTTTAAAACTTTAGCTATTTATAAACTTTCTTTCACTCTTCTTCTATTTTTCTTTTACATAAATTTGAACAAATTAATACAGTATTGCATTAAATCATCTTTATTTTTCTGCAGCGGTTATTTTACTTTTATCCTACAGTAATGTATTGTAATTTGCAGTGTAATTTAAAATTTATTGTTACATGTTTTAGAACACTGTGATACATTCTCAGTATGTTAATGTAAAACACTTAATATGAGTTTGTTACCCATTCTAGATTAAGTCAAACACATAATCAATCATAGGAGACTGTCACAAAGTGCTTATACTTCACTTGTCTTATACTGTCCTTTCTGAATTTGTCAACATTACAGAATCTTATTTGAAGCAAAAGGTTAGAAACAGTGATGTATTTAACACTTGAAAGTAATGAGTCGATAATTCAAACACAAACATCACTTAAAAATCACAGTTGGATAACTGCTGACGATGGGGACAAATCGTTCTCCGAAACTTGTCCAAGTAAGGATAATTTAAGTGATGTTTGTGTTTCAATTACCGACTCATTACTTTCAAATTACAGAATCTTTTCACCTTAGTTATGTCAGTCTAATTTTAAAATGGACTATACATATGATCCGTATTAGTTCATGGTATTAGATTGGATGAATTTGGAGACCATGTGAAACATGCTCTATCATCCGGCCTCTTGCAGATAGTTCTATGGTGGGGTATGTCATTTAACCAATCACATATTGAATTTGCCAGTGAGGCAACTCACAATCTTTCTGCCAAATAAAGTTCTCTGGTTCAGTTTCTTCCAAATGGCACTGAATTTGTCAATCTATCCAAACTTTAGCTTACAGATGGTTAGTGTGAAAGAACAATTTCCATTAACTAATATATATTTAACAGATTTACCCTGCATCAAAATACTGTTTGTGCATTCAAATCAATCTCAATATAAATTTTTAACATGGAAATATAAATTGTATTTAGTTCAGAATGTCTACTCAAATTAATGTCAATTCTTTATTAAACCACAGTGGTTGTCATGCTTGCACTGGAAGTGATGTAACCTGGACTTTTGTTCCACAAGAAGTTAGTTTTTGTTCTGTACAGGAAATTTTTATTCCAGAGCACTAAGTAACAATGGTCAAATGATGCATAATTGAGGTTCTACTCTATTGAGAATAGTCATTTCATTACTGCTGTGACCTAAAATATCAAGTTTACATCTCCCAATTTACATCACCCATTTAATTTTAAATGAACTGTGATCTCTTTAAAATAGTTTACATTATCAATTGTGCAGTAACCATTCCAAATTGATTCACTGCTTCTTTAAAGTTTTGCTTGTTTTAATCTATATAATTTTAATTATAAAGGAATTTTTAAAATCTTGTCAAGGGCAATGAAATATTTATACAGAATCACTAACTTGGAAGATGGCAATATAATTAAAGAATATATCGAGATTCAAAATTTCAGTCTAAAACTAAATTAACTAAACTAAAAATTTCAGTCCTTTCCACAATTCCATACTCTGAGTATAAAAAACTCTTTAGACCTGGTAGAAAAAATTCAAAATCTTAAACTAAAACCTCATGACACTTTAGTATCCTTTGATGTCCGCTCCCTCTTCCCTAGCATTCCATTAGACAAACTTTTGATTCAACTGAAAAAATGGCTAAATTCTATAAACCTGGATGCCAATGCAATAGAAGAATATGTGGCAATGACTGAATTATGTATACATCAAAATTATTTTGTCTTCGATGGAAAATATTACAAACAAATTTCAGGACTAGCTATGGGAAGCCCGCTATCACCATTTTTGGCCAATCTATACATGAGCTTTTTCGAAACACATATTACTAAAGCCTTCCCTCATATGTTTAAAACATGGTACAGATACGTAGACGACATCTTTGCAATAGTGCCCTACAAACTAATAGATGATGCTTTGAAACTACTCAACCTGCAAGAACCCAGCATACAATTTACAGTAGAAACTGAAGAGGACTGTACTCTACCTTTTTTAGATCTTAAAATCAAAAAAGGCAATGAAAAACTAGAATTTGGCATTCATAGAAAAGCAACACACACAGATAATTACATCAAAGCAAATAGTTTCAACCCAATTCCACACAAACATGCAACCATCAACAGTCTGACACACAGATTAGTAAATCTACCTCTCAGCCAGCAAGAATATCAAAACGAATACCATCAAATCTTAAAAACTGCAATTAAAAATGGATATGGAAAAAACCTTGTAGATAAAAAACTAAAATTATTCAAACTTCAAAAGAAATTAAAACAGATCACAGCTCTCACACCAATAAAACAAGAAACTAGATTTGCTAAATTTACTTACCACCCCTGGGCCACAAAAAAGTTCCAAAAAATATTCAAGAAATACAATATAACATTGGCACCAAAAAACAATTACAACATTAAAAACCTACTTCACAGTAATAATACTGATAAGATAAAACCAGAGGAAAAGTCAGGCATTTACAAAATTAAGTGTAAAGACTGTGAAAAAATTTACATAGGAAGGACAAAAAGGAACATAGGCACTAGAAAGAAAGAACACTTCAGGCACTTAAGATACAAAAATATTGATAAGTCCGCAATAGCAGCTCATTTCTGGTCTGAAAATCATGAAATTGAAGATAGCACAGAATTACTAAAATACGTACAAAAACATAGTGAACTCGTCATATGGGAGAGGATATACATAGAAAAACATAAAAACCAACTAATGAACTTTGAAATCCCGCTAGAAGAGAATCCCACATTTCAGTTCATCACTAAATCAACAGATGGCAGCAACAACCCCAGAATTACCCACACCGCTGGATCTAGCGTCAGTCGCACAAGAGCCGTAGATGCAAGCGAAGATTTGCGAAACATGTCCTCAAAATAGGTACGAAAGTGAAGCAGATGTGTTAAAAAATGCGACTCATCTAAAATTTAATAATTAAAGAATGTTTTCATATTCAAAAGAGAAGTAACTGGGATGGGTCTTGGGCACATAAAATGTATGACTTGTTGAAGCAGATAGGTATGGGTCATTCTTGGATAAATGCAGAGTATAGGTAAAGAGGCTTCTGGAAAGAGGTTAAGCTAAGATTAGAAGATATTGACAGACAAGACATTTTTGCCAATACAAGTGACAAAAGCTCACTAAGATTATATAGAGAAATAAAAATAACCTGGGGGAGGGAAGGATATATAGATATATGTAGTAAGTTAGGGCGAGAAGGTTTTGCTTGGGCGAGAACAGGAGTGAGAAACTTGAAAGGTATAGGTCAAGAGAGGGAGCTAGATAAATGTTCATTGTGTGGAGAAGAGAATGCAGATTTCCATTGTATATTAAATTGTAGTCAAACAAAGATATGGAGATAGCAGGCTTGGCTACGTAAATGGGACAGTTTGGGGAGTGAAGTAGTAATCAGAAAAATGTTGTCAGTAAAAGGAGAAAAGAACAGGAGAAATATAGGGAATTATTTAGGGAAAGTTAAAGAGAGATGGCTAAGAACAATTAAGAGAAAAATGTAGAGTGAGATAGGTGAAATGGCAGAAAGTGTAAAAAGGAGCAGAGGGCCTCCATTACACAAAAACCTAGGGTTAGGTGTATGGGGGCTGAATTACTATTCAATGGTGGGCAACATGATAACATGATAGGATTTTCAGGATTTAGGAATATATGGCATATTTCAGTATGGATTTTATAATTGTAATCTTGATTTTGTATTTCCATTTGTTAATGTAAAAGGAAATAAATTACTATTACTAAAAAAAAAAAAAAAAAAAAAAAAAAAAAAAAAAAAAAAAAAAAAAAAAAAAAAAAAAATACTATTACTATAAAGGAATTTATTTGTTTCGTTGTAAGCTTATAAAAACTAAACTCATGGTGTGGCAGACCATAAAGGGCCAAGACCTGTCAATCCAATTGCCGGCCTCACACCCACATACACAATGCAGAGGTGGGCAATCATCCAATCAATGTGGGGAGGAGATATGTTGGTATCTCGGCATCCCCAGCCGGAAAGTTGGCTTTCTTGACCAGGGTCTCTTATCTATCATAAGCTCCTCAACCTCACAATGCTGAGTGGGCACTGATCCTATGCCCAGGACTTAAAATCCGCACCACCAGGGGTGGGATCGATCCCAGGGTGCATTCCGTGGCAGAAAACCTGCCTTAGCCTACTACACCATGGCACAGCACTTTATAAGCTTATGGCCAGTTTAAATTGAATTGCATTTTAAACATTTGACTATTGTTTCAGCCTCCTAAATACAAGAAAATGTGATTATCTTTTTCAGGCGGTTTCTTCTGAATGTTTATGAGTAATAGGAAGTATATGGAAATCTTTCTCAAGAAGTCTGATTATATTCCTATGAGTAAGGATTACAATACAATGAAGCACAAAATTAATATAATTTTGAGTCAAACTATTCTCTGTTTCATATAACCTTGCCCGGCTGAAATGTATCACTCCGCGTTCAACAGCCCTCCCCCTCGCCCTAATTGGCTAATGCTTTCGCGCCATAGGCCATAGGCGGTGCCTTCCCATCACATTTAAAACTGCAGTAAACGTCAAATGCCAGGAGATAGCTAAAATCATGCAAATAAGTATATGAAGGCATGCAAAAATACAAGTTTATAATGAAACTGTACTCACGCGTTATGGAGAATCTGGTAATGGAGTAATCCCCTCCATCTCGGATTCGGATTCTGATTCTGCAGTAACAGTTTCGCTGTTTCATTTACAGCAGACAAAATTTTATTTATGTTAGGGAGTTCGTTTCTAAAGAAAAAACTATGCACATGACGACGTACAGCAGTTTTAACGAACTCATCGCATTCTCCGAGCACGCGCTTTTCTTTATTCCTGCGTTTGCCTGGAGTGGTAAGTTTTCCTGTTTTCTCAACTTCACGTCGCGATGTTCCTATGGACCTAACACTCACACCTGTAAGTTCGGAGCACAACTGTTCGACTTCCCTCACTAACAAAGACGGATTCTTCTCTGTGAGTGCATTAAACACATGCAACACAATTCTTTTTTCACCGCTTTGTAATGGCTTACCCTTACGATGCTTCAGCGAAAAACTGGCGGTAGACTCTGCCATTATACATATAATAAGTGAATGCGCAATAAACGATGGATAAAATAACGTATCTCTTGAACGCGCACAGTACACCTTCTAATGACAATACATGACTAATTCAGTTCAGAACAAGGTCAGTGATAAAACTCATATAAACAAATATAAACAAATATATGTAATTCACTACCGCTAAAGCACGTGCTCTTGTGTAATCAGAAAGGCAGGCCTAGATGCAAAGGAACCTCCTCTTTACTTTGTTTAAGAATTAACATGCATTTCAGATAAATTAACTCTGTTGCGTAATATATTTAATTGAAACAGTTATGAAAGTAAATATTTGACAATTCTCTTTCAACATATAAAGATATATCACCATGTTAAATAACGAACTAATTTTTACCGCAAAACAGTCTCTACCAAACAGCAGCCAATGAGAGGAGATGAGGTCACGTGACCGTTAAGAGATTACCGGGCAAGCTTACGTGAAACAAGGTATAGTATTGAATGCGCCATTTATTGCTACTGTTTACCTAGAATATGCTTCGTTAGGACCTTCCTAACATCCTCAGCTAATGTCGACAATACGATGGTATTGTCATATGACAATTACAACAAAAACTTATTTCCCTCTTTCCCCATTTTCTTCCTTTGGTTTTATCTTTCAGTTCATTTATCATTTAATTCTACATTACAGTCAGCACAAATTTCATTGAAAAAAGGTTTGTTAATGGTAATGAACATATAATGTAAGTTTAATCCCATAATTTTTGTTTAATTTGTTCCAGATCTGAATCTGCTTGATTGGAGTGTTAATAATGTTCTGGCTGTGGGACTTAACAATAATGTATATTTGTGGCAAGCAGGAACAGGAAGCATACAACAGCTACTGACGTTGGAGGGCACTGATTATGTATGTTCTGTTAGCTGGATTCAGCAAGGCACCATTCTTGCAGTAGGCACAAGTATGGGTGTAACACAGGTTAGTGTGCCTTTCTCAAAAAGGGCAGTAGTTATTAATAAATTAAATAATTAAATGTGCAGAATGAAACTTAGTCTTATTCCAAAAAGAACATGTGAATGAAGTTTCAGCATGAATTTTATCTAAACATGAAGCTTTGTATTCTACACATTATGCAGAACTATGTGCAGTTTGTGATTAGGAGTGTATCTTTGACCTATTTCTGTCATAATTTTCTCCGAGTCTTAAGTTTGCTGTATAGTTTCTGTTGTCATAAATTCAGCATTGTACACATAATAAAGCCTGGATTATTTATTTTGATTTGCATTGTTTTCAGGCTTTCATGGATGAAATCCTGTTTCAGATATAGCAAATACGAGGGCTATCCAGAAAGTAGATTACGTTTTCGTCTGTTTCCGCTAGGGGCGGGGCTAGCGCGGCCATCTTGGGGTCAGAGCGTTGCGCAGCTCAGTCGGCATCTAGCCGTGCTAGTGAGAGGTTCGTGCTGTGCTCCGTTCAGATACTGTGACGGTTTGAAATGTCTGCGTTAATTGAAAATCCCGCGAGCTGCGAGGTGCGTGCAGTAATAAGGTTTCTGACTGCAAAAAACTGTAAACCGATAGAAATCTATCGGCAGCTTTGTGAAGTGTATGGTGACAACATTATCACTGAAGGTGGAGTGCGTCAGTGGGTCATCAGATTTAAAAATGGCCGAACCAATGTTCACGACGAAGATCGAAGTGGGAGACCCAGCATAGTGACTGCCGAACTTGTCGAAAAAGTCGATGCTAAAGTCCGTGAAAATCGAAGGTTCACAATAACGGAACTTTCTTTGAGTTTTCCACAAATTTCGCGAAGTTTGTTGCACGAAATCATCAGCGAAAAGCTTGGCTACCACAAGTTTTGTGCAAGATGGATTCCAAAAATCTTGACAGAGGACCACAAAAATCAGCGAATGGCTGCAGCGTTGAACTTTTTGGACGTTTACCATAAGGATGGTGACTCTTTACTCGATCGCATCGTTACTGGTGACGAAACATGGGTGAAACACGTGAACTGTGAAACGAAATTGCAATCAATGCAGTGGGGGCACACAAGTTCTCCCCCAAAACCCAAGAAATGCATGCAAACAATGTCGGCAAGGAAGATGATGGCGACTGTTTTTTGGGACAGAAAAGGTGTGATTTTGGTGGACTTCCTGGAAAGAGGCACTACAATAAACTCTCAAAGGTATTGCCAAACTCTCCAAAAACTCAGAAGAGCCATTCAAAACAAGCGCAGAGGAATGTTGAGCTCTAAGATCTTGTTGATTCACGACAACTCCCGGTGCCACACGGCAAATGTCACTCGTGAAGTTCTTGAATCTTTTAAGTGGGAGTTGTTTCCTCATCCGCCGTACAGTCCCGACCTGGCACCGAGCGACTTCCACCTATTCCCAGCAATGAAGAAGTGGCTGGCTATGCAGCGTTTTGATGATGACGCACAGCTGCAAGAAGAGGTAATGAAGTGGTTGAAGGCGCAGGCGACCAAATTTTTCGACGAAGGAATTTCCAAGCTCGTACATCGCTACGATAAATGCCTTAATTTGAATGGTGACTATGTCGAAAAGTAGTATTTGAGTGTGGCTTTCATCTGTATATAATAAAATTTGTTTCCTATACTTTGTTTACTTTTTATTCCAAAACGTAATCTACTTTCTGGATAGCCCTCGTACAAAAAAAAAAAAAAAAAAAAAAAAATTCTGCTTCAACTTTGTTTATGTCTTATTTGTTTAGCTGTGGGATTGTGGGAGCTTGAAGCGGGTACGTTGCATGCCTGGTCATGTAGGTCGCGTTAGCTCTCTTTCATGGAACTCTTACATAGTTAGCAGTGGAAGCCGAACTGGACAAATCATCCATCATGATGTTCGTCAAAGAGAACATGTTGCCTGTGTTTCTTCTGCTCATTCACAGGAGGTAAATTGTCAAATATCACTTGTTTACTTATAGGTTAGGATAGTCACAACCAATTGACCAGCTGATGTTCTTATAATCCTTACACCCAAAAGTACATTCATATGGCTTTCTCTACTCACTTATATACAAATTATTCTTAAATATAATATATATTTATTCACCATTTGGTAATTCCAATGATTACAATACTATACATTATTACATTAAATACACTTGGTTTGAAGCCTGAGAACATGTTTGTTACCAGGAAAGCTTGAATCTTCTTTTATTCAAAAGCTTGTTGCAACTACTTTGTATGCCAGATAAAATTTCAAGCCATATTTTAATATTTTGTTATACCATACAGTAACTAAAGCAATAATCAGATTTTTAAAGAGCAAGCTACTGTTTTTTTTGTGTGTGTGCGTGCGTGCGTGCGTGAGAGCGTGGGTGTGTGCGTGTGTGCGCGTGCGTGTGTGCGTGCGTGTGTTTTTTTTTTTCCAGGTAACTCACCCTGACCGAGATTTGAACTCGAGATCTCTTGAATGTGAGGTAGACTTGCTACCATCTACGCTACTGAGGTGGGCAAGCTACTGTGTGATATAAATTTTGTTCATATGAATGTAAGATTGCCATGTGGTTTTTTGGGAAAAATGAGTTAGTTGGAGAATGGAATGTTGTATCAGCATGTTGCATGGAAACGGAAGGGCCCAAATGTATAGACCAGATCTTGGAAATAAAGAATGAGAACAAAGAGCCATTTTATTGAAGCAAATGAAAAAAAGTCTGAAGAGAAAAGAACACATTTTAGGTTTCTGAATCTATTTATGGATGGAAAAAACAGGATATGAGTGAGGAAAAATAACAGCAGAGGTAAGCAGAGAAAAAAAGCCAGACTTCAAAATACCGAACTGCAAGTGGAGAGCATGTTTCAAAAGAGAGGAGACAAATGACTCCTCCATGCCACATATCGCCATCCTAGTTGAGGGATGACCTCAACAGGTTGGCGTTGTTAGCAACAGCTGGTTTAGACAGGTGGACAGAAGCTGGCTCAAGTGCTGTGTCTATGCCAGAGGGGAGTATAATGCAAGTGAAAGTGAAGATGGTTAGTTTGAATGATAAGGCAAGACTTGTAAAAAGCAAACCCAAATTGGAATAGTTTAGGTATCAGAGGAAAGGTTCTGTATAGGAGTTAAGTTCCATTTCCATAGTGAGCTGTAATGTGGAAGGGCTATACATGAAAATACAGAATGGCAAAATTTATCAGATAGTTAAGTAGGCTGATGTGATTGCAGTGGTAGAAATATAGTTTTTAACAGACTGAAATTAGTATCACAGGCTATAACTATTTTGGGGAAAAAAAGAGTGAAGTTTATAGAAAGATTTCAAGTATCTGTTACTGTAG